>CM034536.1:5850740-6229108 GCA_020002185.1 Paraescarpia echinospica | reverse complement strand
TGGTAGTCGACCATGTGACCCACCAACTAGCCCCCATCAGCCTCTGTTGTAGCCGTCCTCCTGCTGGCACTATGACAATGGGGAGGATACCGACTGTAAATATTATTACAAACCGAATACTAAATAAATCTTGATAAACTTACTCTTTATTATACTCCATACATACATTCTGTAAACCCTGACCATGCCAGTCCAGCCCAGATGTGACACAGAGGCAGATCAGCCTCACCTGCCAGCCCAAGCTGGAGAGAAACCCTCCTGGCTGCACACCCTGCACTCTGTGTGAGGCTGTCAACCCTCCTGGCTGCACACCCTGCACTCTGTGTGCCCCTGTCAACCCTCCTGGCTGCACACCCTGCACTCTGTGTGCCCCTGTCAACCCTCCTGGCTGCACACCCTGCACTCTGTGTGAGGCTGTCAACCCTCCTGGCTGCACACCCTGCACTCTGTGTGGGCATGTCAACCCTCCTGGCTGCACACCATGCAATCTGTGTGAGGCTGTCAACCCTCCTGGCTGCACACCCTGCACTCTGTGTGTGCCTGTCAACTCTCCTGGCTGCACACCCTGCACTCTGTGTGTGCCTGTCAACTCTCCTGGCTGCACACCCTGCACTCTGTGTGTGCCTGTCAACTCTCCTGGCTGCACACCCTGCACTCTGTGTGTGCCTGTCAACCCTCCTGGCTGCACACCCTGCACTCTGTGTGTGCCTGTCAACCCTCCTGGCTGCACACCCTGCACTCTGTGTGTGCCTGTCAACCCTCCTGGCAGCACACCCTGCACTCTGTGTGTGCCTGTCAACTCTCCTGGCTGCACACCCTGCACTCTGTGTGTGCCTGTCAACCCTCCTGGCTGCACACCCTGCACTCTGTGTGAGGCTGTCAACCCTCCTGGCTGCACACCCTGCACTCTGTGTGTGCCTGTCAACTCTCCTGGCTGCACACCCTGCACTCTGTGTGTGCCTGTCAACTCTCCTGGCTGCACACCCTGCACTCTGTGTGTGCCTGTCAACTCTCCTGGCTGCACACCCTGCACTCTGTGTGTGCCTGTCAACCCTCCTGGCTGCACACCCTGCACTCTGTGTGTGCCTGTCAACCCTCCTGGCTGCACACCCTGCACTCTGTGTGCCCCTGTCAACCCTCCTGGCTGCACACCCTGCACTCTGTGTGAGCCTGTCAACCCTCCTGGCTGCACAATTCCTGCACCCTCCTGTGTGTGCCTGTCAACCCTCCTGGCTGCACACCCTGCACTCTGTGTGCCTGTCAACCCTCCTGGCTGCACACCCTGCACCTGTGTGTGTGCCTGTCAACCCTCCTGGCAGCACACCCTGCACTCTGTGTGTGTGCCTGTCAACCTCCTGGCTGCACACCCTGCACCTGTGTGTGCCTTCCACAACCCTCCTGGCTGCACACACCCTGCACTCTGTGTGTGCCTGCTCAACCCTCCTGGCTGCACACACCCCAACTCTGTGTGCCCCTGTCAACCCTCCTGGCTGCACACCACCCTGCACTCTGTGTGAGCCTGCCAACCCTCCTGCAGCACACCCCTGCACCCAGTGGAGCCTGCTCAACTCTCTCCTGGCAGCACAATACCCTGCACTCTGTGTGTGCCTGTCAACCTCCTGGCTGCACACCCTGCACTCTGTGTGTGCCTGTCAACCCTCCTGGCTGCACACCCTGCACTCTGTGTGAGCCTGTCAACCCTCCTGGCAGCACACCCTGCACTCTGTGTGTGCCTGTCAACTCTCCTGGCAGCACACCCTGCACTCTGTGTGAGCCTGTCAACCCTCCTGGCAGCACACCCTGCACTCTGTGTGAGCCTGTCAACTCTCCTGGCAGCACACCCTGCACTCTGTGTGTGCCTGTCAACCCTCCTGGCAGCACACCCTGCACTCTGTGTGAGCCTGTCAACTCTCCTGGCAGCACACCCTGCACTCTGTGTGAGCCTGTCAACCCTCCTGGCAGCACACCCTGCAATCTGTGTGAGCCTGTCAACTCTCCTGGCAGCACACCCTGCACTCTGTGTGTGCCTGTCAACTCTCCTGGCAGCACACCCTGCACTCTGTGTGTGCCTGTCAACCTCCTGGCTGCACACCCTGCACTCTGTGTGTGCCTGTCAACCCTCCTGGCTGCACACCCTGCACTCTGTGTGTGCCTGTCAACCCTCCTGGCTGCACACCCTGCACTCTGTGTGTGCCTGTCAACCCTCCTGGCAGCACACCCTGCACTCTGTGTGTGCCTGTCAACTCTCCTGGCTGCACACCCTGCACTCTGTGTGTGCCTGTCAACCCTCCTGGCTGCACACCCTGCACTCTGTGTGTGCCTGTCAACCCTCCTGGCTGCACACCCTGCACTCTGTGTGCCCCTGTCAACCCTCCTGGCTGCACACCCTGCACTCTGTGTGAGCCTGTCAACCCTCCTGGCTGCACACCCTGCACTCTGTGTGCCCCTGTCAACCCTCCCAGCTACACACCCTGCACTCTGTGTGCCCCTGTCAACCCTCCCAGCTACACACCCTGCACTCTGTGTGCCCCTGTCAACCCTCCCGGCTACACACCCTGCACTCTGTGTGCCCCTGTCAACCCTCCCAGCTACACACCCTGCACTCTGTGTGCCCCTGTCAACCCTCCCAGCTACACACCCTGCACTCTGTGTGCCCCTGTCAACCCTCCTGGCTGCACACCCTGCACTCTGTGTGAGCCTGTCAACCCTCCTGGCTACACACCCTGCACTCTGTGTGTGCCTGTCAACCCTCCTGGCTACACACCCTGCACTCTGTGTGTGCCTGTCAACCCTCCTGGCTGCACACCCTGCACTCTGTGTGAGCCTGTCAACCCTCCTGGCTGCACACCCTGCACTCTGTGTGAGCCTGTCAACCCTCCTGGCTGCACACCCTGCACTCTGTGTGAGCCTGTCAACCCTCCTGGCTGCACACCCTGCACTCTGTGTGAGCCTGTCAACCCTCCTGGCTGCACACCCTGCACTCTGTGTGAGCCTGTCAACCCTCCTGGCTGCACACCCTGCACTCTGTGTGAGCCTGTCAACCCTCCTGGCTTCCCACCCTGCACTCTGTGTGCCCCTGTCAACCCTCCTGGCTGCACACCCTGCACTCTGTGTGAGCCTGTCAACCCTCCTGGCTACACACCCTGCACTCTGTGTGAGCCTGTCAACCCTCCTGTCTTCCCACCCTGCACTCTGTGTGCCCCTGTCAACCCTCCTGGCTGCACACCCTGCACTCTGTGTGACCCTGTCAACCCTCTTCTCTCAGTTCTCTCTTACAACTCCCTATGTCAAACTGTCTCTCATTACTCCTCATTTAAAACTAGCCAATGGCTATCCCCCATATTCCCGCCAATACAGTGCCCAGCTATCCCCTAAAACCACTATTATGCATGTCCAGCACAGTCAACTTTTCACTTCCCTAGGAGACCCTCAATTAGCCCTATCTTACTCCTGCCAAGGGAGTAGAAGAAAGTCCCACTGTGTAGGTGGTTTGTGCTGTGCCTGACACTACCTTGTCGTCTGTATATTATATCAAAATACAACCTTCGTTAATATGATATCTATGTTATAATATTAATTAATTATTACAATTTATAATGAGCCCTACCATACAAGTACAAGATACGGCCATAGACCTAGCCTAGGTCCAGGCCTAGGGCAGCGCCTGGGGCTAAAAAAAGTTGTCAGGCTATGCTGCTAAAGAGAGAGAGAGGTGTGGCTACATTTTTTGACGATGTTGGGCAATATTTTTCTGAGTCATCGTTGAGTGTCCTACGTCAGTGGGCGTTAGTAAACGCCACACTGCGACACAGGTCAACGGGGACGATTATACAGTATATGCTGATCAAGTTCACGACACTGGTCGTCTGCTCGAGGAGAAACGCTACCCACAAAGCACCGCGCCAGCATCAGCACACTGACTATGACTATGTCTATGAGTATGGCGGTTGCTCGATGAAGTGATGTGTAGATTCAGAGAAGCATAATTGTATATATCACCGCCGAGCGCACAGGAGCAGCGTTGTGAAGAGACGCAAGGGAATTTGCCCGAATCTGTTAACATAAATTTTTATATCAGGTAAGTGTTTCACAAGTAAAGGCAGGTATTTATTGTTGCCCAACGATTGATTGTCAGTCACACGCAGTCGGTCGTACGTACGAAGAAGATCGAGCTCGCACGGTCGAATTCGTGTGATTCCGCAGGACATTTTTGTCACAAATGCGTGGGAAGTTCTCATGGGAATCGTAGCCAAAATGTGATAAAACGTTAGGAAGGCTAGATGTTTGCTTGGTCGATGTAAACAAATAGCTCGCGGCATTGAATGTTGACGTGGCCGCTGGAGTCTGATTAAGCGTCACGGGTCAGTGAGTTTTCGGTATCACTCAGTTCAGCAGGCATGACTCGTGTGACAGTTTGTATATAATACTTCGACGGTCAAACCCAAGGTCTAGGGTGAACAGTCACTGTCATTCGACCCTACGGCTTGCATCAGTGTTGAAAGTTAATAACAATATGCTATCTAATAATGTACATGTCACTGTCAGTCTATTTAATATTATATAAATCGTAAAATAAAATTTGAAACGTTGATACTAAACAAACTTCTACCAATAAAATTAACCTTTTAAGCAGATATTGTATCAGTATTGACACAGCAAACAACATTTGCAGTGCAATAATAAATTAACACCAGTTAATTACTAATGAGTAAATTAGGTTAAAATTGACTTAATAATTAATAGTATGCATTCCTTGCCAAGTTTGCTTAATTATTACTATACATCTATGATGGTGTCCACATACAGATTAGAGTATTATACATTTATGAGTCAATATCAGTATGACAACCGTACATTGGAATTGATAACAACAGCACATGTTGTTGCAGCCCAGGTAAGATAATCTTTCTCATTCCACAGCTATAACACTCCTGACATTATTAATGACATGACATGTGTTGCAAGCAACAACACATATGTTATCCTGGTACAGAGCATGATTTATTCTCTCCCTAAGATCCCCAAAAGGTCACGTTGGGAAGTGCTGATATCTGTTGTCATTTTAGTATTCGTAGGTACATTTACTGAACTCATAATGTAAAATTCAGGTGTGCACGTGTGTACTGAACATTGCAATATTATTGTAAGGTGACTGTTGTTAACCTCTTATACTTTATTATTATAGTTATAGTGTTGTCATCTTGGGGTGGACCTTATGCCAGCATACCGAATGTTGTAATTTGGGGATTGTGAAGTCTGTCATCTACTGATTGTTGTCATTTTTAGATGGGCTTACTGAATGAGTTGTCAGTTTGATACATCTAGACATGCTGATTGAATGAGCACTGCCATATTGTATTGGCTGCTAGTGGGGCATACTGAATATTGTCGTTTTGGGATGGGCGTACTGAACATGCGATCAATCAGTTTTCATGAGAAAAAGTATGTGGATGTTTAAATTAAATAGTTCTTTATTTAAGTCATACAATTTTGGCGAAATCTGAATGCAAAAGAACTTGCATTAGTATTACACTTGCACTGGTATAGCAGTGATATAATGGAAGACCACACACCGACTCATTCATTCCTGTTAAAGTTAGCCAGAATTAACTACGCCATCATTAATGTTTCATGCTAACAGATTATAGATCAAGTGGCTTTACATTAGCATGTGGCAGGTAAGCCTTACAGGTATGAGCTATAAATAAATGGGCTAAATCTGATCAGGAAATACATTGATGATGATGTGCATTATGTAACATTTATTGCAGTCTAGAGCAATGGTAATTAGTATTATTTAGGCTGTATTTTAAAGTTATTATTCCACTTATGTATTTTGTTATGATGTCTTATTAGGTTCAGTTCTTACATGGTAATGTTTGATACATCTGCGGTAGGAGACACCCGTCTACAGCAAACAATTTTACATAATATTTTACCTTATTTTTATCGTTTGATACAGGGTTGCATGGTTTTAGCCATGTGATGGTAAAAACCCTGTTTAAAACAGGTTTTAGCCACAAAAAGTGGCTAAAACTGACTATAACTAAAAAAAATTCTCCTCAGTGCATAATATCATCAGAATAATAGTTCAAAACTGTTTCTAATACAGTTTAGAAACCTTGTGTGCTAAAGAAAGAGTTAAGACAGTCTATGCTGTACACAGAGATCTTGAGTTAGCAAAAATATACAGATCAAAACAAGAAAAGCTGTTAGAGTGTGCTAAATTGGACTGTATCAGTGACTAAACTGTACATTGTGTGCTACACTGCCACTGGACTCTGTTAAACTATATGGACCTTATCATGTGCTAAACTAGACTCTGTGCTCAACTGAACTTGTGTGCCAAGCTGGATTACGTATTGAAACATGGATGTGACATTTCTACATATTGCTCTATGTAAACTCTATTTTACAAAGTTCAAGTCAATAACTTGTAGTCTTGTATATCAACATTTATTTAATATTGACATTGATTTAATTGTAATCATCTGTGCTAGTTTTTAGTTTACAAGTAATTTCATTTTCTAAGTTTGTAATATTGCATGTTACAGTGATAAAGTGGTATAAGCAAAGTTTGTATGCAGTTTACTTGAAGGTAAATAAATAGGTAATTTTAATCATAGTATTTGTTGTTGTTTATTCTCTGTTGTACATTTTGTGAATAAAATGTAGTACTACAGCATATTGGTATTAATTAAGTCTTAGTATACACTTTAAGATGTTCATACAACTGGCTAGGTGCGTATGTAATCCATTCTCTACATATTAGCCATGGTCACATATGATCCAGGAGGTTTTAGACAGTTTTAGCTGGTTAAAAGTGTCAAACAGTGGTTAAAACCTAGTTTTAGACGGTTTTAGCCACCGTCATGGCTAAAACAGCTTTTAGCTGGCTAAAACCCAACCCTGGTTTGGTGACCATTTTGTTATTTTTGCAATTTGTTGAAACATGTTGTTTGTGGTTCAGAGTAGACACAGAATATACTTTTAGTACTATGGTATATCTAGACATTAATGGCAGGTTTGGCAGTCATCATGGCAGGTTTGAGGCTTGTAACGGAACAGTGACAGTAAACTGTACATCATTCTCACAGTGCATGCCAAGCAATGTGGGCAGTATACGTAGGACCAATGGCAACTATCTCCACCACTGGTTGGAGGAGTGTTACTTACACGTTACAGGATGTCCTTCAACTATGACTTACATTGCTACATCAGTCGAGTGGAAGTGTAACAATAGTAGTGATTTTATCATAGCAATAGTCATTGATGCAGTAACACTGTTTATGGATTATAAATGGTAAATTAAACTATAATTAACAGCTTACACCCCCACCCATGGAGCAACAACCCACTTGATTACAGTGACGCCATCTGGTGAATTGAATACCACTCGGTTGTCTCAGCAGTGAGAAATGCACTCCAGGAAAGCCATGCATATCAAAGACATATGACCAAATAACTCTAGATATAACTATTTTTGTGTTTTCTGAAATACATCGCCAGTTAGTAAATCAGATTCCAATGGTCGTTAGTAATCAAATGAACATAGAAAGAGGCCAATGGACCTCTCCACGGAGTGGAAACACTAATAACAAGATCTAAAGTTAACATTATAAATTTATATATATATACAATGGAACCTCACTGTTAAGGTTATCTTTGGGACTAGTGACCTGAATATCAAGGTGACCGTATTAGTGGGACTAATATCCTGTACTTTTCTGTATGTGGGTGGCCTTAATTGGAAGATGGCTGTATTACCGAGGTGACCGTAAAGTGAGGTTCCACTGTAGTTGGTCAATGGACTAGGTAACTGAACTGAACTATTTTAATGGTTCTACTCATAATATGGTACATATATATTATATGTATGACATTTAAATTAAAACCTGTCTCTTCCTTCGATTTAATCTGTACCAGCTGTCACTGTCAGTAAATATAACATGTATAAGTCTAACATAATGGTCAGAGCTTGATTTCTTATGTGCAATTTGCCCATGATGAGATCATTGACATGTTTGTAGATCGGTTCATTTCAGCTGTAGGCAAAGCAGGAATCCTTGGGTAAAAATGAGATCGTAAAAGACTGCCTGTCATGAACTATCAGTACTTAGTAAGGATTGCTGACAAAACGTCAGTGTTCACGTTAATTACTGGCATAACACCAACGACCTTCAATCAAGTAAATGACAGTGCTCAACCTCACTGATGGGTTCAACATTTTGAACCAACTGCTGCCCAGCAAAGCCATTTGCACTTCAATTATGGTTTCACTAGCTGTTCCTTGTTGTTAACATTCTCTCTCTCTCTTATGTCTACAAACTCTACTTATTAGGTTACTATAATGGAATTCATGTGTCCGTGAATTATTAATTGTGCTGAAGCATAATTTATTGAATCACATCAAATATGATTGCAAATATGACCAAATAAGTTAATATTGTTCATGTTGTGTGTATGTACATATATATATATATATATATATATGTGTACATACACACATATATATATGTATATATATATATATATGTGTACATACACACATATATATATATGTATATATATATATATGTGTGTATATATATCAGGGTTGCCAAAACAAATAATTTGGGTACACAGTTAGTCAATTTGTAGACCGAAGAAGTGGCAGGCTAAACTGGATTTCTAAATGCTCGGAGAAGCGATTTCCAGGCATTTGATGTCGGAAATCCCGCCATGTTTCGTAGGAGACTGAATGACAAATGTAACAGTCGGCAGGAAAATTGTAAACTTGCCTTCATATTTTAGAATAAATAATCCGATTCATACTGTAGTATGGGATCCTGTTGTGTTTTCTTCACCGAGAAACAATTAATACTCAAAAACATCGTAAAAATGTACAGCCTTGACAGCACGCCATATTCTTTACATTAAGCCTACCAATATACCGGTACGCCATGTTCTATCCTGAGGTGAAGGCTTCAATCCCACAGTGAATACCACGTTTATCCAATCACAGAATAGCTAGAATAAACGTGTTGGCATGGGCTCATTCTTCACCATTAAAAGCGTCATCAAGTATGAGTTTCATTGCACAGAATGTTAAAAAAAAATAAAAAATCTGGATTTATTTTGGGTATGTATCTGTACCCTAGAATTATTTTTGGGTACGTAATTTTACCCTGCTGGCAGAAACCCTGTATATACATATATATATACATATATATGTTTATACATACATACACACATACTTTCTTAAAAAAACAGTTAAAATGGTAGTTTAAAAGCAGCTTCAAGGTGTATTTAATTAGCTTTGGTTGAGAGTTTTGCAAAATGAAAATTTTTGTGACGTCTTTATTTTGCCATAATAATTTTGAATCCTCTGTGTTGATTTTAAAAATAAACATCACAGGTGTACCTCTAAATGTTAAATTTCTGTGAAAAACTGAACCCACGTTCAGGTTCTAAAACATGGTATTTGTATAAACCATAAACAGGACATCAAATTCTGTGCTTAAATGGTGCAAATAGTAACACTAAAATAGTACAATCTCATTAACTTGACTTTGGAGTTACCAGCACAACACACCCAGTTATTTATGTTTTGAAGTTAAGTCATGTATTTACACAAGGTGGAGCTTCCTGGTAGACTCATGGTTCGAAGTTCAAGTCCATGATGTCCTCTACTACACAGGGCTGTAACAGGAAGGTTACTGCATGAATCGTATGCGTTTGTTTAGTAATTGGAATGGCTTTATGAAGAGAAATTACATAACACAGATTGGAGCTAGATTAAATAACAGATGATAGCACTGCACTCTGCCCAAACATGGTGATTTACAGATTATCATAATGTTATATACATGTGGATCATTATTACCCACTGGCCGAATCTGTCAATAATTAAGGTGAGAATAATGTCAACCAGTGTAACGTTAAACCTATATAGCACAGGTAAACAATATCTGTACAAAGCATATTCTGACATTGCTTGCAGTCATGCATTATTTAGTACCAACATGTGCAACGACCAAGCTATCTGATGGTTCACTGTTCTTGAATTCCAGAAACTATCATTATTATTGGCGTTATGTGTAATAGTCAGTTGCACAAGGTTGGCACACTCACTTACGTATGCCACCTCAAGGGGACAGCCCACAAGGTGGATCAGGCGGGCAAGATGGACTAAGAACCATGTTCTCATTTTAGTGATTTCTTTAATTTGTTACTCCAAATTGTGCTAGTTATTTTATGGAAATGTTTGGTGTCGATAATTATTTAGTAATACCTTGCAATGATTTCAGCTACATGACCCCTCCGAGTGCTGTAACATTTTTTGGTCAGTCTATTTTGCCCAAGTGAAAAGGATAGACCATGATATATATATATTGCAATTACAAGGGGTGATTTCCAGGAGATCCAGTGGGGAAACACCTGAAAGTGAAAATGAAGGTTGCTGGGAACACATCCGGGTGGGCAGGATATGTACAGAGAATGAGTGAGGAGAACTTGACAGAGAAAGGAATGGAAAACAGAATAGGATGGTAGAGGGGGAAGAACACTGAAATTAAGATGGAGAGATCCTGTTACAAGAGATTTCATAAAGGCACCAGTAAACAGTCCAGTGGGATAACATAGCAGTCGATCATGATAGGTGGAGGTGACTAGGCAAGAGGGCAAAATGTACCGGCGTAATCACATGATATGTGGTCGCCCAGATCCCCACCCCACAAGGGATCAAGGGGAAGAAGAAGATACCTAGGTACCAAAGGCACGTGTATAGAGTGCTCACTTATAGGAGCCGTGTAGCTACAATCACTACATAAATAGTTGCCCTGCACCACTAAACTTGCCTGCATGATTGCCTGAATAAAATGTGTGTTTGGCCACAGAGTCATGATAAATTAATGAGTCTGCCACAGATAGTAGTGTTGGTATATGATCTTGCATTGGAAATCATTTTGGCATTTGTTGACATTGTCTCTCCAGCCATATACCTGGTATTTATTTAGTGGTCTCTGTGTCAACATATGCTGGTATGTCAACCCTGAGCTACATGATAAAGCCTGTCTCAATATCATGATAGTAACCGATATGTGGCGTGGTAGTTTAGTTTTTTCCTTAAAATTTAAAAGAACAAGACTTATGTTGACGTCTGTCTTGTCATAACACACACACCTGTGTAACTGGAGGACATGGCTTGGCACCACTACCTGAATGCACCTCCACATTACTGTATTTAAGCCTTGTTACTGTTGTTTACTCTGCGTGGAATCTGGTTGTGTTGAACTGGGATGACTTGAGTCGTGTCTGCTGAATTGTGATTGGGCATACTGCTGTTCTGTCGTGTACAACACAGACTGGGAACTCTCTCAGAACTGTCTCTCATAAGGAGGCCTCTCTAATGGGCTGTGGCAGTCTTGTCCTCGTGCAATGACAACTAGATTAATAAAGTTAATGAGCTACGTGAAAGGCCTGTTCTAACAACTCACATCCCTAGCGGCTATCCTCTCGAGATGCCCCTGCCTGATGCACTGGTCACTGCATTGTAGTTTCGGTTGGCCAGCTAAGCCAATAGTAGGATTGGGTCAAATTGCAATTGCCAATTACAAATTTACAGTTACGATATAGAAACCCTATCATAACACAAAAACTATAAATAATTTCATTATTTAAAAAACATTTACACTGATGGCGCAGGCACTTAAAATAATCAATTACATTTACAAAACTTCATTTAAAGGGTCATAAGCAAAGGTTCATACTTCAGAGGTTGAATATAATTGCATTGTTTTGAATGCATGTGTGTACAGTTTCAGCTAGTATTTATCCATGCATCCTTGCTATCAGGGATGGGTTAAAATTATACAATGTCAATTATCAATTACATTATACATTACATGTTTTGCATTTTGCTTTTTTGTTTCCATTCCATATATATAAATGTGTACAATTTTCAAATATTTGATCATATCTGCTTAACAAGGTTTGGCTCTGTTGTTGTGTTGTTGTGTCATCATGAAATTAACTTTTACATTTTCCACATATCTCTAGTTGTTGTTCTGTACACATAAACATGGCCTCAAATTTTGCGGCAGCCATTTACAATGCACTGGCAACTGGCCATCATGCTTTGGAAATTAAACAATAGTTATGGTCAATTTGACCTTGACTTATAATGACAGCCTATCTATAAAAACTTGTGGCAAAATGGTCGGTTGCCACATTTATTCGAGGCCTATAAATATAATAATTGCATCAGTTCGATTGCAACACTGGTCCACTAAGCAAACTCATATAATTATATGTCTGTTCTAGAGTCTTTGTTTTTGTATATTTCTTATATTTAACTCGAGATTGTCTAGTCCAGGGTGTGAGTGGGATTACTGGGGTATGCCAGCAGAAGTCATCAACCCATGGTTGGCAATTATGATTGCCCTGTCTGCTATTTGGGCCAACCAATGCAGCCAAACAATTCAACAATTAATCATGCAGGCCTATGTTGTTGTACCAATGCTTATCTACATGTTAAACGTGTGCATGGCCAGATCCTGCATACAATCAATGCCATATTATAGATATGGCACATGAGTCAAATGGAACAGGTTAAGCTGTTACTTGGACAACACTCTGATAGCCTGCTATGATTAGAATAAAAATGTAATATTTTTACCAAGCACTTAGCTGTTTGGAAAGCAGAAGTAACAGCAAAAATTATATTCAAACGACATTCTTGCCCACATGTTTGTATGATTTAAAACTGTCTTATCGTGCAAAGTAATGGCCAACAGAAGAGTCATGAAGCAACACATTGAGACATTTGTACGGCTGCAAATTTACAGTTTTCACAAACAGTCATAATAATGTAATACTCATTTTACAATGAACATTATGACAAGTAATGTCTGGGTTCTCATGAGTGAAGTGTTTACACTTCACTTTCTGAATAATTTCAATCCTTCTAAATAAGACAAATTAAAACCTAGTTTGTCAAATATAGCCTTGCTACTCCTCTTACAGTTATAGACAATTCAATTATTTGTTTCCGCTTGACCATCATCACTGAGTGACCATGTGTTCTACTTCCTCAGGCTGATGGCCAACCATGGCAGTACACATACTGACCAGCTCGTTATGTCCAAGCGGTCATCTGCAAACAAGTCTTCAGTTCTGGAAAGTGTTGACCAGAAGACAGTAGTTATGAACAACCACCAGAAGGAGCGAGAGAACCACTCAAAGGCCGTCAGTCGACAGCGCCACATCAAGAATGCCTCCTTTGGTGACACCGTAAGTACATTGTGCACACTGTTCCCTGCTACAGCGTTGTTATGATGATGACAGTGCCGATTATATTGCTGTCTTTTCCACTTATCCTGTTTCAGATGAAACTGCTTGTAAGATATGAAGCAGATCAACAAGTGCCAACCTGTCATCTGAACTTATCCACTAACCATATCCCATAAGCAGCTGAATCTGACACTTGATGATTAATTATCAAGGATTTCTGTTCTAACAGGAAACATGTTTATTAGCAACCATAATTAACACAACCAATTAACACAGCATTGTCAGGCAAAATCTGTTCTAATAGGAAACATATTTATTAGCAACCACAATTAACACAGCATTGTCAGACAAAATCTGGAATGCCTGTAATCATTTAAATGGTTCCCTTGTTATATAGAATAGATGGGGAAAATGGTTTGCTTTTATCCAAAAGTATGCAATCTTTTCACCTATCCATTGGACTATATGGGAATAACAGGCTTTGTCTGTCGCCATCTTTAAAAATGGCAGATATACACTGTATTTAAAAGTCAGTGAAGGTCAAAAGTAATATATTTGAAACCATCGCATTTAAACATTTCAACTTTGTGGCATTATGTTATGTAGTTCTTATATATAATATGCTTTGATGGGCACCATCTTTAAAAAGGGCAAATATATATGTAGACGAAGGTAAAAAGTTATATTTTTTGAAATCCCCATCCTCCAAGCTATTCAAAAACTTAAACAATATAGCTCTATGTAACATAGTTATTAAGATATCGTTACATTTGTATTGACGACCGCCATCTTTAAGAATGTTGAAGAAGTCCAAAAGTAACAAATATGAAATCTCTGACCCCCTAAAACCTACATATAGACACAATGGCCACCATTTTTGAAGGCAACAAATCTGGCAAGCCTCCAAACTTTAAAATGGTTCCCTTGGACTATAGAATAGATGAGCAAAGTGTCTTGCTTTTATCCAAAAGTGCACAATTCCATAATTTTCCTGCACCTATCAGCTAGACTTAACGCTAGTATGTTTCATAGTAGAAATGAGTGGCAGTGAAGTGGTGCATTTTAGAAAGACTAATATGCAGAAGGATGTTTCGAGTTTGGAGGTGTGGGCCAAATTATTAATTTCAACAATAGAAATAAGCCAGAATATTGACTTGTCCGCCGGACAAGTAAGTTTTGAAATTTACTTGTCCGCCAAAATTTTAACTTGTCCGAGTGGTTGTCAAAGGGAATCGAAGCTTTGGAAAAAAGGGAAAAAGTCTGTCTTATTTTTATGATAACAAAATGTTCCTGCTGTTTCGTCGCATGTACATCTGAGTGACTTGTGATCAAAGACACAATTTGATTTAATCTGCAAATTTTGAAATTGTAAAATTATATTTGCAACTATTTTCCGGTCCATTATCATTATTATTCATCATGAATATTAAAAGTAGACACGTTACATGATATATACCAATATTTTAGTGATGCTGATATGAATGCTTTTATTAATAACAACTAATTATTACGATGATAGGAATGAGACAATTGTTTTCCTTGCTATTTGTTATAATGTTACAAAAACTGTTTATGTTTAATATGGTATATATATATAACATATAACACTGTATAAAATGTTGGCGTCGTTTTGTCATTGAAGATGCCATTCAACCATCAGGAACACGACCAATGCAAAGCCAGGAGATGTTGTCCCAAAAATCATAATAAATCATCACCAGGCGGAATATAATTGATAGATTTAGTTACATCGTAACATTGCTTCCGCGCGCAGACCGTCAAAAATCACTTGTCCCGCACAAACGGACAAGTGCTATTTCGAACACTGCATTTATTGTTTAATAGTTTGTTATTTGTTTAACTGTTTTATGTTATTTATTTAACCAAAACATTTCTTTCTATTGATTGAATCATTACATTTCAAATCTAGTCTAAATTAAACAATCTTGAGTCTCAAAGAAAAAGTCAAGACAAAATAGAAATAATGACCTTTAAGCGACCCCATTTTTATGCCAGGTGCATGTTAATTGAAATGCTTCTTCACGTGCCTGTGCGTGGCAAGTGTTGCTCCTGAATGCGATATGCGATGTCACAGGAATACATTTACCATCCAGCTTCACGTTGAATCAGAATGAGGATGTGGGTTTGCTGTGATAGGATTAACCCAGTTTTGTGAAACACTATTAGGTGTGGAAGACTTAGTAGTCGGAAGCACATCTTGGTTGTCACCATTGATAACTGGGCATGTCACTGTCAGTGTTCTGTGTGGTCAATGCTGCTCAGTTCATGTGGGCAGTGGGACAGATCACAATTCACTTCCTGGTTGATGGCAAAAAGTCAATTATTTGCATTCTGAAAAAATATGAATAGGGCTACTCACTCAATAGGGAAGAAAGCATGTTTGTGGACAATGATAATTCACATATGGTACAGGTTTATTGTATAGAGAACTTCTAACCACAACTCCCTCCCTCTATATGCAGTCTATTTATGCATCAGGTCTCACTCCCTCTCTCTATATACAGTCTATTTATGCATCAGGTCTAACCCTCCCTGTATGCAGTACATATATCAGGTCTCACTCCCTCCCACTATATACAGTCTACTTATGCATCAGGTCTCACTCCCTCCCTCTATATGCAGTCTAATTATGCATCAGGTCTCACTCCCTCCCTCTATATGCAGTCTAATTATGCATCAGGTCTCACTCCCTCTCTCTCTCTCTCTATATGCAGTCTATTTATGCATCAGGTCTAACCTTCCCTGTATGCAGTACATATATCAGGTCTCACTCCCTCCCTCTATACGCAGTCTACTTATGTATCAGGTCTCACTCCCTCTCTCTATATGTAGTCTACTTATGCATCAGGTCTCACTCCCTCCCTCTATATGCAGTCTACTTATGCATCAGGTCTCACACCCTCCCTCTATATGCAGTCTACTTATGTATCAGGTCTCACTCCCTCTCTCTATATGCAGTCTACTTATGCATCAGGTCTCACTCCCTCCCTCTATATGCAGTCTACTTATGCATCAGGTCTCACTCCCTCCCTCTGTAGGCAGTCTACTTATGTATCAGGTCTCACTCCCTCTCTCTATATGCAGTCTACTTATGTATCAGGTCTCACTCCCTCCCTCTATATGCAGTCTACTTATGCATCAGGTCTCACTCCCTCCCTCTATACACAGTCTACTTATGTATCAGGTCTCACTCCCTCTCTCTATGTGCAGTCTACTTATGCATCAGGTCTCACTCCCTCCCTCTATACGCAGTCTACTTATGTATCAGGTCTCACTCCCTCCCTCTATATGCAGTCTACTTATGCATCAGGTCTCACTCCCTCCCTCTATATGCAGTCTACTTATGCATCAGGTCTCACTCCCTCCCTCTATATGCAGTCTACTTATGTATCAGGTCTCTCTCCCTCTCTCTATATGCAGTCTACTTATGCATCAGGCCTCACTCCCTCCCTCTATATGCAGTCTACTTATGCATCAGGTCTCACTCCCTCCCTCTATATGCAGTCTACTTATGCATCAGGTCTCACTCCCTCCCTCTATATGCAGTCTACTTATGCATCAGGTCTCACTCCCTCCCTCTATACGCAGTCTACTTATACATCAGGTCTCACTCCCTCTCACTATATGCAGTCTACTTATGTATCAGGTCTCACTCCTTCCCTCTATATGCAGTCTATTTATGTATCAGGTCTCACTCCCTCCCTCTATATGCAGTCTACTTAGGTATCAGGTCTCACTCCCTCCCTCTATATGCAGTCTACTTAGGTATCAGGTCTCACTCCCTCCCTCTATATGCAGTCTATTTATGTATCAGGTCTCACTCCCTCCCTCTATATGCAGTCTATTTATGTATCAGGTCTCACTCCCTCCCTCTATATGCAGTCTACTTATGCATCAGGTCTCACTCCCTCTCTCTATATGCAGTCTAATTATGCATCAGGTCTCACTCCCTCCCTCTATATGCAGTCTACTTATGCATCAGGTCTACCCCCCCCCCTGTATGCAGTACATATATCAGGGCTGACCCCCTCTCCCTGTGCGCATCATATGTGACCTCACTGTATGCAGTATACCTGTATCTAGATGCGTACCTTACGCAGTACTTAACCCCCCCATGTATGCAAAGCACACACAAACACAGTTACTTTCTTGCTTAATAAATTTCTAAATGGCCCCATAGAACTAAATCAACTGCGTTATGTAGGTGGGCCACATGAAACCTTGGTCTGGAGTGTCTCACTGATGAAGAAGCTCTGTCACCCATGGTGAAATAGTTTAGTCAGGCATGGCAATGGTGACAATCAGTTCATACATAGAGTCGGCCATAAATCATTTATGGGACTAATCTGTGACTGTAGGCTCAACTACATTACTCACTTTAGCACTCGACTTGCCTCATAATTACATTTTGTTACAGTATTAGTGGGCATATTTCGTTATGAGATACTTAAGCTGGTTTTTGTAGCAACTTGTTCTAAATAGAACTGTTCATGGCTTGAGAGATAACATAGACACACAGTGGCAGTATGTCTAGATATGATGTCATCAGTACGTCTAGATATGATGTCATTGCGGTTAGGTCGAGAATTGATAATTTTGCCCAAAGGAAATCTTCTGATTGGTTTCTGTCAATCAATTAAATGTACTGGAGCATGAAATTAAAGGTGTGTCCAGGTTTAGCTGGGGGCTTCCATACTTATGCGTTTATGTATCGGGTCATAGATTGGATAATGGTTGTATAGATAGAACTTAGTGTAAGTTTGATACTGACATTTATGTTAGTGTAAATTTGGCATCCATGCAAATATTATTTTATATTTGCATGGAAAATCAATAACTGAGAAAATCAAGCTGTTTACTTTCAACTTTCCATAAATTATATTGACTAGCTATGGTCATCATCATCACTATCAGGCTGTCATTATGAAATTTAGGGTTTCTAGAATGTACCAACAACCTGTTATTCTTTTTTGTAAATATTACAAAATAACAGGTACACGTTAGTGTTCAACCATGGCTTACCAAATGGTTCTGGTCAGCTGCGTCAGTGTGTATTTTGAATGTCAGAACATATATGCACAATGAAATAAGTTATTGATGATCAACATCATATTATAATTAGTTTAACATATTTTGATATATTTGAGTATGGCTACGTCACTTAATTGGTTAGTAGCGGCAACTGTGCGAAACTACTAAATGGAGACAGTGATTTTACAACACTGATCGAATGATTTTACAACACCTATCGAATGATTTTAGAACACCGATCGAATGATTTTACAACACCGATCAAGTCTGTCCTGTCTTCCTGTAATACCATGCATTATAGTTACCAGTAGATCTTTCTGTCATGTCCATGTTTCTCTATGTTGTTGTTAATGCCACTAGACAGGTCATTTGAGACAATGATGAACTGTAAAGGTCATTGCCATTTTGTACTCTACTTGACACTTGTTTCTGTTGATATCTACAGTGTTATAGTGTGACCTCTGACATGATAGCCATGTAGTATTTTAATGAGTCAATGATTGGGCACTTTGTCAAATGTCTTCCAGAAGTCTACGACCAGGACACTGATCTATTCATCTGTGTGGCGACATAATCAGTTATTAAAACTCGGTTTTCAGTGTGGTGATAAGTTACGTACATGTACATCTCCCGTTAACAAACCAATGTTGGTGGTGGACAATAAGATGTCGTGCGAAGGTCCAATTACTAGATGTCATTATCACTAGTTGCATTCTCTGGAGCAGCCAACGTGATGTCCTCCGTCTTACATGATTACAGGTCTTCAATCAATTCTGTTCGTGGTCTCTCTTGGCCAGATTGCAAGAACATCGAGGATTTTAATTTTTATCTGATCTCTTTTACTTTATAATATACCCCATAATATTATACCCCAGAAAGGTTCTGACGATCTTTCAGAATATTCAGGCCAGACAAAATTAGCGTAATGATCCTGGACTCCTGGTTGAACAAATAATATAATAATATTTTAATAAATATTATATTTTTCAGTGTTTTGATGTAAATTTATGCATAACAATTTAGTTAATTAATCATGCACACACACATGCATGCATTGCACACACCAACACAGATCCCAGCTTGACCAAGTTGCTGGTGCGATCCTGATTGTTCTTTGATGAAATTTTATTATTATCGTTGATGTTAATAGGTTTTTCGAAATGACCCAAATTACCTAGAGTCAAATGATTTGCAGTAATGAGAACAACAATTTGTTGAAACACAAATTAGCTATGGCATGGATTAGGTAGGTAAAGTAGGTCTCACTTGCATAGATGAAGAAATCTGACTGGTACATGTTTTTTATTCAGGAATACAGTACAATTTACTGAACTCACAGTTTTTGTACAATTAGAACCATTTCCAAGTAAATCTTAACTCGGTTAAATATTTAAATGACTTCAGGCACATCATCATTTTAATTTGGCTGGAGAAATGTAGTTTTTACTGTCGATTGGTAAAACGTGTATATACTGTGATGTCAAAGAAGACCGTCTTCCAGGCATGACTGCTTCAGCCTTGTATTGTGCCAGTTTCAAGGTGCACAGCTGGCATCATGTTTCACAACAAGACAAGACTGCAAGATTGCCATGTGTATCCTCTCTCATCTGGTGCCTTGATTAAACCATGCATCTTACTTAACCCCTTCAGTTATGAAGACCTGATCCCGCTGATCATCAGTTTTATTAACAAGTGCCAAGCAGACAATTGCTTTTTTGAAATATCTACTGGCATTGGCTGGTATACATGACACCTTTACACATTGGCCAATAAAATTAATTATTACAGAAGGGAGACATTCGGCTGCTGATATTATGATTACGCTTAGATTTGTATGCATTAGATGGCAAAAATAAACCAGAAATCTTAACGGGAAAAAAATTGCATTTGTTTACCATGCGATCATGACAGGTTTGAGTTATCATACTTTTTGAACTTTCAAATTAATACCTGGTAATGTTACTTGATGCAGTCCAGGTACATACCATTTCTTTCAAAATTCTACATCACCGTATACTGTATAAGGGTCCCATCAAGAGCATCCTCGTGTACCAGGGGTCGCTGCTGCTGATTACGTCAGTGCCAGCCAGCAGTTACCCCGTGGCTGATCGCTTTGCAAAAGTTTGAATTTAAGCTTAGCCTATGAAATCACTCACTAGATCAATGGATGTCGGCAGGTCAGGTGGTCATAATAAAACTGATTTCAACCAACCGTGGCTCGTGTTACATTCAATGTTAAGAAAGTAGAAGCAATTATTCGAATACACAATACCGTTCAGCTGCTCGTGCTAATGGGCGAACGTGTCATTATAATTATATTGGGATTCCCAGAAGTCGTTTATCCGTCTTCAAATTGGGGTGGGTATTTGCGCTGTTCTCACGGGTGATGCAGTTGCGATTGGCAAAGTCAATTACTAGTTTGACTCGGCTAACTTCCGCACTTCGCGTAGGAGATCAGCCAGGGTAGTTTTGCATGGCAAACAGCCCTGGCTTGCGAGGATGATCAACAGGGTCTATGATGAAATGTACAGATCATACTTCACAGCCTTGTGTATGCATAGTACTTGGTTTCGTATTTCTGTTTTGGTACGTTCTGCATAATTTTCCCTTGCCTTGTTTATTGTTTATTTTGTTACCATTCAAATGCTATGGAATAATAGTGTTTAATGCATTCATGCCATATTGATAAAGGTGTTTTGTTGCAGCAGAAATAGTACTCGCCATTAAACCATTATACAAATGTAAGCAAAAATTAATACAATGTAAATTTAGCAGGTTTAGCCACATAAAATGACTAATGTTCTCTGATGCTATAAAGTGCCTTAATTTTTATCTTTCTGTTAGGTCCATTCCTATTTTATTAACTTGTATTTATATAATATATATTCTAGAATAAATATGTTGAAGGTATACTTTTACAGAGTTCACAATTTGACAGTTGCACCCATAATTTTTTTATTTTGTAAACAAAACATTAAATTTGTTGTTAAAATATAAGCTGTTGGAACATAGTTGGCTCGTTCCCCTGTCTCCTGGCCAAACTGGGACTAAATACAACTGACTCAGTGAATTTTCTGCTAATGATTACTTACATACAACTTCCTTTTAATGTGGAGTACAAAACATATGTAATGTATCTAGAATGTTCTCCATAAATTTCTTGTGGTGATCCCAAAGGAACTGTTTCTTGAAGTACCAATATTTGTTTTAGTCATATGTCTGTTTATATCCTGAGTACATCCACATCATACTTGAATTAAGTTCTACACCACTATATTTATGACATTCCCGTGACTTTTGATGTTCAAAACCATGACGTGTTTACATTGTTTGCGTTGCCACCTGGGCCAGCCAATGATTCAGGCAACCTTCCTGAAGTTCTGGGGAAGTGGGAGTTACAGAACCTCATGGGTTCAACCATTGGGGGCTGTTTTCTGAAATGTATTCATACAGCATATGCTTAGCTAGGATGCACACAGGATGTGTATGGGTGATTGATAGAGACGGTGCATTGATTGCACAATCGCCAGGGAAGTGTGGTATTTGGTGCCAGTACGGCCACAAACAGTTGTGGTATGTGCCTGAGGCGGTGTCCATGGTGAAGCTACTGTCCATGGTACCTCTCGTGGTGGTTGCTGTCGTTCTGATCAAGGATGCTCAGCCTGAAGCACAGGGCTATGGCAGTATGATGTTGTGCACGAAGAAGGTGGTCAGTAGAAGTGTCATGATTGTTTAAAGTCTTGAAGCTTAACTCTTTCTTGAATGCTGAACGACAGTGCTGTTCCCCTCTCTGTGTGTACTTTCAATATGTAAATATCTACACCCACTACCAGGTAAAAAGGCAGGTAAAAATCATTAGCATTTTATTTTTATTATAAGTTCTACTAAAAGAGAAACAGTGCAGTATAATGTAATATATCTAAGTAAAAAATAACAGGTTGTGAAAATAAATTAATAGCAACAATATTTTTAACATGTTAGTATCTAGAGCTTACACACTTAACATTTCAGAAACCTGTTGGGTGCCTTATTTTTCTTCTGTTTGTAATTTTTATTATTAAAAAATCATGTTACAAAGAACTACAATAAATGCAATGATTTCTGACATTCTTCCCTTTGGCACTTATACTGTGAATCCTCTCTGAATTATATAACTTGGGATTTGCCTTCCTTCTACTCCACCCTCTGTTGTTAGGAGTTCCTGTAGAACATTGATACCCCTCGATTACACTGTTTGTATAATAGTGCTGGTGAACCCTGCTTAACTTCAGCAACAATGAGTGAATGATATGAGTGATAAGTGTTATTGTATCAACAAATCTGACAAGCGAATCGGCAGGCACCAGCACATCAGTGGATCTGATGTGAGTGGTGCAGGGGTGGCCACACAGGCGCACTGCACTGGCTTACAAACGTACACGCTGGGTGGTGGCCTTAACTCAGTTAGGAAGACTTTTTCTGTGGTGCAATTGTGATGGCACCTCACCTGTGGTGGTGTGTTCACGAGAAGGGAATGGATATAGTACCGCTTACAGTTACACAGCCGTAAACATTTTCTGCCTGGTTGTATATGTCGGTGTGCAGAGAACTGTACTGTGTGTATGGTAAAGCATAATTCACGAGATGGTAAGTTATTGGACTGACATACCAAGTCATAACAGTTAACACTTGCGGGTGGGTGTAACGAAGGACCTCTGTAACACACTGTCGACAGTAGACACATGTAATGTGGATGTAATACTGTAGACACATGTAATGTGGATGTAACACTGTAGACACGCTAGACATATGTAATGTGGGTGTAACACTGTAGACACATGTAATGTGGATGTAATACTGTAGACACATGTAATGTGGATGTAACACTAGACTAGACACATATAATATGGATGTGACACTAGACACATGTAATGTGCATGTAACACTAGACACATGTAATGTGCATGTAACACTAGACACATGTAATATGCATGTAACACTAGACACATGTAATGTGCATGTAACACTGCAGATACATGTAGTGGGCATGTGACATCCAGTAGACAAACAAGTATCTTCATTGACAGTTGACAGATCACCGCTTCCTTATAGCTACCTTATTTATTTTTTGTAACACAGCGTATGAAGACTTACAATATATTTAACCATATTTACCTCCATAGGATCTTCATCCATGATGAATTTTATATTGTAAATACTAATTTTGAGATTGCTCTTTGTTTTTGTGAGCTTCCCAGATCAGGTTATTGAGGGTTAGGTGCACTAAACAGATTTCTTCTTAGTATTATTATTACCTAAGATCTTCTCGTGTGCTCTCTAGGTTGAGTTGACATCCTACACATTTGACACAATTTGAGTGTTCTGGTTATTGGTGAACTGGCAAGTTGTCTAGAGGTGGCTAAAGTAAATGTCAGTGTTGACAGATAGAAATGTGTCAACTTTGTGCCATGTGTTGCTGATCGCTTCAACACATTGAAGGAAGCATTCAAGTGAAATTCTTCCCACACTATCTTAGCATCAAGTTCAATGGCCACAAGACATTGTTGATGTACTAGACAGATTAAGACAGCACAAGCCAGACATATCGTGCAATAGGTGTAGCAGTGTCTTGACATAAATGTGTGTAGTTGTGGGCAGCATTTAACAGTGTGGAATTCTGTATGTCATCAAGATGAGTCATTGAAGTGTTAGGCCTCCTTCACTTTACCTACTTTACCAACTTTATGTGTTCCATTCCTGTCAGCATGACTCTGACTGTGATACCATAATATCACGTCACCAATGCAGATGTTACTGTGCATGTCTTGTTTGTTTGAATACATTCCTTGAATTGAAAAAATAGCTTGATCCAGGGGTTTCCTAGTTTAATCATAATACACTACATGTGGGTGTTTGTTTTGTGCATGCATGCATGTGTGCATTGTTGTAGAAAATGTTTCAGAATGTACAGGTTTATCCAGAAGAGGATGCTAAGTATCCAATCACAAACCAGTCTTAATTGCACCTAAAATATACCACAGTGCAAAATGTCAATGTATAATTTGCCACATGTTAAAACCTGAGCTCACATCTCTTGCTCAATGTAATAGGTACATGGCACTCTACGCTATAATTATACTCTGGTTTGTAATTTATAGAGTAGTCCTTACTCCTTAGAGTGCACCTAATAAGTTCATAACAAACAGTTAAGTAACAGTCACTTAGAAATATTATTGAAGGAAGGAAGTTAAAGAAATGTCTCTAAAGTATATATTCAGTTACATGCCAGTGTGTGAGTTTTCCAAAGATAGTCAGTAATCAGCAACTATTTGTATTGTAGAACAAGGAAGCAGCTTGTCCATAGTCGTGACCACAGTGTGTATTTGCCTACTTAGTTCACTATATATGGCCACTGTTAGCCAGCAGGAAGCTTTATGCATTATGCTTTGTTACTTAAAATTGGATTGCTCTAAGCAAGCAGTAAAACACTGTTGAAGGAATATCGTCTGCTTACTATGGTTGGTTGGATGCACATGGTGTAGAAACAAAAAGTCAGACATAATCCTTCAAGGACATAATTGTTCATGGACATAATCTCTTGAGTACACATTTAGAAGTGGCAGGATCAGACTACATGAATACTATTCAAACTGTAGGTAGAATGGGGATATACTACTGCACACTGCATGACGTCATAAATTGTCTAAAAGTCAGGGCAGCACTTTTATTGATGTGCAATAAATGTAATCCAAATGCCAACATAAATGGCCAAAGGGGCACGAGTTATGGCAAATCACCCTTTGTCCAGTACACCCAAGGCATTTGAACACATCCGACAGATAAGTTGAAGGTTACCTCAGTGAAAGTGAGAATGTTTACTGAACTGCACAGGGCACAAGATGCCATTCTAGCTGCAGTAAGATAACAGCACCAGGTGTGTTAGCCCAGCTGGAAGAAGACCCAGGTTTGTTTACTTTGTGATCACCAGCTAAATAAGCTGCTGTGCAATGAACCGATGTAAACAAATGTTGACTGGCTACAAGACCACAGGCATAAGATCTGTAGGACTCTCCTGCAGTTAATCGACTGTAGAACACCTCAGATAAAATGCTATATCTGCACACAAAGTTTATCAGTAGCCAAAGCCATACACAGAGGAGTTTATGCTGCATTGGGTGTCACACTGTGCTGCCACCTGGATCATTGCTGTTGTTATTTTGGTTTCTCTGTGTCATATGTGAAATGGAGTAGATGCCAAGCCTATGAACATCCGTCTATCTGCACTTTGTTTTCCATGACGTACAGCTGCTTACTTCAACGTAAATATTGACGGGTATAACATATACAGGGATTTTACGAGAGCAAGAAATATGCAATTTTTTAATCTATCAGCATGTAAATGAGATGTTGATAACAGCAGGTGAGAAGTTTAAGAAATTGTGTAGGTCATGTCTTCTTATAATCAGACAAAACGTTAACATGATCGCCATGCAATGGGAAAACTAACTGTATATTGACCCGTATTAGAGAGCCTGGCAACGGAAGCACGCTGTTGTCATTGCACAATCATGGATGATCAAATATCTTGAAACAATTACTGAAAATATGTGTATGGCAAAACTATAGTTGAATGGGCTAAACCGTTTTTGGATATTACAGACTTCTCATCAGTCTGCAAGTCCAAATCACAGTGACGGAACACATGTCTTATAGGGGGGTGGGGTGCGTATGCCACTAGTTAAGTCTCATTTTGCAAATCTGTATTAAAATTAACCAATGGCATTGCAGTAGGGTGATTCATCAATCTTTTTTGTTTACTTCTACTAATTAAACACAAGTGGAGTTCATGTCATTGATCCTAATGAAGTCTGAGGACAGTGACTAGCTGGAGTTAGCCATAGCCGGAGCATGTTTTTAGATATTGTCTACAGACTGGACCTTCTGGCCAATCAGGCAAATGGCATTGTTTTCTGAATGTCTGCTAATTAGGCTGTGTAATAGTATGTAATTGAACTACTTGAGATGTCTGGCCTTTTTAGGAATTCACACACTAGGTCAAAAAATCAATATAAATTTGAATTTGTAATAACAACTGGCTGAATTTAATATTCTAATAAAACACACATTGGACTTTCTGGAAAACTGCTTTAGGAGTTCATACGTACCACCTAAACATGTTGTGCTGGATTACAAATTGTCCAACAGTGTAGTGCTAATTTTTCTGATGCCTTGCCAAGTTTGGTGGCACCTATGAAATGTTTGAGTGCTTGTAATATGGGCGTCTATAAAATTTGTTAGCTTCAAAATTTTTCTCAAAAATTGCTATGTCTGTGTGGGGTCATGCTACAGTTAGACTTTCCATTTGTGGACAAATAAAGGTTGTTGTATTGTTTTGTTATGAAAAAGTGCAGAGATTTTTTTGAGAAATTATTTTTTACAAAATTCACATGTCCCGACATAAGTGCATTAGAGTAGGAAGATTTTCAGGTGTGATTGTAGAAGGTGTTGACTGTAAAATGGCGGATTTCTAGATGATTTTAATAAGCGGAAGGATATTTGACAGCAATTTGCCTGTTTGACCCTTTGGTGGAGTAATGCTTGCCGGCATTTGTAAATATTGACGGATGTCACACATACAGGCATTTTATGAGAGCTAGAAATATGCAAGTTTTTAAAAATCTATCGGCATGTCAATGAGATGATAACAGCAGGTGAGAAGTTTAAGTAATTTTGGAGGACACGTTTTCTTATAATCAGACAAAACATTAACATGGTCGCCAATGGGAAAACTAACTATATTAACCCCTACATCCAGTGTCCCACTGAGGTCTACAGAACTCACATTTATCTCTCTCTCTCTCTCTCTGTAGTCCTTCCATGATGTCTCCTATTTAGCCCATAATGCTATCATTTGTTAGCCTTTTTCTTTGACATGTCCAAAGTGTGTCTTTGGTGTTGATGATCAAGTTGATACTTATTACCATTTATTCCCTTGGGATACTTTCCTATCTTTATTATGTTGAGAATGTAATAAATAATTGATTACTGTAATAACCTAGATATGCTGTCTCATGATAGCTGGTGTTACAAACCTTCTTATATTATGCAGCTTTACATTGTATTAATACGTTAGTTTGATTAGGCATTTTGTTATCTTATATTATTGTTGTTGTTTGTAGCGGAAATGTCACAATCACATTAACCGATAATCATATCCTGGCACATATCATATAGCTGCAGATTGTAACATTTTGTCCGTAATTTAATCGCAGGTCGAACACCATGGCAAAAAGAGTAATCTTTGCGCTCATAGGCCCAACCAAATAGTACCTATTTTAGAAGGAAGCCTTCCCAGTCTGAGGCGCAGATAACATACTAAATTTGGCAGCAGACACAGCAACGTGATTGAATCACGTCTACATCTTGCAGCTGACTATTGATTCTGTTCTGCTGCAATTGCATCCAGAGGCCAGCGAAAGTCACTAGGAAATAATCAAGAAATATCACCAGTGAACTCATCTCAGTGATGTCTTCCTCTTCTTGTGTCGTTTTATGGTTTTATAGGCCATCATCCCAGTCCACTGAGCAACCAACACATTGCATGTGAATGACCAGTATGGAGCTTTGTTGGCTGAGGCAATGAGGCATGAAAGAAATAGCCCAATGTTCTAAACCTTCCTGAGTGAGATAACAGAGCAACCCCCAGTTGATATTGTTTATTAGTCATCTACTACAGTTTAAAAATAACCTTTAGAGATATTTTGATATAAGCTTGATATATATATATATATATATAATATAATTTGTGGTGATTTGTATGTGGCATGTCAGTGTACCTGGTAACTGTAAGTTTCATGTGCGCATCAGTAACGCTCATATAATAAAACATTATAAACACATACACACTTACGTACTTAATTGGTATATTAATTAAATGTTTTGTACTAAATGTATAAAATGAATGAATGAAAACCAAATTAAAATTATATTACAGTGACCATGATGCCCATGCATGTGGATGATTTTGTAAGTTCAGAACTATAACTTTTAAAATGTTATTGAAGAAACATGATTATTTCATTTATGACAACTAGAAATTTCTCCACAGCTCTGATTGAAGAAGTATCTTACTACTGCAGGCACAATATTTTCACCTGTAGGACACAAGTCTATGGGGGCACACCACGGGAAGCAAATAAGCCAGTAATTACCACTGGTCTACTACCTGGCTGACCATTATTTCAACTCTATACTGATGTGCTTTTATGTGTTAACATGTTTATTGTGTAATTGTACTAATGTATAACAGTGCCTACGGATTTTATTGCAATATTTACTATGCATTGCACACAAGTGCTTGTATCAATCGTCGATTCACTGCACAGGTTCTTTGAAAGCCTCCGTCCAGGCAACGCAGCCATTATACATTAAGCACATGTTGAGCCAACCACAGATCAGCAACTTGAATCGAATCATGACAGGAAGGTAATTACGACATGCGAATGGAGTCATAGTCGGTACTCAATAACCATACAGCCACACATAGTGGGCAAGCATCACAGCTGAAGGTAATATGATAAAAGTGCTGGACATGGCTTAGCGTTATACCTGGCCAGTTATCTTATGTGTCAGGTGCAGCTCGGCCAGAATATTTACCTCTCCTCGAAAGGTAAATGTGGGGGAAATGTTCATGTGTTAAGTTGTCTTCAAATTGTCATCGAACTTAGAATTTTTGTCATTATGACTTTTTAGTCCTTTGGCCGAAGGTCCAAGGGGCTATTGCCATCACTCTCCGTCCGCCGTTAGCTGCCGTATCTCAGAAACCGTTCAGCAACTTTTTCTCTAATTTTGCATAGACATATCTTAGGGCACTGTCACTATGCACGAGAAATCTGTATTTGATTGAATCATTTTATGGGCTCCCTAGGGCCTCCAAGGACCCCAAAACTGGTGAAAATATAACATTTTGCCTATTTTTTCAAAAACTGTTAAGCAACTTTTTTTTAAAATTTTGCATAGATGTATTTTAGGGTGCTGCCACTATATACAAGAAATCTGTATTTGATTGAATCATTCTAAGGGCACCTAAGGGGCCCCCAAAGTGCAAAAGTTTTACATTATCTAGTGATGTGGTTTTGAGAAGGGCCCTTGAGACCACCCCCAACAGTAGATGTTGTATATTGTGCCACAAAGTCAACAGCTGTGACTAATCTCTACAGCCTATTCCATTAAGACCTTGACTAATCTTTCATTGGTCACAGCACCCAGGCAGAGTAGACACACTTGATCCCTGTTAGACTGAACAGTTGCCTAACACTTTTAAACTGTATCTTCAAAACTATTGATTTTCTATAATTGCAAGTTGTGTTTATTTTGATGTTCATTTAATTATTATAAAATGGTGTGACTGTGGTGTCTATTGGTTAAAGATGTATTGTCTGTAGAAACCTGTAGGTGACAAACATAGACAATTAATATTCTGTCACCTGTAGGTGACAAACATAGACAATTAATATTCTGGACAACTATATAGTGAAATATCCTACACTTTATTTATATCAAATGCATTCTACTGTTCTGTTTACGCTTGCCATGCCTTTTGTAGACATGGTACTGTGTAAATCAATTGTATCAATATAGACTAATAATTACAGATTCACAATATAGTTGACACCTGAAACAACCAAATGTCGGTTGAAGTTAGAAGAGTTGACATAGTTCCGCTATACACAAGAAATCTGTATTTGATTGAATCATTCTAGTGTCATCAGCATATAGTAGAACATACATTTTTTACATCATCATCACTAAGGTTGTTTTAAATTTCACCAGCTGCCATGTCAAGTCCGTTATAATTGTGACTAACAGTGTTCAAAATTATTCAGGTAAATAGCAAATAACAAAGGACACAAGTTTTCTCCTTGCCATACCTCTACATCACATGAGAAGAAGGCTGACACAGCCTGGCCCTGATTTATACATGATTTAGCATTTTTGTACATGTTGTATACAACTTTCAACACAATACCATTAATACCGCATGAAATGATCTTAGACCACAGGGAGGACCAGTCTACTAAATCAAATGCTTTTCTTATAATCGATGACACAATAAAGCCTTTTGCGTCGAGACAACTACAGTTCAACCAATACCCCTATTTGAACACTGCCTGTTCTTCACCTATTACATTCGCTTTGTTTAGGTATGTGGTCAGTCTGGTGTTCTGAACAATCACTAAGGATTAATGAACACTTGTGCAGAATGTCACCCACTTGGCAGGTTTAATTGATCTATTCAGCAATGATGACACTGCTTAGGCCTCACTCTGGACACTGTCACTCACAGTGTTGTGTATTGTCTTAGTTGGTGCATTGAGCTAATCTACTTGACCATGAATCAGTGGTGGCTCTGGTTGTGTATTACACCCAGCTGTGGAGCTAAGGTTCTCTGCTTGCTGGCAGTAGCTTGTGTCAACAGACAGCATTAAACCACTAGACCCCTGTTAAACTGGACAGTTGCCTGTAGGTTTTAAAATGTGTCAAACAGTGAGTCTACCTTTTGCTCTCAAATAATCTGTCCTCTTAGTTTTACTTTTATTACCGAGTTTCGTGCGATGCGGGCAGAAATGGCGGATCTGCGGCGTGACATGACAGCCGTCAAATCGAGGGAACCTGACCCGGTGATATGGCCTCAGCGTAAGCCTGAGCTCACGACAGATGATAGACAGACGCTTCGGGTGAATCTGCCGCCGATCAGCGCAGTCACCACAGCCGAACCGAGCCACACGTCGGCAGACGTAACCGTGAGTAACATTCGATCTACGTCTACTCGTCAGCGTAGCCCTGCGATGGTTAACATAACACCTCTACCAGCTGCGAACGTTATCGGGAGCCGTGCGCCGGGTGTCGCGAAACAACCAAGGAAGACTATCGTTGATGATGACTTTAAGCTGGTGTCTGGCAAGAAAAGGCGCAGTAACGGTTCGAAGGCGGTGATCGGCACGCGGAAATGCGGTAACCAGCTCAAAGTAAAGGATGGACGATTCCTGACAGCCTTTGTCTCACGACTAGATCCTACGGTCACTGTCGATGACATGTCTTTGTATGTGAAGTCTGTGCATAAGCTCGAGGCCAAATGTGTGAAACTAAAAACTAAGCATGAGAGTTATGCCTCATTCAAGGTTGATGTTATATGCAATGACGCATCTAAGTTTTATGACCCGGACAACTGGCCATCTGGTGTATACTTGAGGAAATTCTTTAACACCAAGAACTAAGTTATGGAAATTAACATCACATCTTTTAATTGTAATGGATTTAAAGGTTTTATGCCCTTCTTAAAGGATGTGTTAATGGAATGTGATGTACTGTGCCTACAAGAGCTTATGCTCACTAAACAAGATTGCCATATACTAAACACCTGTCACGAAGGTTATGTGGGTTATGGTGTTTCTCCTGTAGATGCATCTTGTGGTATTTTAACTGGTAGACCGTATGGTGGTGTAGGTTTTTTTATGGAAACATTCCCTTGATCAATACATCACCATTCTTGACCAGTGCTATGATTGGCTATGCGGCATAAGAATTTGTTGGGGTAACAAGGAGTATTATCTACTAAACGTATATTTACCTTATGAATGCGAGGAAAACAGGGACAAGTTCAATGATTATATGTCCAAAATTGCTGTATATGTTAATAATATTAATAGCTCGTGCATCACTATTGTTGGTGATTTTAACGCGGATATTTCCAAGAAATCAGTTTTTGGGAATATCTTACTTGATTTCTGCAAAGAATTTACTCTGGCTATATGTGATCAAGATACTCTTCCAATAGACACATATACATACGTTAGTTCTGCCTGGGGAACTACATCATGGCTAGACCATATCATATGTACCGCGGATGCGAAGGATTGCCTATCTAACATGTCCATACTTTATGATGTTATTTATTCTGATCACCACCCGATATCGTTCAGCATAGACAGTGATATTCTACCAGAATGCATTAGTGGTAGTGGCAATACTAATGAGAGTAAGCAAGGCTTACAGTGGGACAGATTAAACCCACAAGATATTGATGCATATAGAGAATGCACGAACGTTGAATTGAGCAAACTGAATGTTCCACCGGGTGTTAGATGCAATGATCCTAATTGTCATAACTGTAATCATCATGATGATCTCGATGACTTTTACAATTCTATCGTGATTACATTGAAGAGGTGTGGTCACACACTCCGGTCAAATCGCAAAGGTGCTTATAAGTATAATGTTGTACCAGGTTGGAACGAGCGAGTGAAAGAGCTTCATTGTGCAGCCCGTGATGCTTACTGTATATGGAAAGAGACTGGTAAACCTAGACAAGGTGACATTTTTAATGTTATGAAATTATCCAGAATGAAATTCAAACAGGCGATCAGAAAATGTAAAAGGGAGAAAGAAACTATCATTGCTGATAACATTGCAGAACAGTTGTGTCAGAAAGACCACCGCAAATTCTGGAAAGAAATTAAGCACTGTACGAACAGTAAAGTAAAACTTCCAACAAACATTGATAATATACACGGTGACGTAAACATCGGGTCAATGTGGAAGCATCATTATGAACATTTATTTAATGATGTGGAGGATAGTCGATGTGATAAAGTTTGTTATGACTGTTCCACTGACAATACAGGAATGACTGTTGGTGCAGTTGAACTGATGGATATTATTAATGGACTCTCAAAAAATAAGTCACCAGGTCTGGACGGTGTCAGTGCAGAACATATTAAGTTCGCTGATTATCAACTCGCTGTGCTTTTGTCTATCCTTGTGTCTTCGATTCTGGTGCATGGTTATTTACCAAAAGAAATGTCACAGTCTGTTATTGTACCAATTATTAAAGACAAAAATAGACGAGTAAACGACAAAGGGAATTATAGGCCAATATGTCTATCGAATATATTTTTGAAGATAATAGACACTGTTCTTTTTAACAGAATGAAAATGTACTTGGAAACCACTCCTAATCAATTTGGCTTTAAGCCTAAACATGGAACGGAGTTATGCGTGTTTGCATTTAAGGAATTATTAAGGTTCTACACTGAACATGGTTCAGCTATGCACGTCGCATTTTTAGATGCATCAAAGGCGTTTGATCGTGTCAACCGAAATAAACTTATAACGAAACTAGAACAACGAAATGTACCGAACTATATCTTAAGAATACTCAGCAATGAATTCAATAATCAATGTGTATGCATACGATGGGGAAATACCTACTCGGACTTCTTCTCGGTAGGCAATGGTGTTAAGCAAGGTGGGAAGTTATCCCCTTTGCTTTTTAACATTTATATGGATAATCTGAGTATACAACTGCACAAAAAACAAATCGGTTGTAGTCTTGGTAACATGGTTGTTAATCACCTTATATACGCCGATGATCTACTTCTGTTTGCACCTTCTGCTAAAGGACTACAAACACTACTAGACATGTGTTACTCATATGGATGTGAGCACGATGTGCAATACAATGCGAGTAAATCCCTGGTCATGTACTTTGAATCTAGAAAGTCAAATCTGTCTAAAGAAATGACATTAGGAGGAAAGAAGTTAAACTTTGCCACCTCTTGTAAATATCTTGGACATGTCATTTCTAATAACTTGTCTGATGAGTCTGACATGCAAGCCAAAGTGAGACTTTTGTATGCCAAGAGTAACATGTTACGTCAAAAGTTTCACTTTTGTTCAACTGCTGTAAAAAATAAGCTATTTACAGCGTATTTTGGTAATATCTATATGTGTGCGTTATGGGTGAACTTTAGAAAAGTTAATTTTCATCAATTCATTGTTGCATATAACAACTCTTTCAGGATATTGAACAATTTGCCCATGAGATGTAGCGCTAGCCACATGTTTGCTACAGCTAATGTCAGCTCGGGTAAATGTGTAATCAGAAAGGCTATTTTTAGCTTAATGAATAGGATTGACATGTCTTGGAATCCCATTATTTATAGCATTAAAACTAGCGACGTGTATTGTACTTCGAAACTGCGGCACCAGTGGGTCCGGGATTTATATAATTTTTAAACATATTGTTCTTATCTATGTATTTTTATATTATTTACATACTTTTATTGATGTATTTGTATATATGGACATCATGATTGTCTGAAATAAATACATTATTATTATTATTATTTACACATAAAGACATAATCTGGCATAACTTGATAAGTCTTTGTAGTAGCACATTTGTACTTCCAGTGTATCATTGCAACATAACATACATATTACATACCATGTGCCACATTTGAATGTTGTGCGTGTAATATTTCCATGCAATCCATTTGCATATATAATGTAAAACTTCAACAGCCGTTTTCTTCATTTTCACTTTTTGATCCCTACCATGTTCAATGCTCCATAATTTTGCCAATTTTTGTAGCAGTCATAATTTTTGAAACCGTGTAAAGCACCCTACCAAACCTTGGGATGTAAGAAAACAATGTTACAATTTTTCCAACTCACTCATTTGGTCAGCCGGGGTCACATATAGACGTATTAGTCCAAAGGACTTCAGGGCCACTTGGCCCATTTTTATTTATTGTTATTTACAATTATAATTGTTCTATCTTATTATCTTTGATACAAATATATATGTTTTACCTTAGGCCCTGGATTTGATGGTGTTATAATTTATATACAGTTATTATTAATCACCATTAACCTTATAAACATATCAACTCAACAACATGGTACATGCAGACAAATCATTTAATATGTCAAAGAAACTATATTGTAGCCAATGTTGCTGCAGTTTCAAGGCACGCAAACCAGTGAAGTTTATATACCTACTTTAGCTTTTATGTACCTTTTGTAACAGGCAGTGATGCATTGTCAGTTAAGTTTAGAATATATAGCTACAGGAGACAAGGAAAATAATATGTCATAAAATAATATGGCCATGTCATGTTGGCAATAAAACCAGTGTTCATCATGACCATATAAAATGGTAGTAAAGGTTTAACAGCAGTGTGCCATGTCTGAATTCCCTTGAATACAACACAAGTGAAGAACTCGGAACAGGGAAGAACACAGTATAATGAAGAACAGAGTACAGCAAAGAAAACAGTACAGTGAAGAATGCAGTACAGTACAAAACAAAGTACAGTGAAGAACATGGAACAATGCAGAGCACAGTACAGAACATAATATAATATACAAAACACACAGTACAATATAGCACACAGTACAGTTACAGTGGAAAACACAGTACAGTGTACAGCACAGTTCAACACAGAACTGTGATGACCATAGCACAATACAAAACACAGTGTGTACAGTTCAGCACACAGTACAGTGTACAGCACACAGTACAGTGTACAGCACACAGTACAGTGTACAGCACATAGTACACTGTACTGTGTGCTGAACTGTACTATGTTCTGCACTGTACTGTACTGTGTTCTGTACTGTACTATGTGCTGTACACTGTACTGTGTGCTGAACTGTACTATGTTCTGCACAGTACAGTACAGTGCAGAACATAGTACAGTTCAGCACACAGTACAGTGTACAGCACATAGTACAGTACAGAACACAGTACAGTACAGTGCAGAAAACCCCACATCACTTCATACATACACAAACCTCCACCAGTATACCAGTGCAAGAAAAGTAAGTCACCATGTGCAGGGATGCAAGTATGACCACAGCAATTACCCAGTAAATCAATGATAGTAATTAACAGGTTGCAATATTACCATGGGAAATTAAATCCATGTATGTGAAATCAATAAAGAAGATGTGTGATTTCACAAAGGATGCTAAACGTGCTCAGTGGTGAGGTGGCAGGGGATCTGTTCACAGCCTCCTCCAGGCATTAGATGGTCCACTGCTGCATGGCCAGAGAATTCTCATTACAGGGTCCACATGAATTGCCATGAAATATGTGGTCAGTGCAGATGTCTTCCTTGTCTAGTCTTGTCTGGCGAAAAGATTGCAGACAGGTTTAAAACAAATGTTGGGCTGTATTGTGTTGTTTGACACACACCCTAGAGAGAAAGAGAAAACGTGTCCCTTGATTTCCGTAAGGATATTGTGTTTTAGTTTGTTGTCTCCATATTTGGGTTAAGATTATGAAACCAATAATTTATATTCAGGCATTCGTAATGACATTTCGGCATCACCAGAAGGCACACCTACTCGACCTTGTTTATCCTCCTTAGCCCCTCTGCTTATTCATCCATCAGTTGTTTACATGAAATGTTACACCAATTAGAGACTCTAATCCTTTGTATACAACTTGTCTGCTTGATAAATAGTTTCTATTGTATGTACAACAATCTAGGTAAAGTGGTATGTGCCATGTGGTGTATATGGTGTTGCAAAAATGAGTAGTTTGTTCTGTGACATATGTTGCACCCGTACTTGTACATACTGTGTTCAGCAATATATAGCACAGCACACATCTGGGTCATTTGTTGGCTCTTGTTTTGTTTCACATTATTTATCGATTGATTCTTCAAGGGGAATGCCTCTGTACACGTCATTAAGTCTGTGGAACAACAATTGTCACTTCAGAGAACAAGGACATGGTAGCTTCACAAGCATATCTTAAATTAATGGTCTTTCATCTTCTTATCATCTGGAGGAATGGTTCCATGAAAGTTGTTCATGAATGGTATTTCCCCATTGGTGATTGTCCAACTTCATTTTTTGATGGTTGGACATTGTTATTCCATTAGGTGTTGTGTCCTTGATATTCTCTGGCCATACTTTCATTGCCAGACTGGAAGTGGTATCACCATCAATGAATCCGTCAGCAAGGTACCTTGTAGATCATTGTTGGCAGACGAATGGTTGATGCATGATAACTAATAAATCTATCCTACAAATGAAATTGTCAATGCTGCTTTATTGGTTGTATGTGTCAGTGGACATGAGTCCCAATGACAGGTCTTCCATCGCATGACTCATATATTGTGTTGCTCTGACAACAACATGCCAATCTACTGTTCCATTCTTTCATTGGATTGTTCTGATCACCATATCCATCACACCATTTGTACACAACTGGGGAGACTAGTTCAGCTGGTTAAGTCTCTCACAATATTGCACTTAAGGGTAGACCATAAAACTTCAGCACATGCAAAATTGTTTGGCAAGGGTACTTTATCAACACCTCATGTCTCTCACTCAGTGCAGCTTCTAAGATTTCTGTATTGGCTCAGATATCACATCATTTTCAAGATCTGTATTGGTAAATATCAAGCACTTCCATTTATATTAAAGGTTATTTACATTCGATATGCCAACAAGAAAGCCTCTATAGCTTCAATCATCTAGTTCTGGCTTACATTTTGTTAACAGAGTAAATGATAAATGTTAGAACTGGGGAGGTTGCTTCTCCAATTCTGGATCTTACTTCCTGTTAACATCGTGTTAGCAAGAAATTTATGATTTCTATCTATATTATACCAACTGTATGGGGTCAGCAACAACATTGCTGTCATATAAACTGCCTGCTTGATAACTCTAACATGCATGAAAGTAACGTAATGCTCTGGGTGCTGGGAGTAGTCCATGGGCCGGACCAGATGTCGGTACCATCTGGGCGGGCAAGATCTAGGTATCATTCTTGAAATAGTTCATGTCTATGGAACATATGTTGATATGATAAACATTACTGAGCAGTTGCTTATTGGCTTGGTGGCCATCTTTAAAAATGGCAGCAAAATCCCATTTCCTCATGTTATAATAACTGCGTCACCTAGAACCATACGTTTGGTGATAATATGTAAGTTTTAGGGTTCAAAGATTTCCAATATTTTACATTTGACCTTATGTGACATTCACATCTGCCTTTTTTATAGATGTTGGTTGTCAATACAAATGTCACCATATCTTACCACCTACGTCACTTAGAACAGTAATTTGTACATCTGTGCATAAATTTGTGGGCAGCGATTTAAAAAGTGTTAAATTTGACCTGTGACATTGACATAATCGCCATTTATAAAGATGGCGCCATTCACAGACTATTATTCACGTACCTTCTGAACGACTTAGCCTAGAGCCATAAAATTAATATAAAAATTGATTATTTTCAGGTAAGCTGATTTTAAATATATTTTTGACCTTTGCGGACAGTCATATATCAACCATTTTTGAAAGTGACGCCTGTCAAAGTCCTATCTCAAGAACTGCATAATCTAAAGCCATATGATTTATGTAAAATATAGGTTTTCAGGAAGACCATCAGAAACCTCTGCAAAGATGTGTCACAAGCGTCGTTGAAGCAGGTCCTAGAAAACAGGTCATGTGCCCGTATCATGTATCTCTTTGATGTCTACCTTGACTTCCTGCTAGTTGGAAATAGAAGCCTCTCAACCTTCTGGTTGTCCTATCTGGACATGGTCGAGATTTTGCTAGGCTTGCTTCAAGCATTAAGAGAGGGATATTGGATGCTACACCTGGCCTCTATTCGTGCAATGATCCTATTGTGTTTCACCCAAACGCCGGGTGGAACAAAGGGGTTCAGTTTGAAACCAGGAGTTGTGAGCAAATACTGTCTAGCAGCCGAGTACAGGACCATGTACATGAGAGAGCTGAGAGACATGCTTTGTCTAGGCAGTTCCAAGCTGGCTCATGCAGATCTCCAAAGGTCCCGCATCCGGAAAGGAAAGGCAAGGCAGATGTCGACTCCCTGGTTGACCTGATGGAGAACAGATGGCTGAATGCAACGTGTCCTGAATAGACAGAACTTGTCAGCCTATCCACTAGTACTGTGGCCCCTGCAGATGTTGCCAAGGATTTTCTGTGAGCTCATCAAATATCCGAAGAAGCGTACGATATGTTCAAAAAGACACGCTTAGAAGAAGCTCCACCAACAAATGAATTCCGCAACAAGATAACAAGGCAAAACGTGAAGACAATGTCCAATGTAAGTATAAAGAAAGCCAGGGGAGGATGAACAACCAACGAGGTGGTCCTGAAGGCGGAGAGACATTTACTTGATCACATGATCCTTGTTGCTCAGAGTAGATAGCTGCACATAATAATAATAATGACTTCTTATGTGCCAATATCCTCGAAAATCAGGCTCAGCGGTGCACCAAAACCAAAGAATTAAGCAATCTCATTATCGTATACAATGCGTGAGTCGTCAACAGATGGATGAAAGTGCTAGGAGGCTAAGGAGGATAGGCAATATTAAAAAGATAAGTTTTAGACGACGGTGAAATGAAACTATATTTCCTTCTAATTTAACGCTGACAGGAAGTGAATTCCACAGAGTTGGTGCAGCAACCGAGAAGGCTCAAGTTCCAGCATTCATCTTCACTTGGGGAATGAAAAGAAGATTACAATTGGTCAACCGTAGCTGTCTGGGATTTCTTCCTGGAGTGAGCTTCGAATGTAGATCATTTTTATGCAGCTTGTTTGGATGAAAGGGCTTGATAGACAATTGAAGACATCTTGAAAATAATTTGATATCACACAGGGAGCCAATGCAGTAATTTTAGAAGCTGCACTGAGCGAGAAAAATGAGGAGAACGCATGACTACCCTTGCCAAACAACATTGAAATGTTGTTATATCCTAGCTTTCAATATTATAAAGGAGGGAATTGCAGTAGATGAGTCTGCTGTTTACAAGAACTATTGTGATAGTTTTAGCGACGGAAAGTGAGATATACTGTTGAATACAGAGAAGATCACGGATATGGTAAAAACAGCAGCGACATGTTTTGGATATGTGGTGTTTAAAATTGAAGTTTTCATCAAACAATGCTCTGAGATTCCGCACTGATGCAGCTGGTTTGATCTTTGACTCAAGATACGTGTTGGGGAAAAAGCCATCAAGTTCACCATGCTGCTTTGGAGTACCAATGATGAGAAATTCAGTTTTATCTGCGTTTAACTTTAATTTGCTGTCATTCATCCAATGGAAGATGTCTTGGAGACAATCACTGAGCTGGTTTAGGGAGTGATTTGATTCTGGTGTAGCCAAAGAAATGTAGATCTGTGTGTCATCTGCGTAAAGGTGATGATCCAAGTTATGACTTTGGATAACAGAGCCTAGTGGCGTAGTGTAGAGCGTGAAAAGCAAAGGCCCAAGAACAGAACCCTAGGGGACATCACATAAGTGGGCAGTACGGCTGAAAAGCAGTTACCTATCTTTATGACTTGGTGTCTGTCAGTTAGGTATGAAGAAAACCAGCTCAAAGCTGTGCCTGATATACCACGTTGATAAATGTTTAATAAGGATGTTATGATCAATTGTATCAAATGCGGCAGACAGATCATGCAGAGTGAGTGCAGTTACTTTGCCTTTATCATTGTTTAGGTTAATGTCAGTTTGTACTTTTAAAAGAGCAGTTTCTGTGGAATAAAATGCAGATTGCAACACATTAGATCAGTCATTTGTGTTGATGTAAGACCTTAGACGGTTTGCTACAACCTTTTCAAGTATTTTGGAAATAAAACTGAGATTGGAAATGGATCTTTAACTGTTTATGTCTTCTTTAGGCAGAGATGTCTTCTTAAGAACTTGGTTTACATGGGCATCAGAAAATAAGCCAGAGCACAGTGATGCATTGATGATATCTGTTATTGGTTTGAGTAATGCATCAAGACATGCTTTTAGCAGTGTGGTCGAGTATGGATCGAGATCACAGGATTTATTTGGGGAGCACATAATTATTTTCCTCATTTCGTCAACTGTGGAAGGTTCAAACAATGCAAGTTGAGAATTTACTTGTGGAGAGTCAGCATTTACTACTTGAAGTATGACCTGGGAAAGTAAACCGGATAAGACTGATTTTGTCCTTAAGTGACTAGAGAACGAGTCACACAAAGACTTGATTGATGCATGATTTGATAGGGATGGAGCAGGCCATCTGTGTAAAATTTGATTTATGCAATTCCATAGCTGATGTGGGCTATCAGAGTTATTGGAGACCATATTTGTGTAAAAAATCCGATTTTGCTTTGGCCATTTGTCTGTTACAGTATTAACATTGTCTTGAATAACATGACCTGTTCAAGGGCGAGCGTGATTTTCACAAAACACGCTCCAAATAACGACTGCAGACAAAAACCATAAATTATCAGTAAAAACCATAATCTTTACACGTAAATGCCATTGACGCACTTTATAAAAACATGTTTGTAAGTACAAATGCCCAATGCGACACACGGTGCCCACGGGATCTGTAAGTAAGTTCACGCCTGCGCATAACACAAAAATGCATTGGTGAGTGCTCATTTCGGGGCACTGCACGAATTCTACCAGGCCCGGAAAAGAGTGCGAACCATAAGGGAGTTTGATGAGTGTATCGGTCGGCATATTTACCAACAAAAATATAATTAACGTGATAAATTAATAAAAAAATGTATCTCAAAACACAAGCCCGTAGTTTTAATTTTATCAATAAATTCGTAGTGACTATGGCTAAACCGCAGTATTTGACAGGTGTGTGTTTGTGAAGCAAAGCCTTAAGTATTTAACAGTACTGCTCATACAAGTCAGATATGTGTTCTTTAGGATGTGTGATAAGGTTGACAGAGTCTGTCATGATGGACTGTGGCAGGTTCTCAGAGGTTACAACATAGAGGAAGGACTGATACAAGTCAGAGACACTGTACAAAGATGCCAGCAGTGCAGTCCTGCTGAACAACCAGATCGGGGATTTCTTTAGAACAACAGTGGGCGTCCGACAGGATCGCCTCAGCAACGACAACCATGGCAAGATTGGAGAGGATCTGGAGAAGTTCAGATCACTTGTACTATCCATCTTTCTATGCGGATGTGAGATGTGGACACTCCTTGCTAAAGATGAGAAAAAGATCAAAGCATTTGAGACCATGTGCTTGAGGAAGATGCTCCACATCTCCTACATGGAGCATAAGACCAATGAGTATGTGCGAACACGTCACCCTAGCCTCCCGAAGATGATCCTGCAAGGTACCCTGGAGGGCAGACACTGCCGTGGACGTCAGAGGAAGAGCTGGATGGACAATGTTATGGAATGGACGGCCATCTCCGTGCCAGAGCTCCTCATCACAGCCACTGACAGACTTGAATGGTGGAACATCACAGCTGCAGCGTCACTTATGTCAGCCCGACGACCAAGTCAGTCAAGGGACTAAGTAAATAAGTAAGATGTGGTTGGGTTTAAGGATATCTGCCACTAAGGATGCAATGTTGATCCTGTGAATGGCTCTGTAAAACACATTGTGTTTGGACACGGCTGGAGTGATACAAACCATAAGATCTGTATATCCAAATGAAGATTAAAATCACCAACAATGTAAAATTCTGAATGCACTGTTGCCAAATTTTCTAACAGATCCTGGAATTCTTCAAAGAAATTAGCAGGGCGATAAATGCAAACAAAATAACCAGAGAAAGAAGAATCTGAAATGTCAACACAGATTGACTTAGAACTGGAATACTCAGAGTTGGAATGCAAATTAACTTTGAACTGTTTTGAGATGAGAAATCCAACACCACCACCTCGCCCGACTAAACGTGGGTGATACTGAACGTGGGCGATGATGGAAGGTGAAACCGGAAGGAGAAATGTTGGCAATGCATGCGGCTGTGTCATGTGGTCTGAGCCAGGTCTCGGTGACAGCAAGGATGTCTATTGTCTTGGAAATTAATAAATCGGTAAGCAAAGCTGTTTGATCTCGAATAGTGGTGGCCACTCGAATGTTGCGCCTGACAGAAGGGCCAGGATTTAGACTTACATCTCCTGCTAATAGTAAAATAATTGCTAATTTAAATGTTGGCTTAGAGCGGGGGATTGGTAGTAACTTTCGATTGAAACAAAGATTAAGACTCGGCAAACTGTGTAGATATGACAAAGAATCTTGAGTTCTCATATATTGAGAAACTGTTTAAATGACAGCCGACCTTTGGGAACTAAGTGGCTTGCACAGAGTATAATCTCTCAAAGCAGCAGAATAGGATAAAAATAAAACACAATAAAATAGTGGTGACATTGTCTTGGTGACACAGTGCACTGTCCTCAAAATGGTGAAATGTAAAATAATGTCTCATAAAATAGTAAATGACTGAAAATAATAAAATATCTAAAACAGTGTAATTGTTCTAAACATAATGTAAATGTCTAGGTTATAAAAAGTGGGTTGCCGATCAATCAATGACAATATTACAGGTCATTTAATTGTTCATGCTCAGCATGGCCTGTGCAAAATGAGGGATGTCCTGGATCAGCCACTAGGCCCTCTACCCTGGGCACCTGCAAATGCTGATGGGCCTTTGCGGAAGACTAACAAGGCTGTACTCGCTAAAGAGTTGGAGAGAAACAATTCTCCAGCAGAAGATATCCCTGACCCATAAGCCTGCATCATTGATGGAGTGAGCTTGGTGCAGAAGCTGAACAGCACCAACAAAACATTTGCACAGCTGGCAGAATCTGTCGTGCCTCTAGTCCTACATGATGGGTCACAGAGTCACAAGATTGATGTGGTATCACAAATGCTGAGAGGTGCAACTGGGGATCAATCACAGCTATTCAGTACAAGAACATTGCAGGAGGCCACATTATCCAGCAGTGGAGGAAGTTCCTGTGCATCTCCTGCAACAACTCCAGCCTGGCCAAATTCATTGTCCATCAGTGGAACTGCTGAAGTACATGGAGAAGCTGCAAGACAAGTCGCTGTATGTAACCTGTGAGGTGCCATATTTTCAAGTGTTCATTTGCTACCGCTCGGAAGAAAAGCAATACTTAAATTTTTTCAAAATTCCTGTGGATTATGTGGATTATTGGTTTGTACCAGACGTTGTATGATCGTTTGCAATGTTCTGCTTGTTTTCTATGAGTGTTCGAAATTATGTAAACCGTCCACGTGTCTGTTTTACATAACTCAAAACAATAATAAAAAACATGGGTACCTAGCATTGCAAAAACTGTACAGATTTACGTAATGTTTGTTAAACATAAGGTATGACTACTTCAGGAAACTGTCTTGTTTACATTGTCTGGTAGATGGTGATGCTTGATCAGAATATGGAAGCTGTAGGCCAGTTAGAGTACTAAGACAGTTTTATATAAAAAATATATACATATTTATACTGTTAAATGTGGAATATTAAATCAAAATTACAGATTTCAACCAAATAATGTGGCATGTTTGGGTATTATCACGTACTTAATTTGTCATTGTGTAAGTGTGCTGTTTAGATAAACAATATTGTTTTTGTGGAGCTACAAAATCAGCTCTGAGGAGATGTAAACCTGGGAGTTTTAGGGGTATAATAAGGCACAGTAGAAGTAAAGGTGGTCTGGGGGGGTGAGTGAGTGGTACACAGCCTGTGTTGGCTGCTCACAGTGAATCTATTATGTAGTTTGCAGCTTCCTTCAGTGGGAAGGCACAGGAGCACAGACTACCAGAGCTACTGGTTCTCGGGGGAAGTTTAAGCCTTTGGGGCAATGGGTAAGCACACAAAATAATCAATTGCTTGGCTTTTGGCACTCTTCCGGAAGCAGGTCTCTCATCTTGTACACCTCTGTCCGCCTGCGTGGAGGTAAGCCTTTGTTGGGGTTCTCTGTACCTGTGAGGTGTGGCATCAGGTACCTGTGATGACAGGGTCACAGTGACCTAGACAGGTGATTTCTGCACTGGGTTGGGAAATGTGCCTACTTGTCGTGTTTACTTTACGAGGTTGCAAAACAATTGTAAATGTTGCTGTAAGATGTATCCTAGCTAGTCTACCAGTCACGGCAGCAGTGGTATTGTAAATGTTGCTGTAAGATGTATCCTAGCTAGTCTACCAGTCACGGCAGCAGTGGTATTGTAAATGTTGCTGTAAGATGTATCCTAGCTAGTCTACCAGTCACGGCAGCAGTGGTATTGTAAATGTTGCTGTAAGATGTATCCTAGCTAGTCTACCAGTCACGGCAGCAGTGGTATTGTAAATGTTGCTGTAAGATGTATCCTAGCTAGTCTACCAGTCACGGCAGCAGTGGTATTGTAAATGTTGCTGTAAGATGTATCCTAGCTAGTCTACCAGTCACGGCAGCAGTGGTATTGTAAATGTTGCTGTAAGATGTATCCTAGCTAGTCTACCAGTCACGGCAGCAGTGGTATTGTAAATGTTGCTGTAAGATGTATCCTAGCTAGTCTACCAGTCACGGCAGCAGTGGTATTGTAAATGTTGCTGTAAGATGTATCCTAGCTAGTCTACCAGTCACGGCAGCAGTGGTATTGTAAATGTTGCTGTAAGATGTATCCTAGCTAGTCTACCAGTCACGGCAGCAGTGGTATTGTAAATGTTGCTGTAAGATGTATCCTAGCTAGTCTACCAGTCACGGCAGCAGTGGTATTGTAAATGTTGCTGTAAGATGTATCCTAGCTAGTCTACCAGTCACGGCAGCAGTGGTATTGTAAATGTTGCTGTAAGATGTATCCTAGCTAGTCTACCAGTCACGGCAGCAGTGGTATTGTAAATGTTGCTGTAAGATGTATCCTAGCTAGTCTACCAGTCACGGCAGTAGTGGTATGTTAAAGTTATAATTGTTACAGCTGAATTGTGATATGGTATTCAATTGAACAGGTGTGCCAGGGAGTAAAGTGTAAAGCGCTTTGAGCAGTCCTACTGACTGGACACTGCGCTACATAAGAACTTACCTTTACTTTTTTATCAATGTTGTGATGTTTAAAATTTATGAATCTGGAAACATCACTGATGTGACCATGAAAACTGAAATGTTTAAAGGGATAAGTCAGCAGTGTATTTCAAAATTTATATTGTCACATGTAGATCTGTTTTTAGTGGACACTTCTAATTTAAATTCCCATAAATTGTGTCATTATAAACCCCAATATCAACAAAAAAATTGGCATAAATATTTTATAAAGTATTTATTGCAGAATATAAACGTTGACATGACATGAGCACATTATACTGGCACACAAGTGGGCTGTGATTGCGGCCATCACTCCTACTTTCACAGACGTCTTGACGTTGCTGCATGTATCTTGCTAATGGTAGTCGTGAGTGGGTGGGGAGATCGCAATTGTCTGTGTTGATATGTATCTGTGTCACGCACATGTCGTGGCTGGCAATACATAAACACCGCAAGTGTCATGACACATGTCGCAGGTGTCAGAGTGTACACGTTTAAAGGACTTACACTAAGATAATGATCAGGCACTTAAGATGTTCAGCCATGTTAGAGGACGGTCATGTTCTAGCAATGAACCAGTCAGAGTGACATGAAGTTATACTTGTATTGATTTATCACTTGAAATTAATTCTACTTGTTAGTGTTCATGCCATTGCCTTATAAATAGTGGACTCCCTCACCCAGACTTTTATTTACTCCCACCACTTCTAAATGTTATTAATTATAATATAATAAGATAATAACAAACTAACAGCCAGAGAATATTGAAATAACTGCAAACATTAACTAAGAAAGATGAATTCGGCATCAATATCTGTTTGTGTAAAAATGGGAAAATGCTTGTTGAAAAGTGGGAAATGTTCTTTTCCATTCAACTTTCATCAATGTTTACCAAACTCACGCAGGGACATTTTATTTATAAAGCAAGATCAAAGGGGAACGTAGTATTTCCCACCAAAAATGTAATGTTGACACCTGTAACCTGTTTTATTATTATTTACATAAAATACCTGGAATTACTAAATGTCTATTATCTTGATTTCATTACTGTATTGTGAGTTTATGCATCCTCCTCAGTTCAAGATGGACAAGTTATTACTATATCTGGGTAAAAACCTGCTCAACGAATTACGACGTTATTTGTTAAAACAAGGTGGAATAAATATGTTTAAAAAATGTGTAATAAATATAAAACAATGTCGCAAATATTAAACAGACTGCTATAAATCCAGTCAATGATACAGCACACTATATATGTATATATATATATATATACGTATATATATATATGTGCTGTATATCTAATTTAATATATATATATATATAATTTTTAATTCTGATATGTTTTAGGATGAGAGTGACGAGGACTCGATGGAGAGTGAGCAGACCGACTCGATTGAATCGAAGCCGCCCCCTGCTGGCAACAAGCAGCTCTACTTAAAGCACGGCAGTCGCGAGTGGCAGCTGCTGGAAGGACTGAGGGGGGAGCAGAAGTTTGAGACGAAACCTGACAAGTATGAAGGCCAGATGATGAAGCGACGCAAGTGGCCCCTCAAAGGCTGGCACAAGGTAAGAGAATGTCAGTGATACGTGGGCTGGAGACTGTTTCACTAAGACAATGAAGTATAAGAGAATGTCTGTGATACGTGGGCTGGAGACTGTTTCACTAAGACAATGAAGTATAAGAGAATGTCAGTGATACGTGGGCTGGAGACTGTTTCACTAAGACAATGAAGTATAAGAGAATGTCAGTGATACGTGGGCTGGAGACTGTTTCACTAAGACAATGAAGTGTAAGAGAATGTCAATGATACGTGGGCTGGAGACTGTTTCACTAAGACAATGAGGTATAAGAGAATGTCAGGATACGTGGGCTGGAGACCGTTTCACTAAGACAATGAAGTATAAGAGAATGTCAGGATACGTGGGCTGGAGACTGTTTCACTAAGACAATGAAGTATAAGAGAATGTCAGTGATACGTGGGCTGGAGACTGTTTCACTAAGACAATGAAGTAAGCATAAGAGAATGTCAGTGATACATGGGCTGGAGACTGTTTCACTAAGCAATGAAGTATAAGAGAATGTCAGTGATACGTGGGCTGGAGACTGTTTCACTAAGACAATGAAGTATAAGAGAATGTCAGTAATACGTGGGCTGGAGACTGTTTCACTAAGCAATGAAGTATAAGAGAATGTCAGTGATACGTGGGCTGGAGACCGTTTCACTAAGACAATGAGGTGTAAGAGAATGTCAGTGATACGTGGGCTGGAGACTGTTTCACTAAGACAATGAAGTATAAGAGAATGTCTGTGATACGTGGGCTGGAGACTGTTTCACTAAGACAATGAAGTATAAGAGAATGTCAGTGATACGTGGGCTGGAGACTGTTTCACTAAGACAATGAAGTATAAGAGAATGTCAGTGATACGTGGGCTGGAGACTGTTTCACTAAGACAATGAAGTGTAAGAGAATGTCAATGATACGTGGGCTGGAGACTGTTTCACTAAGACAATGAGGTATAAGAGAATGTCAGGATACGTGGGCTGGAGACCGTTTCACTAAGACAATGAAGTATAAGAGAATGTCAGGATACGTGGGCTGGAGACTGTTTCACTAAGACAATGAAGTATAAGAGAATGTCAGTGATACGTGGGCTGGAGACTGTTTCACTAAGACAATGAAGTATAAGAGAATGTCAGTGATACGTGGGCTGGAGACTGTTTCACTAAGACAATGAAGTAAGCATAAGAGAATGTCAGTGATACGTGGGCTGGAGACTGTTTCACTAAGCAATGAAGTATAAGAGAATGTCAGTGATACGTGGGCTGGAGACTGTTTCACTAAGACAATGAAGTATAAGAGAATGTCAGTAATACGTGGGCTGGAGACTGTTTCACTAAGCAATGAAGTATAAGAGAATGTCAGTAATACGTGGGCTGGAGACTGTTTCACTAAGACAATGAAGTATAAGAGAATGTCAGTGATACGTGGGCTGGAGACCGTTTCACTAAGACAATGAAGTGTAAGAGAATGTCAGTGATACGTGGGCTGGAGACTGTTTCACTAAGACAATGAAGTATAAGAGAATGTCAGGATACGTGGGCTGGAGACTGTTTCACTAAGACAATGAAGTATAAGAGAATGTCAGTGATACGTGGGCTGGAGACTGTTTCACTAAGACAATGAGGTATAAGAGAATGTCAGTGATACGTGGGCTGGAGACTGTTTCACTAAGACAATGAGGTATAAGAGAATGTCAGTGATACGTGGGCTGGAGACTGTTTCACTAAGACAATGAGGTATAAGAGAATGTCAGTGATACGTGGGCTGGAGACTGTTTCACTAAGACAATGAGGTATAAGAGAATGTCAGTGATACGTGGGCTGGAGACTGTTTCACTAAGACAATGAGGTATAAGAGAATGTCAGTGATACGTGGGCTGGAGACCGTTTCACTAAGACAATGAGGTGTAAGAGAATGTCAGTGATACGTGGGCTGGAGACCGTTTCACTAAGACAATGAAGTGTAAGAGAATGTCAGTGATACGTGGGCTAGAGACTGTTTCACTAAGACAATGAGGTATAAAAGAATGTCAGTGATACGTGGGCTGGAGACTGTTTCACTAAGACAATGAGGTATAAGAGAATGTCAGTGATATGTGGGCTGGAGACCGTTTCACTAAGACAATGAGGTGTAAGAGAATGTCAGTGATATGTGGGCTGGAGACCGTTTCACTAAAACAATGAAGTGTAAGAGAATGTCAGTGATACGTGGGCTGGAGACTGTTTCACTAAGACAATGAGATGTAAGAGAATGTCAGTGATACATGGGCTAGAGACTGTTTCACTAAGACAATGAAGTGTAAGAGAATGTCAGTGATACGTGGGCTGGAGACTGTTTCACTAAGACAATGAAGTATAAGAGAATGTCAGTGATACGTGGGCTGGAGACCGTTTCACTAAGACAATGAAGTATACGAGAATGTCAGTGATACGTGGGCTGGAGACTGTTTCACTAAGACAATGAAGTAAGTATAAGAGAATGTCAGTGATACGTGGGCTGGAGACTGTTTCACTAAGCAATGAAGTATAAGAGAATGTCAGTGATACGTGGGCTGGAGACTGTTTCACTAAGACAATGAGGTATAAGAGAATGTCAGTGATACGTGGGCTGGAGACTGTTTCACTAAGACAATGAGGTATAAGAGAATGTCAGTGATACGTGGGCTGGAGACTGTTTCACTAAGACAATGAGGTATAAGAGAATGTCAGTGATACGTGGGCTGGAGACTGTTTCACTAAGACAATGAGGTATAAGAGAATGTCAGTGATACGTGGGCTGGAGACTGTTTCACTAAGACAATGAGGTATAAGAGAATGTCAGTGATACGTGGGCTGGAGACCGTTTCACTAAGACAATGAGGTGTAAGAGAATGTCAGTGATACGTGGGCTGGAGACCGTTTCACTAAGACAATGAAGTGTAAGAGAATGTCAGTGATACGTGGGCTAGAGACTGTTTCACTAAGACAATGAGGTATAAAAGAATGTCAGTGATACGTGGGCTGGAGACTGTTTCACTAAGACAATGAGGTATAAGAGAATGTCAGTGATATGTGGGCTGGAGACCGTTTCACTAAGACAATGAGGTGTAAGAGAATGTCAGTGATATGTGGGCTGGAGACCGTTTCACTAAGACAATGAAGTGTAAGAGAATGTCAGTGATACGTGGGCTGGAGACTGTTTCACTAAGACAATGAGATGTAAGAGAATGTCAGTGATACATGGGCTAGAGACTGTTTCACCAAGACAATGAAGTGTAATAGAATGTCAGTGATACGTGGGCTGGAGACCGTTTCACAAAGACAATGAGGTATAAGAGAATGTCAGTGATACGTGGGCTGGAGACTGTTTCACTAAGACATTGAAGTATAAGAGAATGTCAGTGATACGTGGGCTGGAGACCGTTTCACAAAGACAATGAGGTATAAGAGAATGTCAGTGATACGTGGGCTGGAGACTGTTTCACTAAGACATTGCGGTATAAGAGAATGTCAGTGATACGTGGGCTGGAGACCGTTTCACAAAGACAATGAGGTATAAGAGAATGTCAGTGATACGTGGGCTGGAGACCGTTTCACAAAGACAATGAAGTATAAGAGAATATCAGTGATACGTGGGCTGGAGACTGTTTCACTAAGACAATGAGGTATAAGAGAATGTCAATGATACGTGGGCTGGAGACTGTTTCACTAAGACTATGAAGTATAAGAGAATGTCAATGATACGTGGGCTGGAGACCGTTTCACAAAGACAATGAAGTATAAGAAAATCCATCATTAAAGAGAATCTGTTGTTATTGTAATACCGTAATGTTCGTATGTACTGAGACACCGTAATGTTCGTATGTACTGAGACACTGTAGTGTTCGTATGTACTGGGACACCGTAATGTTCATATGTATTGAGACACCGTAATGTTCGTATGTACTGGGACACCGTAATGTTCATATGTATTGAGACACCATAATGTTCGTATGTAATGTACTGGGACACCGTAATGTTCATATGTATTGAGACACCGTAATGTTCGTATGTACTGGGACACCGTAATGTTCGTATGTACTGGGACACCGTAATGTTCATATGTATTGAGACACCGTAGTGTTCATATGTATTGAGACACCGTAATGTTCGTATGTACTGGGACACCGTAATATTCGTATGTACTGGGACACCGTAATGTTCGTATGTACTGGGACACCGTAATATTTGTATGTACTGGGACACCGTAATGTTCGTATGTACTGGGACACCGTAATGTTCGTATATACTGGGACACTGTAATATTCGTATGTACTGGGACACTGTAATGTTCGTATGTACTGGGACACTGTAATATTCGTATGTACTGGGACACCGCAATGTTTGTATGTTTTGGGACACTGTATGTTTTGGGAAACCCTAAAATTCTAGAAAAATAATTATTTTTCTGTATCGTATGTTTTGGGACACCTTTGTAAATGTAATTATTTTTGTCCCTATGTATTGGGACACCAATTATTCGTATTTCTGAGGAGTGCGTACCCTCTTTTTTCGTGATGCATAAATAACAAACAGTGTATTAAAATTGCAGCTGCTCTGACGTAAACAACACAAACTTGGGCGATGTGACTACTGTAGCACCAGCAGTGATGTTTCACCCTTCCGCGGCTACCAGCTGGCCTTTATACATTTAGGAAGTGTCACAATACGCATCTAAAATCCTAGTTGCAGTTCCCCGATGTTTGGCTGTAATGTACAAAATGATGTGATCTCTCAACTGTCTGCATTGTCCCAAAACTTACACATCGTTTTACAAATAGTTGATGTTTTAATCCGCAGTATGTTTAGTAGGAATTCGAAGAATAACTCAGGGTCTGAATTTAGCAGGGGCCCATGGACCCAGGGACCCGCTGGCCCCTAGATTCACTGCCGGGCCCCAGATTACTCTATGTCTATGGGTCTGGCTGGCTGGCTAGTTAAAGTTAGCCAAGGTTATAGCTGTACTGTTATAATTATTGCTGGAAAGATCATCTCCAAGTATACTGAAATAATTGTTGCCACTTTCCACATCAAATCAGTGTAATTATAGCTTGGAAGATTGGCTCCAAGTACTCTGTAACAATTGTTGCCACTTGCCACATCATAGCACAGTTAACTGCAAGTGCAGCTCTGATCAGAAGGTGTCAATAACTTGTCCCACTTCCCACCCTTCTAGGCACTAGTTATATTGGTAGATGCTCTAATTGCTTACATAGTTGCAGACTTCATGTCAATTGGCCTTGCCACTTGGGAGTAATGTCAAATTTCTGAGAAAAACATTTGTACTAAATTTAGAAAAGTATGTACATTCAATAGTTTAGGCATTCAAAACATAGTTAGTAGCAGGTAATAAATGAGGTAACTGGTGAAGTTGCAAAGCCAGGTTAACTCCAGGGTAATAAAACTGGGGCGACATGACGTCAGGATTCGTTCGTGTCCCTAAGTATTCGGACAGTGAATCTGAGAATTATTGTTGTGCACCCTATGTTTTGGGACAGCTGATAATTTAATTATTTTAAGTGTCCCAATACATACGGTCTTTACGATGCATAAAGCGACTGCTGTATCGCAAGGACACTATTTCCATGACACACTGCTGAAAATGTCCTGGTGGCGCACCCTGGTGTTGACAGTTTTCAATATGTAAGATCACTGTCAAGGAGCGAAATCAATTTTAAAGAGCAAAATTGGGCTTCTGAGCTCCAAAGAATATTAGTGAAATAGTGCCTTGGTTTGGTCACTGGCGGTGTGTCCAGGGGAGATCTTGTGATTGCGTCATTGCATGTTTATTGTTACCGTCAGGTTGACAGAAAAATAAACCATGTATTTTTTGACAAAAATATCTTGTTTTAGCAGGAGCGATGAAAATGAATAGCATTGATTAAATTGTATTGAATGATTTATTGCTATTATAAAGGAATTTAGCTTGAATAATTATCGGTATTGTGTGTGACAACAATGTACCCTCAATGTACATTTGTTTGTAATTATTATAAACAAATGTTCATAATTTGTTTAAGGACAAGTCACACAATCGGATAGTATTAACTTTATCTTGGCTGATACTGTTGTTATTTTTGAGATCCAGTTATGGTAGTACAATCAGATAGTTTTCAGAGGGGGGTGGGGGGTGGTAAGTTTGATGACCAGTCATAGTGTAGTGACCACTCATGAGGGTGGACAGGGTTCAAGACCTTCTTGTCGCTGTTACAAGACACCTTCACTTACACCTGTCATTGCCACATTCCGATGAACTAGTAAACACATAATCTCTCATAATCTGATATCAGCTGGAACACAAGGAGAGATAAATCTGTTGCACTGTCAGTGGTAAGAATGTAGGGGAACACTCCTATATTATTATATCATGACTCAACCCTGTTGGTCATTTCTTCAGCATCAATCCTGGCTGTGAAATAAGGCCGGTCTGATCTTCCCAGATGAGTAGTTTCAGTGACCGGACTAGTCCATGTTTAGAGGAGCAGTCCCATCGGACTAGTTGTGATTATGTGAATTAATTTACGCTGTGTATATGCTAGTTGGGTGTTGTGATGGAATAAAACAAAATAAGACAATAAGGTAGCATTTTATCACACGCAACTAAATATTCCCAACAACTGTTGAATAGGAAACTTGTGGAGAATGTGAATGGCAGCTGTTTACATCCGGTTAGGATAGGAAGTGCTGCCTAGCGACCATGAGTGATGAGCGACATGGACAAACATACACGCATGGCTTACAGACATAGTTACGCACTATCCCATCATAGTTGCGTTATTCCTGCATCGGCTGATTATCTTAGCACGTTACCAAATGCCAGCAATGTTACGGATTGTTAAGTCGTCGGCTTCGGGAAAGGAAATGGTAATGAAAAGTATAGGCCAAATGATGCAACTTAGTTTTAGTCCGACAATGTCGGTCATTCGTCACCGTCGACGTCAGGCTTCAAATTCTGCAGACATCATCTTGTCCACCACTGCCGTTTGATGTCCCTGATTAAACTATAGTTATTTCTTCTCATGACTATGCAATTGGATCTACAAAATGACATGTATTTGTTTCTATTAAAGGGCATAAAAACATATATTGCTTGAATTTATGTTATATTACATCCTGCTATCTATTTCCACGTCCACCAGCCAAAAAAATCAAAAAAATTCAATGAATTAGAAATTCCACATTTTATGCTGTACATCCATACATTTTTGAATATGCATATTTTTGGCGCGCTTTTCGGGATGCCGAGATGTGACGTCACTTATGACTCAAACTCGCATCAGGCCGACCCTTTCCATGCATTCAGAGCATGTTTACAAGTATAGCTTTTGGGTCGAAACGAGCGTCAGAATGAGTTATTGTGCAATTTTCCGACGTAATACATACACTAGTCATCATAGAGGAACAAGCAGTTATCTTACGGGTCCACATGAATCCAATTTTATTCAAAACAACATATGCGAATGGGCCTACAAGTCGACTAGGTTTCGCCGAGCTTGGGCTCGTTTTCAGAGTAATTATATCGAATGCAACCAACGGGAGATAATCTACACCAATAAACATACATAGCAAACATATATTGTATCCAGCTACATAAAGTAACGTGTATAATCTCATAATATCACTAGAATATCGATATATGAAGGAGTTGTACAATTTATCATAACAACTTAAATCAGTTAGAGAGTTTCCGCTGGTCCCGCTAGCTCAGTGGGTAGGCGCGTTGGTTACTTGTGGTTCATTTTACAATCGGGCGACTCCGGTTCAATCCTGACAGCATGCAAACTATTGATTTTCTTTACACTTTTGTTGTTGATGTATTTGTATATGTTCTGTATTTGTATGTTCTCGAATGTTACATGCGATATTAAACTTTCTGTACACATGGAAAACGGATTTTAGCTAATGCCTTGTTTTTATTTCCTTTAATGACACATTTAGTTGAACATTTAATTGAAATGAGAAATGGCTTGTTTTCTTTATGAAATAAAGCCACTTAGTTTTCCTAAGTGTCATAAATGTCACATATATATGATACAACAGTATGGTGGTACCCGGCACATTTATTTTTAAGGACTAGTAAAACTATATCAGGACTAGTTGTTTCTGAGTCAGCCAGTCCAACAGACAACCTGTCAGCTAAAGCTATCATGCACCCTGTCAATCCGAGTCGTTCTCCGATGTCATGTGACCTTTGTAATGACCACCAACGTAGTCATATGACACCGAAAAAATGGCTCACTGTGACTGAGTGAGTGAGCAGTCAGAATGAAGTTGGTCAAACAGAATATTGATATGCTATTTTTTCATTTTAACTGTGCAAGTGATAGTTTGACAGTTAGAACCCCGCACACAGTCAGTTGAGAGGACCTGGGTTCGAGTGCACCTACTGCTATTTTGAAGTTTGGGCAACTATGCTCACCTTCATTTGTCTTTCGGAAGAGATACTGAAAGCCATTGGTCACTTCTACCTACCAGGCAGTATGAATGCTAGGTGAAGCATAGATGCCAGACTCTTATGGTTACATGTATGTTTTAATATGTGTGTAAGCACCTATGTATATATATATATATATATATGTATATATATATATATATGACGCTACATAGATTCTAGTAATAATAATAACAATAACAGACAGGATCAATGTGTAAGCTGTTGTGGATTCACCAGATCTAAAACAGAGCTAAATACATCCGTAAGAACCCAGCACTATAAGGGAAGAAGAAGAACCAGACGGAGCGTTTTGAGTACCAACCACAGCGCCACCTGTTGACAGAAAACTGCAACACATCACATTTGCGATAGCTGCAGCAAGAGCAGTGTTTATGCTCACTGGCCCAAATTACCACTGTTGCTAGTGACCACTGACATCCCTTCTTTCACTCGGGGGTTGTTAATCAATGAAACATCTGTATTGATCTGTTCACTACTTGCACACACGTTTCTGAGCACTACATGGAATTCGAACAAAGTATTCAATGGGACATATGATTCACATGGGATGTATTGATCTAAGTTCAAAGGAGTGTTGAATATGAGGTGTAACTCGCTAGGAGTATTGTTTCACATGCAGGAAGGTTGTCATGGTATAATTGCATCTATCTGCATCAGCCGTACATTTGAAGCTTTCATCTCAGCATAGCTGCAAGTTCCAAGAACTTATAAATTAACTTTACAACAATATTGCCCAGCAAGAAAATATTTACAGTAAAAATAGCATAATGATTTCCAACAGAATGTGGCCATGATTAATGCAGAAATGGTTTTATAGCGATATGCAATGTGACACTACCATGGTACATGTGCATTCATGAATTTTACTCCTGACAACAATAATTTCTTTGCAAAGTGAAGACAGAAAAGATTAAAACTTCTGGGTTGTGTTGCTTGTTACTAAAAAATTGAAATAAAAACTATGCAAGAGTACCTGACTCTATTAGATGTAGACACGTCATCTTCCAGATGTTGTATTCACAACTGGAGCAGAAACTTGGTCAGAAACAAATTAGAAACACGATAGAGCAAATACTGGGAAATGTACTATTAATGTAGCAAAGAACTTGAAACGATTTATGTAGTTATACAAACTTTGTATACATTTTTGTAATAACCAAATGAAACTTAAAGTGACTGAATAAGAAGTATAAATTAACTCCAAATTAAATATCCATTATTTGCACAGCAACCAAATGGTACAAATTAATATCTGAAAAAATGTTGTAGAGAAATACCTATATGCAGAGGTCAACAGTCTGACATACCAGTGACACAAAAAGAACACAGTTGCATCACCTGTCCCATGCTGATATGGCAGTGGCAGTTGGCAGCAACTATGACAACAACGATGTATTTTTATTCCATTCTGTAGTGCCTGTTTAGACCATTCTGTTGGTGTTAACAGAATATCTTCCCCATCCTTGACAACACGCCCGTGCTGTCTGTGCCTTGTGAATAGGGTTGTGTTTTGTCATTGAATAGCTGATCCAGCTTAGCTCAACAGTTTAAATGCATGAAGTAATTTCAGTTATTTACAATATTTACAGCATTTCTGCTACCATGTGAAACAAATTATCTGCAGTTAGCCATGCATTTCGTTTTATTTCTGGAAATTATTGAGGAGGGATAAATATATCCAAGGTGGGGGAATAGGTTGCCATGGGTATCTTCTTCCCCTTCTCTTGGGGGAACATACACTAGGGCAGCTACCCCAAGGGTGGAAGACACCCAGAGGAAAGATTAACTGCTACACCTGATTAAATATTAGCATATAGTTTCTGTAAACTCATTCCTTTGGTGTTTACTTTTTATAAATGTCTAAAATTAATTGTTTCATGAACAAGAAGCATAACCCACCCCACGGCTTACTGACATCTCATTTACTAATACCTGCTAAATACTGTCAGGCGTAACACATACGTTTAAACAAAATGACGAAAGAATAAACTAACAAGCCTGTCTCATCGCTAGCTCTCATTCCCACTCTGTTGACCCAATTTGTCATAAAAGAAAACCAGCGGAAACCGATTCCATGTATATTAAGAGAAACAAGATGTACTATCAGCCACAGAGCAGTGTAGCATGTACGCAGTATGGGTGAAGGAAGGTCTGCACTCGAGTGCACATCCATTTCTAGCTGTCTGATGATTGAAACGACCGACATTTCAAAATCAATACACTGCAGAAGATGGGCCTGTATTATAACTACACCCCAGAGATACTTGTGCAACTGGGCTGGGTGTATGTGTGTGACTGTTTTCTGACAGAAGGGTAAAACCATCATAATAACCGTCTGGTCATGACTGAAAACCGTCTGTTATAAACACGTGTTTAACAGACAGTTTAAAATCTATCACAGGAATATTTTATAAATGTTAATGTTTTCTGCAAAATAAGGAGACTGCATCTACAGTTCTCGTTGTAATTAATATAAATATGTTAAGCATTAAACATATCTATCAGTTAGCTGTGGCTTTTGTAAAGTCACAAATGGTTGTGAGAAATGTCAGTTGTTACCTTATCTTGAAAGTGCTTGTTTCTACATCTATGACAGAGTATTCTGGATTGGTGAGAAGATGAATTATTAACGGGCATGTTTGAAAGTGCTTGTTTCTACATCTATGACAGAGTATTCTGGATTGGTGAGAAGATGAATTATTAACGGGCATGTTTGAAAGTGCTTGTTTCTACATCTATGACAGAGTATTCTGGATTGGTGAGAAGATGAATTATTAACGGGCATGTTTGAAAGTGCTTGTTTCTACATCTATGACAGAGTATTCTGGATTGGTGAGAAGATGAATTATTAACGGGCATGTTTGAAAGTGCTTGTTTCTACATCTATGACAGAGTATTCTGGATTGGTGAGAAGATGAATTATTAACGGGCATGTTTGAAAGTGCTTGTTTCTACATCTATGACAGAGTATTCTGGATTGGTGAGAAGATGAATTATTAACGGGCATGTTTGAAAGTGCTTGTTTCTACATCTATGACAGAGTATTCTGGATTGGTGAGAAGATGAATTATTAACGGGCATGTTTGAAAGTGCTTGTTTCTACATCTATGACAGAGTATTCTGGATTGGTGAGAAGATTAATTAATAACGGGCATGTTTGAAAGTACTTGTTTCTACATCTATGACAGAGTATTCTGGATTGGTGAGAAGATGAATTATTAACGGGCATGTTTGAAAGTGCTTGTTTCTACATCTATGACAGAGTATTCTGGATTGGTGAGAAGATGAATTATTAACGGGCATGTTTGAAAGTGCTTGTTTCTACATCTATGACAGAGTATTCTGGATTGGTGAGAAGATGAATTATTAACGGGCATGTTTGAAAGTGCTTGTTTCTACATCTATGACAGAGTATTCTGGATTGGTGAGAAGATGAATTATTAACGGGCATGTTTGAAAGTGCTTGTTTCTACATCTATGACAGAGTATTCTGGATTGGTGAGAAGATGAATTATTAACGGGCATGTTTGAAAGTGCTTGTTTCTACATCTATGACAGAGTATTCTGGATTGGTGAGAAGATTAATTAATAACGGGCATGTTTGAAAGTGCTTGTTTCTACATCTATGACAGAGTATTCTGGATTGGTGAGAAGATGAATTATTAACGGGCATGTTTGAAAGTGCTTGTTTCTACATCTATGACAGAGTATTCTGGATTGGTGAGAAGATTAATTAATAACGGGCATGTTTGAAAGTACTTGTTTCTACATCTATGACAGAGTATTCTGGATTGGTGAGAAGATGAATTATTACCGGGCATGTTTGAAAGTGCTTGTTTCTACATCTATGACAGAGTATTCTGGATTGGTGAGAAGATGAATTATTAATGGGCATGTTTCAAAGTGTTTGGTCAATTTGGTGTAGTGGGATTTTTATGATGACAAACCTTTAAAAGTAACAATAATGTGTGTTGATACAATACATATAACATAATGGCAAACCTTTAAAAGTAACAATAATGTGTGTTGATACAATACATATAACATAATGACAAACCTGTAAAAGTAACAATAATGTGTGTTGATACAATACATATAACATAATGGCAAACCTTTAAAAGTAACAATAATGTGTGTTGATACAATACATATAACATAATGGCAAACCTTTAAAAGTAACAATAATGTGTGTTGATACAATACATATAACATAATGACAAACCTTTAAAAGTAACAATAATGTGTGTTGATACAATACATATAACATAATGACAAACCTGTAAAAGTAACAATAATGTGTGTTGATACAATACATATAACATAATGACAAACCTGTAAAAGTAACAATAATGTGTGTTGATACAATACATATAACATAATGGCAAACCTTTAAAAGTAACAATAATGTGTGTTGATACAATACATATAACATAATGGCAAACCTTTAAAAGTAACAATACTGTGTGTTGATACAATACATATAACATAATGACAAACCTGTAAAAGTAACAATAATGTGTGTTGATACAATACATATAACATAATGGCAAACCTTTAAAAGTAACAATAATGTGTGTTGATACAATACATATAACATAATGGCAAACCTTTAAAAGTAACAATAATGTGTGTTGATACAATACATATAACATAATGGCAAACCTTTAAAAGTAACAATAATGTGTGTTGATACAATACATATAACATAATGGCAAACCATATAACATAATGGCAAACCTTTAAAAGTAACAATAATGTGTGTTGATACAATACATATAACATAATGACAAACCTGTAAAAGTAACAATAATGTGTGTTGATACAATACATATAACATAATGGCAAACCTTTAAAAGTAACAATAATGTGTGTTGATACAATACATATAACATAATGGCAAACCTTTAAAAGTAACAATAATGTGTGTTGATACAATACATATAACATAATGGCAAACCTTTAAAAGTAACAATAATGTGTGTTGATACAATACATATAACATAATGGCAAACCTTTGAAAGTAACAATAATGTGTGTTGATACAATACATATAACATAATGACAAACCTTTAAAAGTAACAATAATGTGTGTTGATACAATACATATAACATAATGGCAAACCTTTAAAAGTAACAATAATGTGTGTTGATATACATACATACTAGTATCAGTGGTGTATTTCTGCATTAAAACAAGTGCGTGCTGGAAATGCTTATTCATGACTATGTGAATAAAATGTCTGCAACTCTTTGTAGTTCCTTTTAATTTTAGCAAGACAAAAAGCCTCATAATAATGTTGTCATCTTATAAATGTATTGTATACGATACATCAAACAACTGTCATTACATGTCACTCCTGGTCATTAATACATATTTTTCATAATTGTTTGAATCAATATTTTCCAAATTTGCCATTTTTATCAGTAGGAGAGATCAAATGACCTAAGTTAATCTGTAACTTAAATTTATAATAGACACATTCTAGAAAATGTTCTTTATTTCAAAATGTGTGATAGAAAAGATGTTTCCTTTTCGAACCAGTGCAACACTTTGGTAGATGCATTCCATCTGTCCCTGATTCTGTGACTGTCAACCTGTATCCTCTCCAGTGGGTTTACAAGACACTAAATGGTTATGTAATAAAAGTAGTAGTTATGTGGCTGTGACAGTTGAGGAGATGAGATTGGTCACTCCCAGTCATCAGTGCCCATTTGGCTGCAGTGACAATTCAGTGAAGTGGACATGTCTGGAAGCACACATGAATATTTACAAAGTCAGTCTTGTCCTGATGTTTATATCTCGAATGTATGACTATTTGTGCATACTTAAAACATAAATGAGTATATCAGTAGGAATGTATTGTTATGTTACATATGCTGTATGTACGTATGAACACTGTAAAATGTTAAATTATAAATACATGGGAAATTGTACAACAATTTGATTAATACATTTTTATAACTTTGGTATTTGCTGACATTAAAACGAGGTTGTCTGTTCCATTAATTACTTATTATCAGGATGTTCACAATACAACTTAAACAACATTATCAGTTGTCCCAAGTTGGTGAGGAGCTTTGTGATGAGCCAACTTTGTGATGAGCCAACTTTGTGATGAGCCAACTTTGTGATGAGCCAACTTTGTGATGAGCCAACTTTGTGATGAGCCAACTTTGTGATGAGCCAACTTTGTGATGAGCCAACTTTGTGATGAGCCAACTTTGTGATGAGCCAACTTTGTGATGAGCCAACTTTGTGATGAGTTGTGTGACTTTGTGATGAGCCAACTTTGTGATGAGCCAACTTTGTGATGAGCCAACTTTGTGATGAGCCAACTTTGTGATGAGCCAACTTTGTGATGAGCCAACTTTGTGATGAGCCAACTTTGTGATGAGCCAACTTTGTGATGAGCCAACTTTGTGATGAGCCAACTTTGTGATGAGCCAACTTTATAGCAATAGATGGAAACAAGCAACAACTGCCAGAAGTGGCGGTTTACAAATTTAATGTTTTTTACAATTTTAACATTTCGCACGGGGTATTTTCACAAATTGCGAACACACCTTCAGGTTTATTAAACACAATTTTTTGGGCAGAATACTTTCAGCATTTATTCTAGTATTAAGAACAAATTATAAATAAGAGTTACTAAAGAGAAACAGATGTCGTATCGTTAACTGAATGGAGTATGTTGAGCATTGCAACAAGAGAAGGCTAAGCCTTGTGTTGACAATGAGTCAAAATAAGGACTTAACTGTCTGTAGTGATAGCTGCAATTAACACTGCCTCTTTACTGCAGTCTTGTATGAGTCTGGCTGGCTGATTACTGTGGTTTATGACTGCTTAAATAATAATGGCTCATGAAGTGACACCCTTGGGTCATCATCACATCCAGTGTAGATAAGTGGGTGACAGGATTATAGTGAGTGATTGAGCAAATCCATGAATGCACAGGATATATTATGTACTGCAAGGCAGTTTATTTATATTATTATATCTCATGAGAAACTGCACACAAAATATTTATTTGTGTGAATACTTTATAAAGTATCAATACCTTTGAGAAGTGTTCATTTAGAAATTAATAGTAGGCAAAATGTAGTGATGTCATTGAGAATGTGAAGTCGACTATAGTGTAATAAACGCTGGTATCATAATATTATGGTGTCTGTCATGTTACAAACAAATATTTTATTTTGTTTGGAAGCATGTGGATGTGTGCATATCTTTGTATGCCTCCGTCCGTCCGTCCGTCCTTCCGTCCGTCCGTCTGTCCGTGCAACATCTGACATCCATGTGTGTCTGTTTGTCTCTCTTATCTGTCCATCCATCATTCTGTACATAATTCTACTCCCAAAACCTTGAAGCTTGCCTGTTTAAGGTCACTTAGCAATACAGAATAAGACTGATGTCCTCATTTACTAATTATCCTGAACATTGTCTTTTTACAGCGCTGGTTCGTCGTAGAGAAGGGAATCCTAACGTATGCAAAGTCATCGAGCGATGTGAGTAGAAGCCACAGACATTTCAGTCTTCATTACACATGAACAGCGCAGTTCTTTTGTAGGAGTTCTTGATAAATTGGGAAAAATAAATTAACTTAACCTTATCCAATACTGGTTGTGCAGCGTTATCAATTGCGCAACGGGAATATTTTGGGCAAATTAAGACGCACTATTGCTGAAAAAAGATGATTCTGGAGAGAAACATGGAAGGGAATAAGAGCAGAGGCAAACGACAACAAATATGGGAAGAGGACCCTTCAAATATCACCAGAACGGTGACAATGACAAGTAGAATAGCTGGGGAATTACAGAGATTATTAATTTTTCAACAAGATTAAGCAGCGATGTCCTGTGCTGCTGGGATGGCTGTGGGAGGATCCAGTACATGGGAAATATTAAATATTATAATACTATCTTCTATCGATCATGCCAAAGTCTGTCAAATCTTTTATTTGGATCTGTTTTGTTTATTCTTTGATTATTAGAAATACTTATGCATGAGGGAAATATTTAATAGTATAATACTGTCTTCTATCAATCATACCAAAGTCTGTCAGCTCTGTACTGAACATTTTTATCTAGGTCAGTTTTGTTTGTTTGTTATTATTAGAAATACTTATGTACATCTATGTTGAATTTTATGAAGCATTTTTGGCCAGTGTTGCATTGTTCTTCTGTGAAAATCAAACATTTATTAAATATTTTACACAGCTCCAAGTTTTTTTAAAACTATTGTACTCTTACGCGCAAAATATTGTGATGTGGTAATTATCATGATTATGACTGCGTTTGACAAAATAATTATGTATTTGAGCAGTCACATAATTAATGGAGTTCTTTTCTACGACTGTTTAGTTGTCTTAAAATAACATTGTCACTGTGGTTACAGCTGCTAACCCATGTGACACCTTCCTTCCTCTTACGTTACTAGCTAGATAAGGTTAACATTCCTGACTGATCTTTCTACTTTAATCGCTTGCAGATTGCCAAAGGTCGTTTCCATGGCACCGTAGATATTGGCCTGTCTGTGCTCACCTACAAAAAACATGGCCGCCGCATTGACATTGATGCAGAAGACTTGATTTATCATCTGAAGGTATTATTAATCCACTTACCGTCTCTCTTTAATATTATAATTTAATAGTGCACAAATTTGTAAAATGAATATAACTGTGTAACATGAAAAAAATATGGTAGATTTGATTTTGTTTAATGTATAAATGAAATGTAAGACAATTGTGCACACTTATAGCATGTACTAATCATTCCGTGAAACTGTATGATTAGTGAGAATAAGTTTAATTGAATCAACTTTATGTATGTTGATTTAAAAAAAAATTATATCAAGACAAAACTTTACAAAATGTTCTTTAGCAAAAATAATTGCGAAATTGGAAACCCTTGCATAATGATGATAATAATTATTATAATAATGATGATCAGAATAAGAGTGCTGTCTGCTTTAGGTGAAGAACCAGGTGTTATTTGACACGTGGGTGTCAAAGTTATGGGAGCACCGCCTCTACCGACAACATGAGATCGCATTCGGCACAAAGGAAACACCAAAGCTAACTGATGTAGCCACCCCAGTGGACGATTTTACACCAATCGCATCACCAGTTTCACCAAGTAGGTATCTCCAGTTTTGAAGAGGTATTCATCAGACTGAAGGATTGTAATATGTAAATGTTTTTTTCTAGTTTTTCAGAGTTTTTCCTCGTAGTGTTTCAGCAGCTTTCATATGTTTTAATCACACTGACTAGAGCCAGATGGTGACACTAGTCATTCTACGCAAGTGATGGCTCTTCTGTGACATTGTTTGCATGCAGTGACTACAGTGCTGCCATCTAGTGGTAGTCAGTTTGTTGTAAACATGAAAGCTGTTGAAATGTTACAAAGAAAAAAATTTAAAATTAGCTGTAACAAATAGTAAAAAGATTAGTTTATCAGGTCATTATAGTTTTTATGCACTTTGTATGATTCAGTGTACGGAAATGAATCTTGTAGAAACTTTAGGATGACATTAGGGGACAAGGCTGTGCATTTTACATCATAAAATTTTTAAGATATTGCATTATTGACAGTTATATCAATATCGTTGAGGGCATCAGCCAACTGGGTGAATGCATGCCATTTCTGCAAGGGTTGCCAAGTAACAAATGCTAGTGTGGTATTATATAGTAACATTGTTGTTAATTATGGACATCGTTTAATCTTCTTCTTATGGTTAGCTCAGAACTGTATCAGCCACATGTATGTGGCTAGAGTATTGTTGAGCTTGGGTGGAACTTTGCTAGTAGTGGGTGGTGTAGCACTGGCTTAGGTCTATTGGTTATTTTGTGAAGTTTAGACTGATTAAAAGACCCTATAGTTGGTGTGCCTATAGCTTCGTGAGCATAGATTACTTTAAGCAGGCATGGAGAGGAGATGCTGTCTAAATGAGTCCAGTGATTGTTTGCTAACTAGCTGTTGTGTGCATTTGTTCCATGATTTGATGGTGCTTGGAAAGAATGAGTGCTTCTATGTGTTGATGCAGGTGAATGTCTGGAAGTAACGATATCCGTTGCCTCTGGTATGAGTTGAAGTCGTTGTTATGTCCACTAACTTGTTCCTTATGCGGTAGAGCATTATGAGCTTGGCATTAGCCCGCCTACTCGCAAGGGTCTCCCATTTCGACTTTACATTCTTCCCTGTGGAAGGATCCCATACTGTCCACGATAGGTCTAACGAACGTCTGATAGCATAATGCATTGATGGCTTGGAGACATCTGCTGATGTTCCGCTGTATGAAAGCCCTGGTGTTGTTGGCCTTCTTTGTCACGTTGTTGATGTGTTCGCTCCATGTTAGTGTCCTGTCGATGGTTACTCCACGGTACTTGGCTCCATTGACCTCCTTCAATTGTTGTCCGTGGATAGAGTAATCGCTGACAATGCTCTTCTTCCTTCTGTTGGTAATTCAGATAACTTCACACTTGTCCGGATTAAACTCCATCAGCCAGTTCTTTTCCCACATCTGCAGCTTGTCTATATCTTGTAGTATATCATATTATGAGTTGATGTTTCGGTACAGGAGACTGTCATCAGCAAATAGGCATGCAGTAGAGGACACTTGGTCAGGTAGGTCGTTTATGTAGCAAAGGAAGAGGATGGGTCCAAGGACAGCTTGGATGAGTTGGGTTTCACAGGACCTACATTTGTGAAACCCATGCTGGTAGTCAGATGGGATGTTGTGTTGTTCCAAGTGGTCCATTAGGTTACTGCGTATGATGTGTTCCAATGTCTTGCATATGGGTCTAAAGTTTGAGGCAGTAGTTCTTGTTCCCTTCTTGTATACTGGTTTGACCCAGGCATGCTTCCAGTCTGCTGCTACTGTACCTTGGTTGAGTGATGCCTGGTAGATGAGTGTTAGCACTGGTGCAAGTTCTGTGGCAGTCTTTCAGGACCCTGGTTGGTATCCCATCAGGTCCTGTGGCTTTGTGGGGTTTGACTGCTTCCAGTAATTTTCTTACTCCTGCTTCAGATACTCTGATATTCAGAAAGTCACTGTATGGGCTCATTCCAAGGCTCAGTGCATTGCTCATATCTCCGTCGGTGAAGACTGATGAGAACGGCATAGTAAGAATGTCAGCTCTAGTCTGGCTATCGCTGTGGACGATGCCATTCTTCGTGAGTGGGGTTACTCTGCTGTTGTCCTTCTTTTTGCTTTTGATGAAGGACCAAAACATCTTTAGATTTCCCTCATTTTTACTATTTTCAGCTATCATGGAATTGATATATCTGTAATACGCCTTTCGGCACTCTGATCTGGCAAGCTTTTTTATTTCTTGATATTTTGCCATGTCATAGGCACACTTGGTATGCTGGGCCTTCTTGAAGTATTTCTTTTTCTTTTGTGACAGGTTTCTTATTATGCCATTGGCCCAGGGTTGGTTGTAACGTTGGGAGGACAGTCTTGTAGGGACATGATTGGATAATACGTTTTGGCACTTGGCAGTTAGCAACGCCCACAGTGTTTCCATAGAGGTGTCTGGATTATGCTGGGTTTGCATTTCATCAGCAGATGTTGCTAGCTCTTCTTGAATCTGCTCGGTGTCTGCTTTCCTCCAGATGTGGATCTTCTCCTGATAGGTCTTTGTCTTTTTGGTGATATGTCCGAATTTACACAGATGGCTGCATCGTGATCACTAACCCCTGGTGCTGGTTCGCATCTGTTGACGAGGGATGGCCGGTTCATGAGGAAGACATCTAGAATGTTGTTGGAAAAGTGACTATTTGAGATAGGCCCAACATGAAAAATGTGTCGAGGAAGAGTTTTTTTTATCTGTTTGGTGTACTAGTGTTTCGATACTGTGTTTGTTTTTCATTCAATATCCGGGAGGCTTGTGTCTCCTGCAATCCACAGCGGGATGTTTGGGAATTTCCTGGCTGTGTTGGATATGGCGTCACGCAGAGAGGTTGAGTAGTCAGTGTTATTATCTGTGGGTCTGTAAATTCCAACTACGATGAGAGGAATGTGTGCCGTCTGGATTTTCACAGCAACCATCTCATAAGGTGTCATTATCGGTAACTGTTCAGCAACCAATCCAGTCTTGATGGCAATCATGACGCCACCATAGCTATCCACTCGGTCTTTCCTGAAAGGAGGGTCATATCCAGGCGGCATGAATTCACTGCTATTGACTGCGGGCTTCAACCAAGTTTCATATGCAACTATGACCTCAGGTTTTGCGCTGTCTATCATGAGGTGAAATTCTAGTTTCTTTGATTGACTGCATATTGACGTTAAGTAGGCTGATGCTGTGTTTGTTGGGAGGCTTTGACATTCGATCCATACATAATTAAATATCTGTATCGTGAGGTTCGTCGTAAGAATTAAAATCTAAATGGGTCCTCAAGCAAGGGCTTTACCTTAAATGCAAGGCGTAAAATTGTAAATAATAAAAAATTATAATTAAAAAACTTAAGGTGGCTGGTATTGTATGCTTCTTTTGAATTACTCATTTCTAATATAAGTTTTGAAGATAAGCTAACCATTTTTTCTCAGAGTTTGCCTGAGATACTAAACATTTTTTTTATGTTGCTTAGAGATAATTAAATGTGTTTAAAGACAATTAAAAAATATGTCAAAAATCACCTTAAAATGGCATTTTATTTCATTTTAAAAAACTCAAAAAAAGAAAAATTTCTATGATTGTAAGTACAAACATTCATATGGGGTATTTTTTGTAAACAAATGCATATTAAGTTTGATACATCTTAATAAACATTTTGCTACAATGTTGAAAGACAGCAAAAATCCGTACTGCATTTTTGGCACGACCCCTTCACCAAACATAAAACCATCCCATGCAATTTTGGGTAAACACAAGTCGAGTTCATATGCCAAGTTATGGCTTTGTAAATATTGTAGTTTTTATAAAAAGTTACATTAAGTAATACTTCCTGGTTGTTACCAATAATGCAAATGTTACCAGATGCTTGTTTTTTGCTTAGAAATGTGACTTTTTTATTGGCATGTGGCTTATTTGAACACAATTTGACAGACACTTCTATCACTGAGATTTCCCTCCAAGGTTTTCCCGCCAAGTTGTCTCACGATATTGTATTACAAAAAGGGCTATATGTTGAACTTGTTATGGTAGACAAGATTGATTGACACCTGCTGGGGTCAGTCACATGTCATTGCAAATGGCAGGCTGAGGTCGGGCATTATTGGAGAATATACAAAACTACCGCCAGTATTTGGTGATTTGACAGCGTGATGCATTTAGGTAATTGTAATACAACAGCATGACAATAACCAGACTATTATGATCTGCATTCGTGGTGAATGAATTTATGTTTGAACTGGGCTGATGCACACGTGATCGTCACTATGGAAACATCGTCAGTTTCCAAGAATCTGAAAAGGGACTTTCCACAGACACACTAAAAATACTAGTTTTTAAAGGACTGATTGGTGACATATGATGATAGTGCCTTGGTATTTTTAATAGTACACATGTTCATACTGACACCTACTAATGTTCTATGTAGACAAAAATAAAGAAATCAACTGACATGATACCTGGTGCAGCTACATTAAGTTGTGTTAAAATATAAAACCAAAAAATAATAATAGCAAACAGCTAAAAAATCTATCAATCTCGAATGACTACAATAGATCATACGGGAAGGCGGCGGAGGATTAGACGGATTTCAAGATTAAGTCGTAGCGATCTAGGGCAACTCTAGATCATGTAACTCAGCGTCAGTAAAAAGCCTGGATAGTATGAGGGGTGGGTATGTGGCAGATAGTTCACGACTGTGAGATACATCGGTAAGTGTTGATGTCCGGTTTCGGGAAATGCAAATTTTTATCTGACAGGCTTAGGTGCAAAATAAATGTTTACTTGGCTGATTTCATCAATTGGTTTTCAAATTTCTCCCATCCAGTTCTTTGTGTCGTAAATCATCTACGCGTTGATTTATGGTAAAGAAGACTGCCTGTAAGTTTGTAAAAGTAACAAATTCTGCCGGAGACCAAAGCAACAACACCACAGCTTGCATCACCTAGCGACCACTAATCTCTTTGATCTAGAGATGGATTTAACTATAAAATATTAATATATTTTCTTGCCATACAATGCGGGGTAACTCAGCTAGTGAAACAAAATTGTGTTTTGTCCATGCGTTTGCAAACTGATCACCTACATTTCATGAAATTTACAAACTTGATGAATGACATTCCTGTGCAGACCTGCAGTTCACGGACAGAGGGCGGGGTAGTCTCAAGCTGAGGGTGATGGACCGCATCCAGAACAAGGTCACGGTCTGGCTGATGGACACACAGGGCATAGAGCAGTGCAACAGAGGTGAGGGGTCACGTGACATGTCATACGACATCATGTGACGTGTTCTTTTGTTGCTTTTTCCAACTGTATAATTACTTAAATAAAATGTTCTTTTTATCACAACTATGAAGTTGAATTTACATCAATGTTTTGACCACCATAGAATTGAGATGTGAGAAATTTGTGGACTTAATAATCCAGTGGATTCTTTGTCTGTATGCCAGCCAGAGCTCTAGATGGGAGCCTTTTTAATTCAGCATGCTTTCAATTCCGTACATTATCCGTGAACTTTCCTAAGGTTGGAAAGGTGCCTATGACATGCTTGTTTTGATTTAAATAAATTAATAAATGTTTTGAAGATACACTAAACAATTTCTCAGACTTTGTGTAATATATTAAACAATACTCCAGACCAAAAATAATTTTTATGTTGTTTAGTGATATTTAAATGTGTTTAAAGACAATTAAAAAATATGTCAAAAATCATCTTAAAATGGCATTTTATTTCTTTTTGAGAAACTCCCTGAAAGAAAAATGTGTCTGTTTGTAAGTACAAATATGTTATTGAAATTCGTATACCTGGTAGGTTGTTTGTAAACAAATGCATATTAAGTTTGCTACAGCTTTATAACAAAATTGCTGCAATGTTGAAAGACAGCCAAAATCCATACTGCTTTTTTGGCACGACCCCTTCACCAAACGTAAAACCATCCTGTGCAATTTTGCATAATCACAAGTCGAGTGCATATGCTAAGTTACATCCTGGTTGTTACTGATAATACAAATGTAACCAGATGCACGTTTTTGTGCTTAGAAATGTGACTTTTTCACTGGCAGGTGGCTTATTTCAACACAATTTGACAGACACTTCTATTATTGAAATTTCCCCAAAAGTTTTTCCCGCCAAGTTGGCCCTACAATCTGTATTTGTAATGACAAATGTCTAATGATATCATGTTATGAAGGGCCATGTGTTGAACTTGTTGTGGTAAATAAGATTGATTGATACCCACTGAGATCAGTCATGTATCATTGCAACTGGCCGCCGGAGGTCAGCATTGTTGCAGAATAAACAAAACTACCACCAGTATTTGGTGATTTAACAGTGTGATGCTTTTATGTAATTATAATACAACAGCATAGTGGCATGAGAATAACCAGACTATATAATCTGCATTCACAGTGAACAAATTTATTTCTGTGTAATGTTTGAACTGGCCTGACATACACGTGATCATCACTGTGGAAACATCGGCAGTTTCCAAGAAGCTGAAAAGGGAATTTTCACAAACACACTAAAAATACTAGTTTTTAAAGGACGGATTGGTGACATATGGTGTTAGTGCCACATTTTGTTTATAGTACACGTGTTCATACTGATACCTACTAATACTATGAAGACAAAAATAAAGAAATAAACTGACACGATATCAGCCCCCGCTACCTTAATTTTTGCCTAAAACATTGAAGATGTTTATTTGTGCCCCATTTCCAGACCTTGCCCAATTGTAGAAGTTGTTTGAATTTGGGGTTGTGATAAAGAAGTTGTTTCTTTGTGCTTTGTTTGCAGATCTTGCCCAGGTGCAGGAGAAGTTGTTTGAACTGGGAGGTCTCATAGAGAAGCTACAGACTTTGCCTCCGTGCTACATGTACGCCAACGGAGACCAGCTACCCAGGGTGAGAGCATCATATATGTCACTCAAATCATTTCTTACTAATCACCATGTAGTTTTTTCTACTAATTTTTCAACTTGCAATATCCTATGCTGTGTCTCGTTATTAACACTTTCTCAGACACAAGTTATTCTGCAAGAATGAACTTGAAATTTGTTGTCATATCTTGTGGGTGGGGTACTATTGAGGGCGACAAAAGAGAAATAGTGTGTGTGTAAGCAATTGTATGACTATAGTTAAGAGACGACCACGTCGTAGAGATGGGTACGAGCACTGTATTGTGTACAACGTTAATTCTTCACTAAATTACTATTATTTTTTTAAACTTACATTTTTAATGCATATTTATAAGTATGGAGAGTATTGTATAAAATAGTGATTTGATATCCCATTTTTTTACATGTATTGAATTTGTTTAACTGAGATATATTTGTTATGTATATTTGTCACACACACATACACAAGTGTTTTATGTATATTTGTCACACACACATACACAAGTGTTTTATGTATATTTGTCACACACACATACACAAGTGTTTTATGTATATTTGTCACACACACATACACAAGTGTTTTATGTATATTTGTCACATACACAAGTGTTTTATGTATATTTGTCACACACACATACACAAGTGTTTTATGTATATTTGTCACACACACATACACAAGTGTTTTATGTATATTTGTCACACACACATACACAAGTGTTTTATGTATATTTGTCACACACACATACACAAGTGTTTTATGTATATTTGTCACACACACATACACAAGTGTTTTATGTATATTTGTCACACACATATACACAAGTGTTTTTATATGAAATAAGAATCTGTTCTATATTCTAAGACTTCTTCATATTAATGTTCTGCGTGCCTCTTGACCTGTCCACTCTTAGATGTCTGTGTGTTTCCGTGTGGCTCCAGCTGTCCGACTTAGGTACCCCTGTCATGAGAAAAGATAAATCCACCAAACGACAACTCAGCAAGACGGCAAAAAAAGAAAAGAAAGTCAATCGTCTCCCAGTAAGTCACAACAAACATGAATGAAAAATAAATTACACCAATAGAAAAGAGTTCATTCAATGCCCCCATGTATATCTTGATCTTCAGTATATCTACAACCAGTATATCTACAACCAGTATATCTACAACCAGTAGTGTTGTTCCATTCTAAAAGCACACATAAAATACTTTGTGATGTACAATTTGGTACAGTGTTTTTTTTATAAATCAAAATTGTTTGTTGTAAATCTAAATTATCTTGTTATAAATCTTCTTTTTAAAATGTCCGTCAGCAAATGTTATATATGCCATTATTTAGTATGTTAATTTGACAATAAATGTTATCTATGCCATTATTTAGTATGTTAATTTGACAATACATTTATGGAACTCAACGGAAATGGGTCAGCTGGCTTTTTGGGTTATCCAATGTAAGGGTGACACTCTAAATATTATTACTGTCATTTTATATTTATTTTTAGAAGTGTCTTACTGAATAAAATAAAATCATAAGAAGCAAGTAAATCATCCACAAATCAGGTAATCAGGGCAGTAGGTTCTCTTGGTTTTGTTCCAGGTCGTTCTCATCTAACAGGACTTTATTTTCACAGCAGTTGTTGACATGGCTGGAGTTCCATACAATTATATTAACTTCTAAAATGAATAAGGTCCTCTATATAGAGCAGAACCCAGTAGTGCAGTGACTAGAGACTATATAGAGCAGAACCCAGTAGTGCAGTGACTAGAGACTATATAGAGCAGAACCCAGTAGTGCAGTGACTAGAGACTATATAGAGCAGAACCCAGTAGTGCAGTGACTAGAGACTCTCGACCAACAGAACTTGGGTTCGAATCCTGTGCTGTGGTGTCGAACCTTGGGCAAGTTTGTTCACTCTACATTGCTCCAGTTCACTCAGCTTTATGAATGAGTACCTGGCTATATATAGTGGTGGATATTTGTGTATGAATAGTCTTCGCATATTAATTGCATCCTGGCTGAAAACTTTCCAGAGAAGTCACGTTAGTGTTAGATTGAACAGGTCTGCCAGGGAATGAAATGTAAAGTGCTTTGAGCAGTCCTGATGACAGGATACTGCGCTATATAAGAACTTACCTTTACTCCATAGACCTGTGTCTGCCTGTAGGTGCCAGAGAACCAGCCGAGTCTGCCATCGTCAGTCCACCTCAGCTCATCCAACCCTAACCTGCTGTCTCATGAGTTGGACTGGAACCACGCCGCAGACATGCCCGCCAACGACTTCCTCGTGTCAGGCCACAGTGCACGCATACAGGAGCTCAAGTACCGCGACGACTTCTTCACCACTGCCAAGACAGGTGACTATAGGATCCCTACGCCATAGCTGACATTCTCAACTCAGTACCTGCACTATTAATGACAAACCTACCTTCACTCAGGTCTTCACTGAAGAGTTAGGTCCATTGACATCCAGTGCTTGCTACACCTGCAAAACCTCCAGAATGCAGAGTTGATTCCTTAAGATCAGGATGTCTTTGTGGTGTTGGCATTAAGGGTGGTCCAGTTTCGCAGCCTTCTCCACTCCCCGTCTCCCACTCTTATTCTCCCCTCCCGCTACCACAGACTTCATATTTTCACTTCACACAGCCTCAGCCGCAGTCTTCCTTAATCCTTCAATGCACTGTTCTTCTTCCATTCATTCAACACGTCCCACTTTTGTGAATGGACTCATGAAAACTTCTCCTGAAACTTGCTGTATGGAAATGTTGACCATATGTCATGGAGGTATATTGCTCACATGAAATTACTTACAAGAGGAATGGGCACCTTTTCATGAATGTGGAAGAAGAAATTGCTCAAATGCAACCTTATCATTTCAGAATCGATTAAAAATAAACCATTTTAATTGCTTGGAAATAATAATAAATGCATATGAAGAGATGTGTGGACTACTGGTAATCCCTGCAGTTATGTTTCGATTATGTTCATGTTTACATAAGCATTATCAGTGTATTTGTATATTGTTTTGTTACTTCCAGTGCACGAAGTGTTACGATCTCTACAACGCACAATGACAACAGAGCGAGAAAGATTAAAACACGCTTGTGAGCAGCACAACCTAAGTGTGCCCACTAGCTCCACCTATGTACAACAACTTCGTCAGGCTCTCTCGGAGGTAATTAGGGCACTCAGCAATGTGATTATGTTATTTATGGTTCATATGATTACTAGGAGTCTGTAAACTTTTATTTTATGTTCTGAGATCTTTGAAAATCAAACCCTGGTAACAATAATTGTTTATATGTTTAAATTTATATTTGCATTTTTAAAATTAATTAATCAACAATTTAAGATCAATAGTTTACTGCTTTAAAGTCCATTTGCATGTGTGTCATAAATTTGGATTTATTCAGTTTCAGTTCGCTGTTCTTAGGAAGCAGTGATCACTAATCATCTTAGATCTTGACAAAATCTGCACAGAGTGAACAAGTTTTTTGGAATAGCAAGATTAGTCACTGCTTTTAATATTTTGTTTGATAGGCCCAGAAAAGGAATGAGGATTATGAAGCGAGGTTGTCACGGATACACATAGAGTCAAGTGTAACTGGTGCCATGGTAACACAGTCGCTGTTTCAACATCCATCAGTTGACAAGGTACTACTTGGATAAGAGCAAATAACATTTACACATCATCATATCAACAATTCCTTTGACTAGAAATTGGAGAGAGGTCCATACGTAATTATATGTAATCTGTCAATGGTAAATAAATATTGAAAACAACTAAGGTATAACAGAATTAACAATTCTTTCAAGTAGTTCACCTGAGCATATCCAAAAAGTAGTTTGCCTGAGCTTAGAGAAGTAGTTCAGCTTCTACTAAATGTCCTTGATAGCTGGGAAGTAGTTATGCTGGTCCAATCTGGAACGTTTTACTGGGACTAACATAGAAACCCTGTGACACACAAAAGTTTTATGGAATCTATATATTAATATGCTAACTTTGGAAGACTAAGTGTATATCCTCTTTCTGTATGCTAACTTTGGAAGACTAAGTGTATCTCCTCTTTCTGTTTGCTAACTTTGGAAAACTGGAAGTGTATCTCCTCTTTCTGTATGCTAACTTTGGAAGACTTTGATCTACCAAAAGTATATAGTTGAAAAACAAAATGAAATGGTCATGGGAACAAGTTTAAACTGCTGTAGTGGTAACAATTGCTGCCCTTGGTATGTTGCTCCATGGCTGGGTGTTTGCTAGTGCATTGTCAATGCCAGTGAAATATGAGTACGTAAATCACCTGCTTACACTGAGTGTGAACGTTACAGGAGGAGCCGTTAGTGGCGGCCTCGGGGGCGTGGGAAAGTGGCTCTGTCCAAGAGTTCTTTGATGCCCATGAGTACATCAGCTCCAGCGGAGAGTCGTCAGAGGTATGGATGTTTGTTGAAATGCACATTTGAAAATGTGAATTCTAAAAATCAAATGAATTTCATACAAATACAAATATTTTATGCAAACCTGTAAATCAAAGTAATGTGGCAGCATTTAAATTAAATTGAATCAGACTGCATTGGATATCAGCTGTGAGGCAGTGAAAAAAAATTAAGATATTGATTTGTAATGAAAATAATGATAGAAATGTTTTGTTCCCACTCAAGAAAGGTAGAACTAGAGAAGCCAGTTTGATGTTGGAGTAACGACAGCGTACGTTGGAGTAACGACAGCGTACGTTGGAGTAACGACAGCGTACGTTGGAGTTACGTTGGAGTAACGACAGTGTACGTTAGAGTAACGACAGTGTACATTGGAGTAACGACAGTGTACGTTGGAGTAACGACAGTGTACGTTGGAGTAACGACAGTGTACATTGAATATCAGAAGATATTCATTCTAACAAAGAATTCTAAATGAATGGAAATTATCTACTGATTGTGTAAGTGGTAGCAATGTGAATATGTTTAAAAATACATGTACTGACAATATAAAAATATTGGGACTTTTGATAAGTGAAAGACTTCCTTGACCAGTTGTTATCTTGGATGTTTGCTCTCGTACCTGGTTAACACTTGTTGAACCCCCATATGTGTCTTCCATCAGGTGTCAGATGAAGAGGAAGTGTCCAGCGACATCTCGGACACAGAGAACACAGCCGCCACTAATGGTAGGGCTAGAAGAACTGGTCCATTCTTTTTAATTTGGTTTAGTTTAACCCAGAATGCACCTTTAATGGGACAGTTGTAGTCCTAATCAGTGGTCACGGTCAAAATATTGATTTTTCCCAATTTAAATTTTACACTATATTTTTTGCTGCTGTGTTTTTTTGCAATCACTCTGAATAAAAACATCAAGTCAGTGGTGGTCTATTTTTTAACCCACTGGTTCTTGGTCCCTCCAGTGACTGGACTGGCTCCCCGGTCAAATGTGAGATATGCCAAGTAGACAGTCTTTATTACTACAGCAGTGTCATCGCTGACTCTACAAGGACTAAAGCAGTATATGGATGGATATAACTGTACTTATATTGTTATGTTTCTGCAGCGGAGGAGAACATACAGATGATGGATCTTCAGACCGGGCGACGGTCCAAGTTGCCGGCCCCCAAAGCTGACACAGGGGACGTGAGTCTGTGGAGCCTACTCTGTCGAAACATCGGCAAGGACCTCTCAAAGATCTCAATGCCCGTCACTCTCAATGAACCTCTCAATATGCTACAGGTGAGAAACTTAACAAATCTCTCAATAGGCTTCAGCCTCAGGTGAGACACTTAACAAAACTTATTTCAATGTGATTTATTTGCGAAGCAGTTACCATTGTTGAAAGTAACATTATGCAAAACATGCTTCATGCACAAACTGGGCGAAAATAGGTGCCATCAGTTCACTTCTCATCGAATCCTTCAAAGTACATTAACACCATCAAATATTGCATCAGTTAGCATGTCCAGGCACATGGTATCATCTGTATGCATGTCTGCCTCCTTATTATCACCAGCATGAAGTAAATTAGCATAATATCCTTCAAGCCTTGTCAAAATTCAGTGATTTTCCCAACTTGTCTGTCATCTTTGTGTTTGATTTACAACAGGTTTTCTCATTCTGCATTGAATAACCAATAACAGTACTGATTTGGTGAAACATTTTTAGAAAATCTATAAAACAAACTAATAAGGTGATTTCTCCATGATTCCCTTTGATGACAAGACACTGATGTCATTCGGTGTTACTGTTACAAAAGTCCTGTATGGTATTGTTACAGAGACTCTGAGGAATTGGAGTACAGTGTTACTATTACAAGAGCCCTGTATGATGTTGTTACAGAGACTGGGAGGAGTTGGAATACAGTTTTGCTGTTACAAGAGCCCTGTATGGTGTTGTTACAGAGACTCTGAGGAGTTGGAGGACAGTGTTACTGTTACAAGAGCCCTGTATGGTGTTGTTACAGAGACTCTGTGAGGAGTTGAAGTACAGTGTTACTGTTACAATAGCCCTGTATGATGTTATTACAGAGATTCTGTGAGGAGTTGGAGTACAGTGTTACTGTTACAAGAGCATTGTATGATGTTGTTACAGAGACTCTGTGAGGAGTTGGAGTACAGTGTTACTCTTACAAGAGCCCTGTATGGTGTTGTTACAGAGACTTTGTGAGGAGTTGGAGTACAGTGTTACAGTTACAAGAGCCCTGTATGATGTTATTACAGAGACTCTGTGAGGAGTTGAAGTACAGTGTTACTGTTACAATAGCCCTGTATGATGTTGCTACAGAGACACTGTGAAGAGTTGGAGTACAGTGTTAGTCTTACAAGAGCCCTGTATGATGTTGTTACAGAGACTCTGTGAGGAGTTGGAATACAGTTTTGCTGTTACAAGAGCCCTCTATGGTGTTGTTACAGACTTTGTGAGGAGTTGGAGGACAGTGTTACTGTTACAAGAGCCCTGTATGATGTTATTACAGAGACTCTGTGAGGAGTTGAAGTACAGTGTTACTGTTACAATAGCCCTGTATGATGTTGTTACAGAGACTATGAAAAGTTGGAGTACAGTGTTAGTCTTAGAAGAGCCCTGTATGATGTTATTACAGAGACTATGTGAGGAGTTGGAGAACAGTGTTACTCTTACAATAGCCCTGTATGATGTTATTACAGAGACTATGTGAGGAGTTGGAGAACAGTGTTAGTCTTACAAGAGCCCTGTATGATGTTGTTACAGAGACTCTGTGAGGAGTTGGAATACAGTTTTGCTGTTACAAGAGCCCTCTATGGTGTTGTTACAGACTTTGTGAGGAGTTGGAGGACAGTGTTACTGTTACAAGAGCCCTGTATGATGTTATTACAGAGACTCTGTGAGGAGTTGAAGTACAGTGTTACTGTTACAATAGCCCTGTATGATGTTGTTACAGAGACTCTATGAAAAGTTGGAGTACAGTGTTAGTCTTAGAAGAGCCCTGTATGATGTTATTACAGAGATTCTGTGAGGAGTTGGAGTACAGTGTTACTGTTACAAGAGCATTGTATGATGTTGTTACAGAGACTCTGTGAGGAGTTGGAGTACAGTGTTACTCTTACAAGAGCTGTGTATGATGTTGTTACAGAGACTCTGTGAGGAGTTGGAGTACAGTGTTACTGTTACAAGAGCCCTGTATGATGTTGTTACAGAGACTCTGTGAGGAGTTGGAGTACAGTGTTACTGTTACAAGAGCCCTGTATGATGTTATTACAGAGACTCTGTGAGGAGTTGGAGTACAGTGTTACTCTTACAAGAGCTGTGTATGATGTTGTTACAGAGACTCTGTGAGGAGTTGGAGTACAGTGTTACTCTTACAAGAGCCCTGTATGATGTTGTTACAGAGACTGTGAGGAGTTAGAGTACAGTGTTACTCTTACAAGAGCTGTGTATGATGTTGTTACAGAGACTCTGTGAGGAGTTGGAGTACAGTGTTACTCTTACAAGAGCCCTGTATGATGTTGTTACAGAGACTGTGAGGAGTTAGAGTACAGTGTTACTCTTACAAGAGCTGTGTATGATGTTGTTACAGAGACTCTGTGAGGAGTTGGAGTACAGTGTTACTCTTACAAGAGCCCTGTATGATGTTGTTACAGAGACAGTACAGTGTTACTCTTACAAGAGCTGTGTATGATGTTGTTACACTGTGAGGAGTTGGAGTACAGTGTTACTCTTACAAGAGCCCTGTATGATGTTGTTACAGAGACTGTGAGGAGTTAGAGTACAGTGTTACTCTTACAAGAGCTGTGTATGATGTTGTTACAGAGACTCTGTGAGGAGTTGGAGTACAGTGTTACTCTTACAAGAGCCCTGTATGATGTTGTTGACAGTACAGTGTTACTCTTACAAGAGCTGTGTATGATGTTGTTACAGAGACTCTGTGAGGAGTTGGAGTACAGTGTTACTCTTACAAGAGCCCTGTATGATGTTGTTACAGAGACTGTGAGGAGTTGGAGTACAGTGTTACTCTTACAAGAGCTGTGTATGATGTTGTTACAGAGACTCTGTGAGGAGTTGGAGTACAGTGTTACTCTTACAAGAGCCCTGTATGATGTTGTTACAGAGACTCTGTGAGGAGTTGGAGTACAGTGTTACTCTTACAAGAGCCCTGTATGATGTTGTTACAGAGACTGTGAGGAGTTGGAGTACAGTGTTACTCTTACAAGAGCCCTGTATGATGTTATTACAGAGACTCTGTGAGGAGTTGGAGTACAGTGTTACTCTTACAAGAGCTGTGTATGATGTTGTTACAGAGACTGTGAGGAGTTGGAGTACAGTGTTACTCTTACAAGAGCCCTGTATGATGTTGTTACAGAGACTGTGAGGAGTTGGAGTACAGTGTTACTCTTACAAGAGCCCTGTATGATGTTATTACAGAGACTCTGTGAGGAGTTGGAGTACAGTGTTACTCTTACAAGAGCTGTGTATGATGTTGTTACAGAGACTCTGTGAGGAGTTGGAGTACAGTGTTACTCTTACAAGAGCCCTGTATGATGTTGTTACAGAGACTGTGAGGAGTTAGAGTACAGTGTTACTCTTACAAGAGCTGTGTATGATGTTGTTACAGAGACTCTGTGAGGAGTTGGAGTACAGTGTTACTCTTACAAGAGCCCTGTATGATGTTGTTACAGAGACTGTGAGGAGTTAGAGTACAGTGTTACTCTTACAAGAGCTGTGTATGATGTTGTTACAGAGACTCTGTGAGGAGTTGGAGTACAGTGTTACTCTTACAAGAGCCCTGTATGATGTTGTTACAGAGACTGTGAGGAGTTAGAGTACAGTGTTACTCTTACAAGAGCTGTGTATGATGTTGTTACAGAGACTCTGTGAGGAGTTGGAGTACAGTGTTACTCTTACAAGAGCCCTGTATGATGTTGTTACAGAGACTGTGAGAAGTTGGAGTACAGTGTTACTCTTACAAGAGCCCTGTATGATGTTATTACAGAGACTCTGTGAGGAGTTGGAGTACAGTGTTACTCTTACAAGAGCTGTGTATGATGTTGTTACAGAGACTGTGAGGAGTTGGAGTACAGTGTTACTCTTACAAGAGCCCTGTATGATGTTGTTACAGAGACTGTGAGGAGTTAGAGTACAGTGTTACTCTTACAAGAGCCCTGTATGATGTTATTACAGAGACTCTGTGAGGAGTTGGAGTACAGTGTTACTCTTACAAGAGCCCTGTATGATGTTGTTACAGAGACTCTGTGAGGAGTTGGAGTACAGTGTTACTACAAGAGCCCTTACAAGAGCCCTGTATGATGTTGTTACAGAGACTGTGAGGAGTTAGAGTACAGTGTTACTCTTACAAGAGCTGTGTATGATGTTGTTACAGAGACTCTGTGAGGAGTTGGAGTACAGTGTTACTCTTACAAGAGCCCTGTATGATGTTGTTACAGAGACTGTGAGGAGTTAGAGTACAGTGTTACTTTTACAAGAGCCCTGTATGATGTTATTACAGAGACTGTGAGGAGTTGGAGTACAGTGTTACTGTTACAATAGCCCTGTATGATGTTGTTACAGAGACTGTGAGGAGTTGGAGTACAGTGTTACTCTTACAAGAGCTGTGTATGATGTTGTTACAGAGACTCTGTGAGAAGTTGGAGTACAGTGTTACTGTTACAAGAGCCCTGTATGATGTTGTTACAGAGACTGTGAGGAGTTGGAGTACAGAGTTACTCTTACAAGAGCCCTGTATGATGTTGTTACAGAGACTCTGTGAGGAGTTGGAGTACAGTGTTACTGTTACAAGAGCATTGTATGATGTTGTTACAGAGACTCTGTGAGGAGTTGGAGTACAGTGTTACTCTTACAAGAGCCCTGTATGATGTTATTACAGAGACTCTGTGAGGAGTTGGAGTACAGTGTTACTCTTACAAGAGCTGTGTATGATGTTGTTACAGAGACTCTGTGAGGAGTTGGAGTACAGTGTTACTCTTACAAGAGCCCTGTATGATGTTGTTACAGAGACTCTGTGAGGAGTTGGAGTACAGTGTTACTGTTACAAGAGCATTGTATGATGTTGTTACAGAGACTCTGTGAGGAGTTGGAGTACAGTGTTACTGTTACAAGAGCATTGTATGATGTTGTTACAGAGACTCTGTGAGGAGTTGGAGTACAGTGTTACTCTTACAAGAGCCCTGTATGATGTTGTTACAGAGACTCTGTGAGGAGTTGGAGTACAGTGTTACTGTTACAAGAGCATTGTATGATGTTGTTACAGAGACTCTGTGAGGAGTTGGAGTACAGAGTTACTCTTACAAGAGCCCTGTATGATGTTATTACAGAGACTCTGTGAGGAGTTGGAGTACAGAGTTACTCTTACAAGAGCCCTGTATGATGTTGTTACAGAGACTCTGTGAGGAGTTGGAGTACAGTGTTACTGTTACAAGAGCATTGTATGATGTTGTTACAGAGACTCTGTGAGGAGTTGGAGTACAGTGAGCTCCTGGACAAGGCAGCGGAGACAGATGACCCCTACCAGAGAATGGTGAGCTTCTACAACATTATTGTCAAGTGTCAGTTTTGTCTAACAAGATTGCTGCAAATTTGGCATATGTATTGAGTGGCAAAACATGGAGGCGAGGGTTTGGCAGGTGCTGTTGAAGAGAGAGTATTGCTTATTGGCAACTAATACCAATTAAGTGACATGGACACCATCCCGCAAGGGAGCAAGGGGAAGTAGAATTAAGACAAACATGCATTTTTGTAAATTTTCAGTGAAGAATGTTTGTTGCTGGTAAGTCCTGTTTGTATTTGTGATAAAGTGCGACACAATAGCCTCCATGTTTAGGGTGTGATAGCATAGTGGTTAAAATGTTGGAGGACAGCGGTCAAATACTTCAGCTGGTCTTTACGCTGGCTCTGTTTTGCAGCCATATAAATTAATACCTGGCTTTAGACAGTGGTGGATATATCTGAATGAACAGTCTTTGTGCAGTACCTGATGTCTGTCTGAATGCTTCTCAGAGATGTCAAGTTGATGTTTGAAGTAAATGGCATACCAATGGGTGTTGTGTAAAATGCATTGCATAGTCCTAAAGAATACACTGCTGTATAAGAACCTGTAGGAATACGAATATGTTTATTTCATAATCAATCGGTACATATAAATAGGTATAAACGTAACTTTACCTACTACAGTTGAGCTGTCTAACTAGTGTAAAAGTTCAGTGTCTGTATCTACCTCTGCTCCCTGTGCCACAGGTGCTGGTGGCTGCCTTCAGTGTGAGTCCCTACGCTGCCACCTACTACAGGGCTGGCCAGAAGCCCTTCAACCCTCTCCTTGGTGAGACGTACGAGTGTATACGCGAGGACAAGGGCTGGAGCTTTGTGTCGGAGCAGGTCAGCCACCACCCCCCGATCTCTTCCTGCTACTGCGAGTCTAAGAACTTTGTCTTCTGGCAAGGTATGTCACGAATGCATCAAGCGATGGCCAAGCTACGGATTTCCCCCTTGTATTTTATTAGTTGGAACTTCAGTTATCCTTAACAATGATTCCCCAAAAATGTGTGGTTTTCTAACTTTACTATGGTCCATTATAGATTTTATAGATCTTCACTTCAAAAGAAATTCAAAGTAGAAAGTCTGTTACTAGTACTGTTCTCCTTTTTACCCATGAGTCGGAGGGGAAATTTGGGTCTTCAGTAGTTTTTCAGTAACATCTGGAGTTAGGCAAGAGATGGAAAATATGTGGTATCATACTCTTTGTATTCACCTATTTCTAGTGTCACTATTATTTCTGCAGCAGCTGTTTTGGCTTCAAGTTGGTTTCGTGGGAGATAGAGGTTGTTAGCTGTTCCATTTATCATTATACATTGAGTAGACAGAGCTATATATATGATGGACAGATGACAGTGTATAAGGGTGAAGACATAGAATACTTGCAGACTTGTTGTAGTATGACAGCTGACGTTACGCAAAGGCAAGTTCCGTGTAGCTGGAGGTTTGAGGTAAAAATATCTATATATATATTTGTTTAGATCCTCCCACTACAAGTGTAACTTGTTCTTTTGCAGACATTCGCATCAAAAGCAAGTTCTGGGGCAAGTCTCTTGAGATCCAACCAGTCGGAATTGTCAATGTCAAACTGCCAAAGTAAGTCACATGTCCGTGTTTTCAGAATAGTCTGTGAATGACTGCATGAACTGTAAAATCCTGAAGGATGTGGAAGGTTCAGACTCTTGTTGTGCATCCATATAACACACCCTTACTTTACATCCTGTTTTGTTCAAAATCAATGTCAAGAGAATGACTAAAATGTGTATGGAGTATGACAAAACAGGGTTAACGTGAAATCTTGAGGCTATCATACTAGATGTCACTGACTGTGTGAGTTGACCACATATTATGGCTGCCAGGTACAATGAACACTACACGTGGAACAAGGTGACGACGTGTATACACAACCTGCTGGGGGGGCAGCGGTGGGTCGACCACTACGGAGAGGCCGTCATAGAGAACCAGTCTTCTCGCATCAAGTGCAAGCTGACATACGCAAAGGTAACTCACTGGAACCTACTGGTACGGGCAGTTGGTTTACAATGGGGTTTGTGAGCTATGTGATTGACCATGGTGAAGATCAACATTACATTGAAAGTTTAATATATTGCAGTCAGAAGTATCAGGGATGTGGAAGAGTATCACATTGGGGAGCGATGGTCGAGTAGTAGAGCACCATTATTATTAAATCCTACTACTGACTACCATTTCAAAATTTGGGCAGTTTAATTCACCCCACTTTGCTAGTGTCTTTCGGAAGAGACACAGTTGGTCCCTCCTACCTGGTGTCTCTGCCGTGAAAGTAGAAGATACTACACAGCGGGTAAACTGTAGAAGGAAAACTCTTAAGACAAGCCACTCATATTTTAGCCCTAAATAGGGTCATTTGGAGTTAATATCATAAGTCATATCAGTTAGTATGCCAAATTCCTATTCAAGAAGGGTTCTTTTTACCTGATATAAACTGCCATGTGTATAAATTAGGTGTCTTAGCACAGTAAGTTTGATTGGCATAAAGGTTGGTGTTTGAATGTAGCATTACCACATGAAAAATATAAACTGCATTACCTGAACATGTTTTGTTATGCATGTAAGGAGCTTCTTCTTCTGAAGTAAATGGTTTTGATTTCATGAAAATCGGACAACTACTGACAAAGTTATTAAGTTGGAAAGGTTACTACCCCAGTGGTTTTCATTGGAACGGTGAACATGAAAAATAACACAGAAAGAATAGGGTCACAGTATTTCCAGGGTGTACCCCTATTTTACAATTTTTTTCATTGTTTTCACAACAGATAAGTAATTAATTGAGGTAATTACTTAAAATTTGGCATATATAGGTATTTTCACACGAGGAATTTATTTTTTGCATTTTCGTTGACCTAATTTGCATATTTCATGACCTAATTAGCATAATTGGCTGACATATTGAATCACAGACTGTAACAAGATGCAATTCATGTTATGTCATTAATTGTTTAGAGTATATTTACAGGGTATTAGAAAGTGTAACATATCCTGTTTCATTATAGTTAATTTCAATCCCAAATTTTTGGCAAAATTGGTGCAACATTTTCATAATTATTACAAAATGGCGGCCATATTTATTATGTTCGTATTTAACACAACATATGCTTCTAGTTTCAACAGGAAGTGATGACTCTTTATTAGGAGAACGATAAAATAACATGGTAGCATATCAAGGTATAACCAACCCGTTATAACGGTCTCCAGCTATAGTACAATCTATGACATCCCTTTTTCTTTCTTTTTTAAATAACATAAACGTATACAATTATAGCTCACAATTGTATAACGAACAAAACATCAACATGCACATGTATAACTCACAGTAGTGTAACAAACAAAATGTTCATATGTACTCTTTTCTTTTAGAGTTCAATGTCAGATAATTCTGAAACAAAAATACAAATTAATGGTTGTTGTAAACACATATTCACACAGGAAAGCATCCTAATGTCAATTCCACTGTTGCTAATTTAGCCTGTTACATGTTATGTAACATTGTTATATCGCTTAGGTGTTCTGATCACACAACCATATCTGGAACGGCGTTCAGCTTGCGGGAACTCTTCCATCATGGGTGGTAGCTTGGCTCGGAGTGGTTGCGCTGCCAGCTGTAACGGTGTAGTTGGTGACGGTGGCGTGACCGATCGGTCGTCCTGGTGGATCGGTAACTGTGGTGCTGAGTCTGCTGGCTTGCGTGCGTCAAGAGTGTCAGGCTCATCCAACTGAGGCAGTAGCAATGGTGGTTGCTCTAATGTCTTCAGTAGGTGACGGCGATTGCGACGGAGCTCACCTCCCTCGTGTTGAATCACATAAGACCGAGGACTCTCGTGAGTAGACTTAACGACAGCGGGATCCCAGCCCCATTTACGCTGGACACGGACAACATCACCTGGTTTCAACGGCTTGGCACCATGATCGTAGACACTTTTGAACCGTGCCTGCCTGGTTTGCAGATCAGTTTGGGCATTTACTACCTTCGGCTTGAGTGCGGATTTGGTTGCAGGCAGTTTCGACTGCAGCATCCTACTCATCGCCAGTTGTGCTGGTGCATATTTCAGTCCACTGATCGGGGTATTCCTGTACTCTAGCAGAGCAATGTAGGGGTCCCGACCTTCTTCATCGGCTTTCTTCAGCAAGGACTTGAGTGTCTGCACTACTCGTTCGGCTTGTCCATTTGACTGAGGATAAGTTGGGCTGGACGTGGACACTTTGATGCCCCAACTTTGTGCAAACTTGCGAAACTCGTAGCTACCGAATGGTTGATTGTCTGCGACTATCTCGTCTGGTATGCCGTATCATGCACTGATACTCTTGACATGAGCTATCACTGATCTGGTCGTCTTATTCTCCAGCCTGGCAAACCCTTGAATGTCATGAAATCCATTGCGACTTTCTGGAATGGTCCTTCCGGTATCTCGTGTGCAATCATGGGCTCCTTCTGATGACTTCTCTGGAAATGTAGACATGTGTGACATTTCGCAACTGTGTCCTCGATGTCCTTAGACATTCCTGGCCAGAATATCACTGTCCTAGCTCTCGATTTTGTCTTCCCCATGCCCATGTGTGGCTCGTGAAGAACTTGCAACATTTCATGCTTCATTGCCTCGGGTATGATGACCCTGTCACCTGCAAACAGTAAGCCTTCATTTGTACTCAACTGGTCTCTCATATTCCAGTATCCTTTCAAGTCCGCTGGTACTGATTTCCGTAAATCAGGCCAACCATCCATCACGATTCGCTGTAGCCGTTGGAGCATTGCATCATCAGCTGTTGCTCTTCTGATTTGTTCCAGTCTCCCTGGACTTGCCGGAAAGTCTCGTGTCAAACTGTGGACCATGACTTCCACGTTGTCGATCAGCTCCTTGTCTGGCTCACCCTCTACGTATGCTCGTGAAAGACCACAAGCAACATGTAGATGTTTCCCAGGCACATATACCACATGTAGTGTATATCGTTGCAGTTTTAGCATCATTCTTTGCACTCGAGCTGTCGCCTTGCCGATCGGTTTCTTCATGATTATTTCAAGTGGCTTGTGGTCTGTTTGGGCCTCAACATCTTTGCCATAGATGTATTGGTGAAACTTGCTCGTTGCAAACACTACAGCGAGAAGTTCCTTCTCTAGCTGAGCATAGTGTAGTTCTGGGCCCATGAGTGCCCGTGACGCATAAGCAATTACATGCCCTTCCTGCAGCAAACATGCTCCCAGACCACTCTGCGAAGCATCTGACTGCAGTGTCACTGGTTTGCGTACATCGTAGAACTTTAGCACCGGCATGCTGCTGAGCAGTCCTTTAAATTTATTCACAGCATCTGTATGCTCTGGCTGCCAACACCACACTGCATCTTCCTTCAACAGTGCTCGCAGCAGTGCGGCAATGTGCGACTCTCCAGGAATTAACTTTCCCTGGTACTTGATCATGTTCAAGAACCTGATCAGTGAACGCTTGTCGGTAGGAAGCGGCATGCCCACAATAGCTTCCACCTTGCTCGGGTCTGGGCTGAGGCCTGCTTCAGACACTACATGTCCCATGTAGAGCACCTTGTTCACTTTCAGTTGTACCTTGGAGGCGTTGAACCTTACATTCCTCTCTCTGGCCCTTCTCAGTACCCTAGCATGATAGCATCATGATCTCGTTCATCATCTCCAGCGATGATGATGTCATCTGCGATGATATAGGCCCCATCGATGTCGCCGAATGTGTATTGCATACGCTTCTGTAGGACTTCACTTGCTGAACTGATGCCGAATGGCATGCGTAGGAAGCGCTTGTGCCCCCATGGTGTGTGAAACGTGCACAGATAACTGGACTCCTCAGTCAGTTTCACGTGCCAGTATGCCATCGACATGTCAATAACTGAGAACACTTTCTTGCCTGCCAAACGTGCCTGGACACTTTCTGGTGTCGGAATTTCAAAATGTTCACGTTTTATTGCTCTGTTGAGAGGCTTCGGGTCAAGACATATTCTCAAAGAACCATTTCTCTACTCAGTTATCACCAGATTGTTCACCCAAGGTGTGGGCCGGTCGACATCTGCGATAATTCCATCTTTCTCCAATTTGTCTAGAGTCGCTTTCAATGTCTCCATTCGTGCATATGGAATCTTCCTTGTTGCTTGGATCACTGGCTCTACATCATCCCTCAGCTCAATGTGATATGGCTGTTCAAGTTCACCAATCCCAGTGAACACTTCCTTGTACTCTGATGTCAACAGGTCTTTGGTTAACGGTTTCTCATGTGATACATCATTGATGCGTTTCACAAGTCCCAACTTTTCGCATGTTTGACAACCAAGCAGTGGTGTCTTGGTGTGGTTTGTCACATAGAATTCAATGAACGTTGGTTTCTCTGAATTCTCTGGAATGCACTGTAGTGTCACAGTGCCCGCTGGCCTGACTTTGACACTACTGACAAATGCTGACAATACTGTCTGTGTGGGCTGCATTGGTATTATTGGCATTATCTTGTCATACGTTGACAAGGGAAGCACGTTTGCTTGAGCACCAGTGTCCAGTTTGAAGCTTACTCTTTGGTTGCCTACCATCATTTCTGTTGTCCAGTCTTCAACAGACGGATTGTGTGCATATACATATAGGAAAAGAGCTCCCAGAAACAGACTTTCATTGTCCTCGTCTTCTTCATAGACATGCTTATCTCCTGTAGCTGTACGCTTACCATGCATCACGGCAAAGTGATTCCATCCCTTGCATCGGTTACATTGTTTACCATGCACAGGACATGACTTTGGAGTGTGTCGTCTACCACATGACTTACAGTCAATGATTCCTTCGGTACGACCTTGTTTAGATGGAGCTCCATGGCTATTTGTAGCACCTTTACTAGCTACCCATGAACCTTTGCCTTGCGATCTGAAGCCTTTACTTGTTGTCTTCCAGTTTGGTTTGTCCTGTCTGACAATATTCACTTTGGCATCTAACTTTCCTTCAGTTGTCATGACCTTTAATTGCGCCTTTGTTGTCTCGGCTGCCTGACAAACATCTATTGCCTTACTCAGCGTAAGCTCCGACTCTCTCAGAAGTCATTCCTTTACACGTTCGTCATTCACACTGAACACAATTTTGTCCCTGATCATCAAGTCTTCCTGATCACCAAATTCACACAATTTGGCTTTACTTCGTACATCCTTGACCCACTGATCCACTAACTCACCACGGCCTTGATGTCTGTCCCAGAAACAATATCTTTCGTAGACAGTGTTTTTTCGAGGCTGGCAGTATTGACGGAACTTTGTAAGAACAGTCTCCCAGTCATTATTCTGTTCAGCTGGTGGGCTATTGTCAGGTCCTGCTGGCCTGAATACGAATTGGTTATAAACTTCTTGTGCTTCAGGTCCAGCAGAGTGGAGCAGTATTGCTACCTGGACCTCAGGTGCCTTCGCGTTTATTTCACAGGCAGTGAAGAATGTTCTAAACTGCTGTTCCCAGCTCCTCCATGTTTCATTTAGGTTGGTTGTATCAAACGCGATGTGACTGGGTGGTTTGAAAAATTCCATTTTCAGTCACACAGCTTTAACTATCAGACTATTTGTAGACAGTCACCTGCCCTACCTAATAGGTATACCAACTCAACCTTTAATATTCATTATCACATAATGAATGCCACTTATGACACCATATTATGTTCGTATTTAACACAACATGTGCTTCTAGTTTCAACAGGAAGTGATGACTCTTTATTAGGATAACGATAAAATAACATGGTAGCATATCAAGGTATAACCAACCCGTTGAAACGGTCTCCAGCTATAGTACAATCTATGACAATATTGAATGAGGATTCCCAATATTTTTGTGAAGAAATTGTTATTCTGAGCATGTAATTAACTCAGTAATGGCGTTTACAATAGTACAGCATAAACTGTTTCATTGCTATCAATTAATTACCACAATTTGAATAATTTGTGGAGTAATTTGCATAAAATAAAATGGCGGACATATTAAATATAGAATCCCAATTTTTGAATGCATATTTTTCCAAAAGCACATCATTAATATTTTAGGCATGTTGTAAAATAGTACAACACAAAAATTTTCATTAGAATTCACTTAGTTGCCATTTGTATAATTGATAATTTAATCATAAAACAAAATGGCGGATATAGTAAATGTGGAATCCTCATTCGTGTTATAAAAATTTTGAAAAGCATTATCAATTTATCATTTAACGTTTAGTGCTTCTTATCATAGTACTATATAAAGAGTTTAATTACTATAATTAGATGTCACTTAATTCCCACTTTGCATAATTAATGTCTATACTAGTTATACTTAGCTATGTGAATTGCAGAAAGTGTCCTGGACCTGAGAGATACCTGCATTTAAATTAATGAATAATTGCACCAACAACTCAAATTTTATTGTTAGTCTCTGTTGTTACAATAGCTATATAAACGTAGGAATATATAATTATTAATTCAATAATATAGTTATACACACCAATAATATAATTGTGGCAATAAATGAATATTATAATGGTGGAAATACCAATCTTAAACTGGCTAGTTATTACTACTAGTAAGCAAACAACAAATGTAATAAGTTCTTATTTTATATTTAACAGAGTAAAGTTGGAATACTAGTTCCTGAATTTCAAGTTTAAAATCAATTATTAATTGTAGCCAGCGTACTGTGAATAGGGATTGCCTGTATGACAGCTAGGCACCAAATCCGCCTAGCGGACAACCAGCGTAACGTGGTTGTCCGCCTGGCGGATATCCAGTGGCATGCTGACGTTACCAGACGGATGTTACTATTTTTAGCACAGCATCACCGTCTGCGGTGGCATTCTCGAAAACCGTGCAACTAGGTCGCACAAAATGCGATTTCCGCACTTGTAAACCTTTTTAAAATATCACATAACATATCATCTGAACAGTCTGAAACTGTAGGTGTGTATATACACGAACCTGAATTTTAGGCGATAACATTACCAAAAATTCATATTTATACGATAATTCTACATAACTTTCGTTTGGTTTAACGCAGAAACTTCGTGCAATGACTGCAGTGAAGACGAACATGTCTTCTAATTGGTCGAGCAGAACTCACGACGATCCAAATAGGTTTACAAATGTGGGTTTTCAATTTGCCGCGATCTGTTTTTGCGAAAACCATACCGTCGTGGAACGCCGTCGGCATGACACTTTTGTCGCGCATCATCGCTCAATCACGAATGATAAGTTCGTCAAATAAAGGAATACTTTTTAAAACTTTATGCCATTGTAAAGAACATTATCTTGTCGTTCCAGTGATATTAAATATGTATTATTTAACGCGGACATAATGATGTAAGGGCTGTGTGACCGGTGACCTGTCGTAGTTTAGCGTCAAAACTGGCCAGATCCAACAGCCACGGCGGCCGCTGTGGTAATGCTATTGAATGAACACATAAACCAGGGGGTAAAAGGTAAAGTTCTTTAACAGTCCCAAATGCCAAATACCCTGCTATATGAGACCTTGTTGTTGTTGTGCCTTACAGTGCAGCTACTGGTCTGAGAAGAGACATGAGGTGTACGGCAGTATAACAGCACCAGATGACACGGTTGTGCATCACTTGTTCGGCCGGTGGAACGAAGGAATCTACTGCGGCAACGCCCCGTCGGCCAAGTGTGTCTGGCGGCCAGGTGAGCACAGTTACTTCTTACTCAACCCAACTTCTTACTCATCCCCTTCTTCCCCTTCATTCCTTGCAGCATGGGACCATGTAACTTGCTCTGCTCTACCCTCTGTGTGCACTATGAATTGTCTCCATCTCTCATGATCGTGTGCCATTCTCTCCCACTGTTCATCCCTACCCTTCTAAAATATCTGTCATCACTTTGTCTTCCATCTTACTTTCTGTCTTCTTCCACAACTTTCTTCTGTTTTCTGTCAACCTCCATAACCTGTTTTTACTGAGATGGTTTACATTGCGGTTTATACCAACAAATACTGCCATTGCCATACTGCATTAACCCATATAACCCTCCTTCTATTGCAGGTTCGATGCCTGAGGACTTTGAGATGTACTACGGCTTTACTCGGTTCGCCATCGAACTGAACGAGACGGACCCAGACCAAGTCCACCTGTATCCTCCCACCGACACACGGTTCAGATCAGACCAACGGTAGGCAGCGTCTCCACTTCCCTAGCCAAGTCTTCTTTTTCATGTTTGTCTTGAATCATGGTTGGGTTTCTTTGACTGCTAAATGGTTTACACAGGATGGTTGTACACAACATGTGCCTGTTTTATATAATAATAATAATAATGTTTCTTTCAAACAAAACTCCATATGTATACATAAAATACTAATAAAAATACATAGACACGTTATGGAATAAAAAATAGTTGGTTAATAATAAAATTAATATGTTCTGCGATTGTTCCAAGCTATTTGAACTATCCACTGATCAGTTTGTGATGGTTTATGTAATAATGTACAATAGAAGAAAACATGCAAAGTTATGTAACCTTTGTCAAGCGTCCAGTACTAATATCTCCTAAGACAATCCCCTGCAAGTTTGTGTCTGTGACACATAATATTGAACTAAGGTCTCAATTGCTTAGTTTCCTACCTATAACCACGAAGACCTTCATCTAGAGCCACTTACCAAATACAGAGTGATTAATTCTGGACATTAATGTATTTTTGCTAATAATAATGTTGCATTGTAAAAAAATGTGTTATCAGCCAGGTGTGTTGTCCTGTTGTACTCAGCCAGACCTGTGTGTTGTCCTGTTGTAATCAGCCAGGTGCGTTGTCTTGTTGTAATCAGCCAGGTGTATTGTGTTGTAATAAGCTGGGTGTGTTGTCGTGTTGTAATAAGCCAGGTGTGTTGTTGTGTTGTAATCAGCCAGGTATGTTGGAATCAGACAAGTGTGTAATTATCCTATTGTAATCAGCCATGTGTGTTGTGTTGTAATCAGCCAGATGTGTTGTCCTGGTGTAATCAGCTGGGTATGTTTTCCTGTTGTAATCAGCCAGGTGTGTTGTCATGTTGTAATCAGCCTGGTGACTTGTCCTGTTGTAATCAGCCAGGTGTGTTGTCCTGATGTAATCACCCGGGTGTGTTGTCCTGTTGTAATCAGCTCGGTATTTTTTCCTGTTGTAATCAGCCAGTTGTGTTGTCCTGTTGTAGGCTGCTGGAGGAAGGGAAGATTCAAGAGGCAGAGAATGCCAAGTTGCACGTCGAGAAACAACAACGGGATCGTCGGAAACAGCGGGAAGCTGACGGGTCCTCCTACACCCCGATGTGGTTCCTGTACGTCTCCTGCATTATTCCGATAGACTGCTTTTCAGTATTTATCAGTGGCTATGTTTCTGTGCTCTGTCACTGTGTTTTCCTATAAGGTTAAATCTTAAATTTAATGTTTTCGATCATCCCGTTTTAGAATCATTTCACGACAAATCAAACCTGTCTGGCATCCACTATGATACGCTAGCATGCTTGAACAAATGTGTTATTTAGTATTGATGAAACTAACAGACAAGTAACATTATTTTCAACTGGGCCCAGTCAAAATTTAACAAAAACAGCAGAACTTATGTACTATAAAATAACAGTCTTCATACTTTCACCACTTACTTGATCTAACAACCAGAGTAAATTTTTCGATGTTTTTAACAAAGGTATGCACACTTATTTACCGACTGCACATATCACCTGAAGTGTTTGTGTTTGTTGTTGACAATAATTGGATCCTTGTAACGTGAGTATGACGTGTGATGACAAGATTAGATCCTTGTAACGTGACGTGAATATGACGTGTGATGACAAGATTGGTGTTTGTATTTCAGGTCGCCAGAAGAAGCCAAGACTGAATTATGTTCCTACACGGGCAAATACTGGGTCAAACGCAAAGATCCCGGCTTCATGAAGATGACATTCCCAAAACTCTGGTAGTTCATTGGCTGCAGGTGCTAGTCATGTGACCTGAAGTGTCTCATTTGCCATGGTGATGTTAGTTAAGCTATTGCGTAGTATATGAATCAAAGGGTGGTGTAAAATTACGCCCTGAACATGTTAAGATTGTTAAAGCGACCTGTTCGGTTCATCTTGTGAGATGTGTTTGGCTTTACAGTTGTTATTTTTAAATAAAAATTGTGGCTTTCAATTTGGTTTAAATAAATTAGCAGAGCCATTTGTAGGTGCAACAAAATTAGGATCACTTGGCAAGAGCACACTAAAATGAACCTGTTGTTTAACAATTAGGACACGCACACATGCGCACCATACAGTCTCTACAGGCCGTTTTAACTTGGGGTTCTCTTAGTGTATACAATATGTATTAGTACATTTTGTTACATATCAGTCGTCTGTGTCATTCAAGTTACCATCAAACCGTGGGCAGGTTTTGCTGTGCAGAACCAGCGTCTGTGTTCGTTCTTGTTGGAAGGTTCCTTTCCATTGTGTATAGTCAAGTCCAACTTATGTAGCTGGTGAAAAGTAACACGTCCACAAAATTAATTTTGTCAAAAGTGTAAATGAATTTAATCATTAATGTTATGCTTGGCTGGCCAAGAAACTGTAGATACCGTAGGAATTTGCCACGGGTGTGAAGTGTATATTTCTAAATGTCTCCTAATGATGCTCTGACAGAGAGAGGAGAGTGTGATTTGAGAGCTGATGGGAGGCTGAATTTTTCTGAAGACTGAGAAATTGCAGGTGTGATTGAGCATTGGAATAATGATGATGTAGTTAGTAACAAGATGACGCAACTTTATAATCTTATGTTGTAATCATGAATAAACTTTGGTTTCACTGACAAAGATATCTTTGAACAGTGAATCGCCTCTAGAATAAGGACTTATTCAATGAGTTTGTCAACTTTACTCATATTTTTGTTCATCCGATTGTATTATTAACAAACGCTTCTTTACTGATTGTGCAAAAATTGTGGGCATCCAAATGACGTTGAAGCAATTTAAATTTAAAGTGCAACAAGATGTGTTAATTTTGTGATATCATGAGAATTCATTAAAAATTTCATTTAAACATGATGTAAGAGTGAAATCATCACTATTACTGTGCTAATCTTGTGATAAATATGCACGCCTTGTTACTGTAATAAATTGTTGTACACTGTAGCTTTAATGCAGTTATAAAAAGCGTATTTAATATATAACATGTATATATACATTTTATAATCTATACACTCTTACTTGTGTTATGTTTGTCAATCCCGTCTTTGTCAATTACATGTTTTCTGTTCAGTTAATTTTATGGTAATTTTGTATTTAATCTCAAGGATAATTTGTTATGTAGCCTGTTTGGCACCTTTGACATTCCCTGGAGAGAGGTGCTCGACAGAAGTGATTAGGTATACTTCTAGAGCTGTACTTGTATTTTATACTACAGCAGGGGCTATCTGATCAGATAGCCCAAACTAACTAAATACAAAATCCATGTGATACTTTTAGTTGTTTTTGTTTGTGAAAATGATTATTACCCTGATCAGCTGAAGAAGTAAGGTCATCAGTCTTTTTGCAATTTCACAATTTTTTGTAATTTTCTATGAAATTAGCGTGCAAACATTTTGCAAATACAAAATGATAAGAATTAAATCGTGTACTAAGCCATTACATTTTGTTACAAAATGATAAGAATTAAATCATGTCTACTAAGCCATTACATTTTGTTACAAAATGATAAGAATTAAATCATGTCTACTAAGCCATTACATTTTGTTACAAAATGTATTATCAATCAAATTAAGGAACATTGTGAAGGAAAGAGGAAAATAAATTTGAATGCATAATTGTTTTAATGGTTATTCACCATTCAGTTCATTCAGCCATTGGATGCATGTCTTGTCATGTCATGCCGTTGTGTCACGGTTTGCTGGTCACTGATTCTGTGTGACATGTCTTATAGATGGCCATAGTCTCAGACAGATGTCTCTGGCAGGGACACTGAGCCTAGGCAGCTCTCAACCTTAGGAAATTACAAAACCATAAAAACATTATGCTTAATTCACTGCAACTTTTAACTAGGAAATTACTAATTTATAAAATCATGCTTATTTCACTAACATTTGAGTAACATCATATATTGATCATTATATTCTTGTTGTATCTATGATAAGTGTGGGGTCAGGCTATGACGTGTCTTGTGCTGTCAGTGGGTGTCATCAGAGAAGGCTGGCTGTAGTTACTTTGATGGCTTGAGTGTACAGTCGATTGTGTAGCTTGTAATGTGTCGCAGTTAGTACGCGTGAATATGCACAATCCAAAGAGGACTGTCTGGGTCAGTGGTGGTAAGAGCTGTATTCACGATGTCATGATACATTTCTGACGATGTGATGCATGATACATTTAGCAAATTTTTTTATATGTATATGATATATCCAAACATATTTTCCTGCTTTATTATATTGAAACTATATCATATTCACACATTGGGAAAACGTTTTGAGTCTGCATGTGCTACTTGTCAAAAGCACATACTAAGAGCTTCTACTGAGAAGTGTACCAGGTAACCATAACGCAGATTTAATTGTATCTATTCAATGGTTGTTTTACCTGATGTGTTTCCGGTTTTAGTTTAAAGTTTATACCATTTTTCATGAAGATTGTGTTCTTAGTAGATTTTACTTAACAATAGTATAATACAGTGGAAATACATTATTTCTCTAGATAAAACTATGTATCTTGTATCGCATTCGTGACAAAAATGTTGGTTTACATACCGTGGCAAAGCGTACACTGTACACAGTTGCCACGAGAGAAAGCTGATTCAAGAGGAAATTGAATATGTTCTTTGTTCTAAGGACAAATAATTAGTCATATCAGCTTGTTAAATGCGCCTTGTTTTATTGTTTTTGTGTCGTAGCAATTCACGTAACACTGCTTGGTCGATATGCAATGAAGGCACAGTGAATTTGGACTACGCACAATATGGTTAATCTACGCAGTCAATATCGAAGAAGAGTCAAAAGATGGATGTCCATAATGAAATGGTCGATTTTTCAGACAAAAACATGGTTGAACATAGAAAATGTTTCACTTTGGCAAGTAGCTTGATTTAATTGGGAACCGAGTCCTTAACTCGTGATATAACGATTCCTTAACTCGTGATATAACGAGTCCTTAACTCGTGATATAACGAGTCCTTAACTCGTGATATAACGAGTTCTTAACTCGTGATATAACGAGTCCTTAACTCGTGATATAACGAGTCCTTAACTCGTTATATAACGAGTCCTTAACTCGTGATGTAACGGTAATGACTCATATAAGATGACCCATGTGGACATTGTGGTTTTGACTCTTCACCGATAATAGTTCACAGTCCAATACAACTAGTGCAGGTGTTTAGAAGGAACAGTTAGCATTGCCATTTACTTAACTTCTTAATGTTTGTTTCATTGCCATATAACTGTCTTTATTTCTAACAATATGTTGTCATTTTGCAATTAGTAATTTTGTTTTTGCTTCAACACTATTGTTTCTATTATCTATACAGCTGTATTATGAGTGAAAATGTGAAGGACTTCACAATTGTTTGGCCTGAATTGATGGTCAGATCAGCAAGTGAACTGGACATCTGCTGACCGCAGCTTATCTGCAGCCAGTTGCTGCTGCAGATTACTTCGAAACACGGAATATTACCTCAATGTGGTGATGGTTTGGTAGAGTTAATGTTATATCTAGAACATCTGCGATAGTTTTGTTTATCACAGGTTACAAATAGTTTGGCTATTCTGAACCTAGATAGTAATTACACTGATGGCTTGCGAAGTACTTTTTCACTGGTAACATAGTGGCTGACAACATAAACACAGAAAATATTTGAGTTTTTGTTGACCGAGTAATACTAAGAATGAATGAATAACTACGAATGGTGTAATATCAGAAATATACCCATGTTCAGATATGTTACAAGTAGTGGCCTATCCAGTTACGTTCTTATGACTATGTACAGATTATTTGTAGGTTCTGATGGCTATTTACCATCATCAAGACTTGTTAATGAATTAATTGCTACCTTTATCCAAGTTGTTGCATTGATGTCCAAAATAAAGTATTTATAGTATAATTTGTTGTTTTGTTTGCTGAAATATGACTCGAAAATTGAGCAACCAACGAGACGACGGTGCAGTATATCAGGGGCTGTTTGTTTACTTTTGATAAATTCTTCATGATTACTTACTTCCTTGACACAAATAAACATTTTTGAAATAATATGACCTGGAGTATAGATACTTTTAATGTGATGGGACAATAATAACAGCCTTCATTGCATATCGACCAAGCAATGTTACGTGAATTGCTACGACACAAAAACAATAAAACAAGGCGCATTTAACAAGCTGATATGACTAATTATTTGAAGCCTATATACACGACATCCACTTGTCGTGACATGGTCTATTAATGTTGCTGCCATATAAATAAATGATACATCGTGCATATCATTGTATAGCAACAGACAATGGAAACACAGTCAGCATAGCTGTTTACCCAGTAATTACACTGGTCACTCACCAAGTGGACTCCAGAACATCTGATTAATTGGAACAACTTTTGAAATCTCTATTCTGCACTGATTATAACATATTGAATGAAACTACTGTTTTATTTCAACAACAACAATAACAGACATAATAAAGTAGCGAATTATGAAATTATAGGTGTACATGATTGTTGAAAAATGGCAAGAGCAAGTGTAACATTTAGAATTACTTGCCCTGTTAAAAACCTTTACAATACTGTATAACACAGTGCAAATGTATGCATGTGACATCACCTGGAATACATAATTCTCGTCCAAACCATGGCAGGCCGTTTATAAAAAAAAGAAGATCAAGTACTAATATAACACGAGTCACTTTTTTCAAAAATACCTACTCATTAAATACAGAACTAATCAGTCATTATATTCAAGGCAGATGGAGTCTTTCCCATGCATAAATTTGTTTAATCATTCATAACAATTCAAAATTAATTCCCAGATGAACAATGTGTTTTGTTGTTGTTTGGGGTCCCTTTTAGACATCAGTACTGATGGTTGCTTTCACCACTAAATTCCCACAAACACCTTTTTGTTGCAGATGCTCCCTGACTATTTTATTAATGTCATTCATGTTAATTTTTGCACTCTGGATATGTTGAACCTCCAGAGACCCGTGGCCATAATCTACTTATCAGAACCTATGTTTTAGTGCTTCATAGGCCTGGGACAGAGGGAAAGGATCGACTTAGGCGAGTTCAAGTTGTCTGTAGTGCACAGTAGAGTCAATATAAACCCACACACACACAATATGCATAAAATATCTGTACAACTTTATTGTATAACATTTGTACAATCTGGATATCATTTTATAGCACAGCAAACCTCTAATGCCACAGAAAAAAAACGGAAATTTCTTTAAACTTAACAATTGTGAATATAAACAAGTATTACCAGTACTTGTAAACTATTTTAGTTTACATTTATGCTGCATGCCATGTAAACACTGATCAAACGCAGAGATTCAAACGATAAACGTCGGGCAAAAACACTCCCACACACCAATGAACATCAGGCGCAATACGTGGACAAAGTAACACATTTTGTCCTACTAAGGGAATATATTAAAACAATGATTATGATTATAAACAAAATTGGTCTCATGGGGTGAGACAGATATTTAATTTTGTAACATACATTGGTGTATTTTCAAAAAAAGTTCAGTTCAGACTGTTTTGAATGCAAACTGTACAAGATGGTTGCAGAATGTAATATGAGGACATTTTCTCAAGCGTCCACAAATCAAAGTATTTCAAATTACTTAATATCTTTTAAAAGTATCCAATGACGGTTGGGAAATTATTAGCTGTCAGTGTGTGAGATGACATCATCCAATCAGAACGTGGCATGTATTAAAGAACTCTACTTGCAAAGAGATGAAAGCCTATAAAAAAAGTTAACTACAATCGTTGGATATGTTTAAAAGAAATTCATTCAATAAACATGAACTGTCCTGAAGAATAGTCAGTAATCTGATGTCATTTAAAGTTTTGATTTTGAATAGCAGTGTACAAGATCATCCCCAAGTATGAGGCTTGCAAATTTGCAACTTGTAGTAGCTTTCCTGCAGCAACATTGGTAATACAAACTTAATGCATACAAATATTTTCCTTGACATGAGCACCTGTTCAAGCAACTGTCCTACCAGATAACAATGTGATTACTACTGCCTGCATGATATCCAAATCTCATGGCTTGGGTGCGCCGAGAAATAGTTCATTGTTAAGAAACAAACCTATTCTGTGCCAAATCATAATTACCTAAGCCAGTTTTCACCAGAAGAACGTCATACCCGAGTTGTCTAACAGCTAGTAAAAGCTGCTGAGCGCTACCATCAAAGAAATATCACCAGTTATACCAAACCTGTGTGGAAAATTCATTCCTATCAAATGCCCATGTTTTATTTATATTTATCAAAAAATTATGATAAAAACACTGAACACATTTGCAGATTGTAATATGCATGTGTGCAGGTACAGTTTGCCAGAACCGCACATCTGTACATTTGACCAACCTTTCTAATCTGGCCACTTCTTTATTCAAGCCATTCTCTATCAGTCACTACGGTGGCTTTAGAGGTATTTTAGACTAAACTATATACAAATTCCAATATTATATTGGCATAACACAAATTAATGGGGCCTGTTATTTGGCAGGGCCAATATACCCAACCAGGAGCTGAATGACTGAAAATGGCAACCCCAATTATGACTTGTGGAATCTTGTGGTTGTACATTAATGATCCTCACAAAATGTATTTATATAAGCTGCTCATTAATTACCCATAGTTAGTGTTGTACTAATATTAGTAAAGGAGCATGGCAAATTGTTTATCTAAAAAACCTAACAAAGTTTGTGATTACTCTAAGACTGAGGATGGATTTTTTGTAGTGTTGGAAAACATGCAAAAATGTATAACCTGTGTCGACAACAAAATTAAACCAATGTACTGTATATAAGGTACGTATCGTGAGTGTAGATATTTATATATAAAAAAAATTATATATATATACACTGTATATATATCAAACCTTCATCACAGGGTATCACAATTCACACATATATATATATATACACAATGTATTATACATTGAATATAATAGAGTATTACCAGGTATACACCTTTGTTAACAATAGACAAGACATCAATGGGTTGATGTAGAAAAATAATTAGCATCATTCATTAAGGTGTAAGACACCATTTGAGCTTCATCGTGAATCAATAACAACATAACTGCACTGGCTATTATTTATGGTAAGATTTCAAAAATAATAAGTTAACTACATTTGTCATCACGACTGCTTAGCACCATGGATGACTGGAATGCACAGAAGTTATATAATAACTATGTTAAAAAACAGATTAATGTATTAGCACTGCAATATATTATACTTAGTATATATTAACAAGGTAATATATATTTACCACTGTAATGGTATTGATCCTGATAGCCAATACTGCCACATTGATACACAACAACATGTTGATGAATTGAGACATATTTCGACAACAAAATGAAACCAATGTACTGTATATATCACACGTTACTTCTCACACAGACAATCTGTGTAATACCATCTAGGCAAAAACTGTTATTATGTGACATTAGAAGCAAAATTGTTCCAAGTCGGAATTTCTGGAAGCCTCCTACAAAGATAACCGATTTACAAAAATACCAAAACATTGTCAACTTATGTGTACATGTAAAATGTCCTTGGATCTAAAGCTGTGTTCACACAGAGTTAAACCGACCAGGTAAACATTATGTTTAATGAAAATTAATAGCTTACACAAATTGTAAGATTGAATATGGTCAGACGGCTCCACCAGACCAACTTGGACAGCTATGACGATAACATATGCAAGAACCAGTGTAAAGTTACGCTAGTAAACTATTCTGTGTGAACACAGCATTAGACGTCTGAAACATACGATAACATAAAAAATATGCTGACCAGGGGATGGTTTCATGAAGTGTACTTAAAGTTGCGCTTGCAAATACTTAGCATCGCATATTTGCGTAAACTTCTGTTTGTTTACATTAAAAAAATTGTGTCATTTACTAAGACAGTCATCTTAGCGTTAAGAATGTTCTTAGCCGCTTCATGAATCCAGCCCCTGTCACACTGCATATTCTGAAACAAATTACGCAGACACTGACTGAGCAAGTTATGCAGATAACAAATCTACTTTCAACTTGCATGGAACTGGCACAGCAGAGTGGGCACACAATACCCAACCGTTATTAAAATACTTGGAATGTTATAAACAATAAGCAGTGTTGAGGCCAGAATATGCACCTGGTCTAGTCACTGTAGTGTTCAACACAATGCACAGTTATACATTTTCATGTATGAACCTGGTTTATTCACCGGTGTATAACCATACACGTAAGATATGGGTCCTTTGGGTGATGAGATATTAGAGATGTTGGTTTCTTTTTCCCGGTGCCTATGGCAGGGGGTTTACTGAGCGGTGGTGTAAAGTCTCACACAAGAGGTAAATGTGTAACTAATATCTCTGTGGAGCTACTAACATGATATTCCGGTGTTAGCCATAGACTGAGCTGTTGGACATATGTCGTAAAACATGAAAATTCTCCACAAAACATTCCTTAATCACCTGAAGAGCATTACGCACACCTGTCTGCCATTCTATCAGCCAACCATCATAACTTTGACTGATACTTGACACCTGTGCTGAGTCTGCATGGAGGTGTGAAGACGGTGCCATTTGAGCTTGCCCTAACTGCAATCTCGACTGCATTACAGATCTTATCGAGCTCGAAGAAGGGCACAGTCTTGTTGACGGGCAGATAGAGAATGTGATTGATGAGAAACCTGGCCTCATGTGGATACTGCATAGCGTACGCCTGTAGACTGTTCTTGGAGCTGTCGTTATTGCCTTTGTTGGAAATGCTGTCTGGTTCGACTACGTTCAGCTGGGAAGCGCCTCTGAAAGCCTCAATGCCAAGTTCGTACATTGTCCGTGCCACTTGATCCGGGTATTCCTGTGTGGCAAATAAAAAAAATACAGTTGACCCTCGCTGTATGGTCACCTTCATAATACAGCCACCTTGCAATTAAGGTCACTCTATTTAATTCCCATACATAGTAAAGTATAGGAAATTAGTCCCTCTCAGGGCCTCACCCAGGATAATTTTTTTGCCAGTCCAATTTTTGTCCACAGACATGTAACAACAGTCAGGCACGCGATCGAAAGTGCGATCATATGTGCGATAGGACACGCAACTATGAGTGTATATATATATACACCAGCACGGTAAATTTTGGTAATCACACTTAGTGTGTCCAATCATAAAATATAAAAATAAACTAAAATACATATTACCATTTATGAAGTCAAGGCAGAGCACATGGCTGAATGCACATCTTATGTGTGATCAGAAATGTAAGTAGCATTTTTGTGTGTCAAATTATGCATTTTGTGTTTAAAAGTGAAAAAAGAAGCCCATTTCTGTTCAGAAAAGTACTATTTTATTTCAAAGTTAACTTTGAAAAATAATACATTCTGTCAAATATTTTTATCACAATGTTATGATCTCTGCATCTAAACAATACTGTTTTACTGAGGTTAACTTTTCTAACATTTATTTGTGCAATATTTGCAATACAGTAACAACCGTACTTTATCAATTTAGATAATAAAATAATTCCTGTCACACAATAACATAAATGTCTGGTTGTTTCTCATGCAGCAGTGCTTAATATATACGTGACAAATGTAATTTACACAAGGAATCATGAATGTTCAAATCACTGATAGGGTGAGACCACTGTTAGATTTCCCATTGGCGACCATATTAACGTTTTGTCAGGTTATAAGAAAACTGTACCTGACAAAAATCTGAAATTCATTCACAGCCACTGCTATCATGTCATTGATATACTGGTGACATTTTTTCAAAATCACATACCTCTTTTAAAACGCATGCACACACGGTGCACATTGATATTGACCAAAATAACCACATTTTTCTGCACCAACGAGTGCTATGTGGAAAAAAATGGGCCATGTGGCCCTGAAGTCCTTTGGACTAATACGTCTATATGTGACCCCGGCTGACCAAATGAGTAATAAGTAAAAAAAATTGTAACATTGTTTTCTTACATCCTTGTAAAGGTTTGGTAGGGTGCTTTACATGGTTTCAAAAATTATATGACTGCTAAAAAAAATTGGCGAAGTTATGGAGCATTGAACATGGTAGGGGTCAAAAAGTGAAAATGAAGAAAACGGCTGTTGAAATTATATATGCAAATGGATTGCATGGAAATATTACATGCACAACATTCAAATGTGGCACACAGTATGTAATATGTATGTTATGTTGCAATGATACACTGGAAGTACAAATGTGCTGCTACAAAGACTTATCAAGTTATGCCAGATTATGTCTTTATGTGTAAAACTAAGAGGACAGATTATTTGAGAGCAAAAGGTAGACTCGTTGTTTGACAGTTTAAAACCTACAGGCAACTGTCCAGTTTAACAGGGGTCTAATGGCTTAATGCTGTCTGTTGAAACAAGCTACTGCCAGTGACCAATTACAGATTAGTCACAGTTCCCATCAAACAATAGCAGGCAGAGAATCTTAGCTCCACAGCTGGGTGTAATACACAGCAAGTGATAAATATATGATACACTGGAAGTACAAATGTGCTGCTACAAAAATGTATAACGTTATGCCAGATTATGTCTTTATGTATAAAATTAAGAGGACAGATTATCTGAGAGTAAAAGGTAGTCTAAAGAAAATAAAAAATAAACACAACTTGCAATTATAGAAAATCAATAGTTTTGAAGATACAGTTTGAAAGTGTTAGGCAACTGTTCAGTCTAACAGGGATCAAGTGTATACTCTGCCTGGGTGCTGTGACCAATGAAAGATTAGTCAAGGTCTCAATGGACTTGGCTGTAGAGATTAGTCACAGCTGTTGACTTTGTGGCACAATACACAACATCTACTGTTGGGGGTGGTCTCAAGGGCCCTTCTCAAAACCACATCACTAGATAATGTAAAACTTTTGCACTTTGGGGGGCCCTTAGAATGATTCAATCAAATACAGATTTATTGTATATAGTGGCAGCACCCTAAGATACATCTATGCAAAATTAGAAAAAAAGTTGCTGAACAGTTTTTGAAAAAATAGACAAAATGTTACATTTTCACCAGTTTTGGGGTCCTTGGAGGCCCTAGGGAGCCCTTAAAATGATTCAATCAATTACAGATTTCTCGTGCATAGTGGCAGTGCCCTAAGATGTCTATGCAAAATTAGAGAAAAAGTTGCTGAACGGTTTCTGAGATACGGCAGCTAACGGCAGACAGCGGACGCAGAGTGATGGCAATAGTCCCTTAAACGACCAAAGGACTAAAAATGGCAAAAAATGGGCCAAGTGGCCCTGAAGTCCTTTGGACTAATACATCTATATGTGACCAAATGTGTGATAAGTCAGAAAAATTGTAACACTGTTTTCTTACATCCTTGTAAAGGTTTGGTAGGGTGCTTTACACGGTTTCAAAAATTACATGACTGTTAAAAAAATTGGCGAAGTTATGGAGCATTGAACATGGTAGGGGTCAAAAGGTGAAAATGAAGAAAACAGCTGTTGAAATTATATATGCAAATGGATTGCATGGAAATATTACATGCACAACATTCAAATGTGACACACAGTATGTAATATGTATGTTATGTTGCAATGATACACTGGAAGTACAAATGTGTTGCTACAAAGACTTATCAAGTTATGCCAGATTATGTCTTTATGTGTAAAACTAAGAGGACAGATTATTTGAGAGCAAAAGGTAGACTCACTGTTTGACACAGTTTAAAACCTACAGGCAACTGTCCAGTTTAACAGGGGTCTAGTGGCTTAATGCTGTCTGTTGACACAAGCTTCTGCCAGTGACCAATTACATCATAATCCATAGCACTACAAAATGAAGTATCTGAAAGTCACACTTCATATACTGAGTGACACATCTCGTACTGTCTCTCTGCACTGTCGCAATGTCCAATAGTTTCCTGTCACAACCCTCGTATACAATATACCAAAGCTATATATCCAACACCACAACATATGTCTTATCATTGGATAGGTAATTGAATAATCTTTCAGATGAAATCAACTTGTAGCAGCAGAAAATGAAGCATACAAAAGTTACACTGCAAACAATGACATGCATTCTCAAAATGTGATTCATTCAAAAATTAGTGCTATATAATAGTAGTTTGTCAAAATGTAAACAAACTCAAAGACAGTTGCAGCTTACTGTCCACCAAGCAGTGGCAGAGCAGTTTTATAATAATAATAATAATCCACAAGTTAAGTGGCAGTGATCTTCCTTTTATCATTCATGTGATGTTTATTGTGAGCAGGGCGGACAAATGGTTATCATACGTAGACACTGGACAGGTACAGAAAGAAACTTAAATTTTCTATAAAAAGAACACGTTTGCCTGTCAATGGCATGTATTTCCTACTGTTGCAGTTTCTGCCCGGCATAAATAAAACCCTGTAGGTAATTATTAATCAAATGTTTTTTGGTGAATCATAGTTACAGATCATTAAGGGTTATGATGGAAGTAAAATGTTTACATGTTTACTGTTCACTGAAAAAACAGCTCCACAGAACTAATTATAGTTATTGTTAAGATGTTTAACCTAGTTCCATTATCTGACATTGTGCCAACAGATTGGTGTATTGGGATCATTAAACCTATATAATTATTATATAAACATAGCAGCAGACACTGGGACAGAGAGACTGCTGCCTGGCTAAATGGATGCAATGGTGCTTTGAAGTTAGTTCTTCTGCCAACTATCCTTTTCACACAAGCCTATAGGTTTAGTAGCTGCCAGCACACTACTGAGCCTAAACTACCATGCAGGTATGAAAAACGTGCTGGTGTATTTGAACTTGATCCACTAATTAACTGTCCACCAAGCAGTAGCAGAGCAGTTTTATAATAATAATAATCCACAAGTTAAGTGGCAGTGATCTTCCTTTTATCATTCATGTGATGTTTATTGTGAGCAGGGCAGACAAATGGTTATCGTACTTAGACAGGTACAGAAAGAAACTAAAATTTTCTATAAAAAGAACCACATACCCAAACAAAGCGAATGTAATAGGTGAAGAACAGGCAGTGTTCAGATAGGAGTATTGGTTGAACTGTATTTGTCTTGACACAAAAGGCTTTATTGTGCCTTAACTATGTCAAATCTTCTAATGGTTGACATTAGGTTGTTTCAAGTGTCAACTATATTGTGAATCTGTAATTATTAGTCTATATTGATACAACTGATTTACACAGTACCATGTCTACACAAGGCATGGCAAGCGTAAACAGAATAGTAGAATGCATTTGATATAAATAAAGTGTAGGATATTTCACTCTATAGTTGTCCAAAATATTAATGTTCTATGTTTGTCACCTACAGGTTTCTACAGACAATACATCTTTAACCAATAGACACCACAGTCACACCATTTTATAATAATTAAATGAACATAAAAATAAACACAACTTGCAATTATAGAAAATCAATAGTTTTAAAGATACAGTTTAAAAGTGTTAGGCAACTGTTCAGTCTAACAGGGATCAAGTGTGTCAATTCTGCCTGGGTGCTGTGACCAATTAAAGATTAGTCAAGGTCTCAATGGACTGGGCTGTAGAGATTAGTCACAGCTGTTGACTTTGTGGAACAATACACAACATCTAATGTTGGGGGTGGTCTCAAGGGCCCTTCTCAAAACCACATCACTAAATAATGTCAACCTTTTGCACTTTGGGGGCCCCTTAGGTGCCCTTAGAATGATTCAATCAAATACAGATTTCTTGTATATAGTGGCAGCACCCTAAGATACATCTATGCAAAATTAGAAAAAAAAGTTGCTGAACAGTTTTTGAAAAAATAGGCCAAATGTTACATTTTTACAAGTTTTGGGGTCCTTGGAGGCCCTAGGGAGCCCTTAAAATGAGTCAATCAACTACAGATTTCTCGTGCATAGTGGCAGTGCCCCAAGATATGTCTATGCAAAATTTGAGAAAAAGTTGTTGAACGGTTTCTGAGATACGGCAGCTAACGGCAGACGCAGAGTGATGGCAATAGTCCCTTGGATCTTCGGCCAAAGGACTAAAAATCACTCCACCAACTACACTCTTCCAGATATATGCATCATTTCACTTCCAATTATTCTACCACAGAACATGTTGATATGCCTGGCTTAGTGCACTCAGTTCACATAAAAAAGGGTCTCAAATTTAAAATATCACCATTTTCAGGGGACTATGTTTTACTTTAACACAACAGGAAGTCTAACAGTTGTCTCACACCTAATAGAAATGGTGATTATGGAGAAACATGTCAAAATTCGCCTGTTAGTAAAGATACAAGCATATCATGCAGAATGCCAAAAAAAATTATGAAATCCCTACACCTAATAATTTGCTATCAACTTCAAGAAGTCACCACCCTTGATGGACAACACACACACAATAGCCAGTACTGTATGCATTTATCTTTTACCTAGTGCTTTTATTGACCCACACTGCCCATGACTGCTTGCACAGATAAACTTCTGGCGCACCTTTTGAGATTGCTCAACATGTATTCTGTTAGAAAAGCATACAATGTCAGCTGTTATTCTTTAGTGAAATAAAAAAACAATTATGGTACTCTAAACCTATGTAAAATGTATATATTTCACTTTCAAATATAGACTGACGAAAAGCCACACTTCTCAACCTGTCAAGTTGAATGCCATTACATAACCCAATTAGCAAGCTTGCTAAGAACAATGCCTGTTGACCAGTCTCAGAGCTCATTGGCTGACATTAGATGAAGGGCTAGCCTGACCACAGCTTTCTGACAGCTGTCTTGCGCTATATATAATGCCTTGCAATGGAATTTGTTAGAATTAAGAAATGCCGGCTATATCACTTTGGAGCCAGCGTAACCTAGGCTATTGTTACTCCTTCAAGTTTTGTGTTTGAAACCGGAATATGTACACTTGTGCGTGTTATAACGATGTGACACAAATTTTACATTTATTTAGCAACATGTCTTCAATGCGGTTAGCGGACAGCCAGACAACGATCGCAAAACGGTTTATGTTATCGCCTTCCGCCCACGTCCCTGTTTACGTCGGTTGAAACCAAGATCAAGGAGCCTATATGTAGGCAGGAGACATAACTGAGCAAGATTGTGGTAGTCTACAATTGGAGTTTTTGTCGGCCATTTGGGAGGCTAGCACATGCGTCAATGCATATGTTCTGGCTTGGCGTGCCTCCAGAATGGCGGACTAACCGCTCCACTTACGTACTTTGAACAATGGAAATAGCGCGTGCTGCACCATCTTGTATTGATACACGGTCTTTGCCTTTGCTTAGGTTGACACGACTCAAAATGTCGATTACGCGGAATTCCATCCGCTTTCCAAGAACGCATCATAATCGGCAAGTGCTTATTGTATCTCCCCGCCCTGACGTCGACCTCACATAGGATTATTTAGTCTACATAGACATAGGCAAGTGCTGGTTACCTTTCAAGGAACCACCACTAGCTGGTAGGTGACAATTACCCTAGCAAGTCCCTGGTTTAATTGGCTTCTGTCCTGTGTCAGGGAGCTGGACAGGCGATCTGGGTGGGTGATTTTAAAAACCAGTCTCCGTAGATTTTCTAACTGGCTTCGCGGCAATTTAAATGACGTTGTAAAAATGACATGGACGGGCTGGCCCGCACAAAAAAAAAAAAAGACAGACGGACCCGTCCACAACCAATTTGAAACTGTCCAAAAACGCATTTTTAAAATACTACCCATCCACAGAACGGGTGAGGCCCTAGTCCCTCTAATATGGTCACATCGCTATATTCAGGTCATTTTGGCCAGTCCCTACGGTGACCTAATAGTGAGGTTCTACTGGTCTGTTGTTGCAATTTCATAATTGGTTATCAATCATAGAAGATACACACTGTAGTTTAATATCAAATTAAAACAATTTTTAGTGGTAACGCAATTTATGTCAGTCAGACGTCTGCACAAACAATACTAATATATAGTATACAGCTCTACAAAGCTACTAATTTAACGAGATGTGAGACATCTGTTGTGGAAATATAATTTACGTAACTTAACCATGTGCTTTTAATTATTAATAAGAAATTTTATTATAATACAACCTGTTGCCATGGAGTACAAAATGCAACAATCGTCTACAAAGAGCTTCAGGCGCAAATGCAAATCCAATCATTAACAAAACATGAAGTTGGATAGCAATTGTCGCATTTTGAAAACAAACACTTTTGTACACATCGTCCAAAGGTTATTGATTGCAGTTTGGTATGAATTAAATAGTGTGCTCTCGAAACCTTTTAGATCTAAAACACAAAACATCAACATCAAACTGAAAGCTTACCACAAGAATTGGGAACAGCCAATAGCCCTTCACGTCAGCACGAGTCCCGATCAGTGTGACGTTTTTCGGCATTCTCTCGCTCACATAATCAGCCTTGATGCAAGACAGGAACTTGTCGTCAGTGCTGACACAACTCATGCGTCGACACATCATGTAGAGCAATGCTGTCGACGGCTGATGACGCATCTGATGCATCAGTTTGTTGGGGAAGCCTCGCAGTAACGTCACGATGTTGCTCCTCAGCTCAATTCCGAGTGCTCGCAAGACAAACAGTGATGGCTTCATGAAACGTGGGCAGTCAATACACAGATACACAAGTGAACATTTTGCGACTTTCTTAAAGTACTCGATATGTGATTGAGTCGGATATGTGTGGTAGTGATGCTTCATCTCATCATACACATGCCTGTCTTTGACTTTGGCGATGGCGCCACCGAATGAAGTGTGAAATTTTATAAAGCCAAAACTGAACAGCGATATGTCCGACTCGGGATGGCCAATTCTGTCGAAACCGCAAAATGCCTCTGCGCAGTCTTCGATCAGTGCAAGCTTGTGTTTCTTCGCTGCCATCACAAAAGGCTGCATATCAAACATTTTCCCAAACAGATGTGCGACTAGCAATGCTACGGTTTTCTCAGTTAGTAACCCTTTGAGAAGTTCGATTTTTGGTGCCAGAGTCTCGAGATCGATGTCTAGAGAGACGATCTTGAGGTTGTGTTGGTGGAGGACGTATATCATGTCAGGAATGTTGATGGCAGAGACGATAACCTCAGAGTCTGGCGGGTAGTTGCGTACTGTGAGGAAGAGGTCCAGGGCAGTGCGGACTGAGAGACAGGGCAGGATGGGGTTCGGGTTGTGTTTGGTTGTCCATAATGTCTCGAGCTGGGCAATGAGGCAATCGCGGTCCTCTGTGGAGAACACACATTGCTGAGCCGCCTTCAACAAGTCTCGCAATCTCGCATCTACAAAACATTACACACATTAGGTACCATCTCACAACGTCAATGTTTGATATCAGACAAATTTACTTTCATCTGGCCTCAACCCCATCCCCCTCCTCAGATGAGTTTCTAAACACTGATATAATGATATCAATATATCAGTCCGGTAGCTCTGGTGCTCCAGACCCGCAAATCATTGATTAGATGTGTCTTGACGCCCTCTTAGGTGTTGTTTCTCCATACAGCCCCTTCTGGGGCTAACCTAGGAGTAGTGCAGTGCACTTTGCAAAGGGTGTGTGAAACTGAATTTGAAAAATAATTTTAAAATAAAAATAAAACAAATAATTATGTAAAACAAGTGCAATAAGAATGATTGTACCAAGTGTGGGAGTCATTTCCATTGGGACTCGTGTTACAATTTTGCCCATTTTAGAAACTATATTTTGGTATATATGTGCAAAAATAATTCATTTTAAAATCCCCTCTTCTGTGAATAGGAACCTATTGGCATAGTGTATTAATTGAAAACAACAAAAACACTACCTCACTTTTCCCATAAAAATGATGACCTTATACCTTTGCAAGAACATTTGCAACCAAATATAATTATCCAGACTAACCTCTATGTATAGTATTACATAGATCCATAAATCCATAATAAGTTCTGATGCCTTCATTTGTGATTAATAATTACACATTTACAAAACGAAGATGGCCACAGTGGTTTACAGTGATGGGTGGCTTCATTCAGTTTTTTCACAATTTATTATTGATATTCTTAAAAATAACCTAATAAATGTGACACCAAAAATACCAGTAATGTTTAAAGGAGTTCCACTTCTCTCCATTAAAACATATTCATAATAATTATGATTAATCTGGGTACAGATATATGGTTCATCACATTAATCTATCTCTGTAATTACTACCTGGCAACCTATTATTCAGTATTTTATTCTGTAAATACATGAATTGATGATGGATGATGTCGGATCAAAAATGTTTTTGAGTGAGCATGTTTTTCATCAACCAACAGGAAGTAACAATGATTATGGGATATAATAAAACTAATAATGCCTCTGTGTGAAGTCTTTGTAACTAACTTATCCACAATTTTAATAGAAAAAAGAAATGACAAGTCATTGCCGTAAAAGATTTGTGACTAGCCTGACGCTATCCAATTCTCCGTGACTTGCGTTACATGTGACTTGCGTTACACATATTCAGTGCCCAATATCATAATCCGTATAGAGTAGATATGGATGTTGTTAATATTTAGTTAGGTACATCCTCAAGCTACCAGGGGTTTCTGTGTAAAATTAAAAATCCCCAGTTTTGTGACTCATGTTACATCAATTTTACCACTCAAGTCTAGAAGCCTTTCCCGAAAAAACCAGAAGAGACTTGCAATTTTTATTTTCAAAAGTGCATGAGACTAAGGCCTAGAGAAATAGTATCAATTAGTCAAACCCATATTGAATTAGACAATAGGGCTGCAAAGCCAAAGGGCACCTAATTATTGATGTGCTGGATGATGCGAATTCTGTACATAATGTTTGAATGGTACATTTTTACATAATGCAGTGTGCAAATATTGAAAATTGTTTTTCTCCAACAACATTAAGTTATGTCCCACCATAAAAAAATACTATTCTTTGGAAATTCAATACAAATATTTTAAGACCTTTTTTCCTGTTTTCGTGGAAATGCCCTGGGGGACTGGGTGGTTTCTGGGGGCAGAGCGTTCACCCCGTTCCAGACATGGATGGTGGGGGGAAACTGGAAATCTTTCTTTTTCGTTTTGAGCGCGGCATTTTGTGTGTGCAGGTAAGTGAAGTTTAATGTTTTCTATGCTTGCTAAATGCGTAAATAATATGTAAAGATTACGTGATGAAATTGCGATATTAGTGTAGATTGAAATATTACCTTTAAAATGATATATGTTGCATAAGTGTACATGCCTGCCGAGCAACACACCGATGTGGGCAACTTTGGCGTTCAGGGCGTACATTTTCAACAGTCGACGCCGTATCACGCTGGCATCAGTAGGTGCTTTTGCAGCATTAATTAAATCCATACCCATCGCAACCATCACATATCATTGGTGTTAAATAAAAGTAAATAAATAAATAAAAGTACTTATATAGCGCCCAATCAATTAAAATTGCCCTCGGGCGCTTTACATACATGCACACGTATATAATAGTATTATACATTACAAAAATAAAATGCTAACTAAGAAATAAATATGTAAAAAATATACCATTACCTTAAATATAATTATTAAAAAAAAGAGAGATCATTAAAAAAACGTTTAAACAAATTAAGACATTCTTTAAAAAAAACTACTATAAATACCTTCATTTATACAAGAAGAATAACCATAAATATGTTAAGAAACTAATAAAATAAAAAATATATGTATCAATAGAAAGCACATAAAATGTCCTCGTCGGTGAATTATAAAAACGCTTGTTTAAAAAGGTGAGTCTTCAAAAGTGTTTTAAACACTTGTAAAGATGTTGCTGTCTTGAGTGTAGGAGGCAAATTGTTCCATAGAACCGCCGAGCAAACCGCGAAACGATGATCACCATGAGTAACAGTTTGTGAGGCCGGTACGAACAAAAGGCGAGGCTGCGAGGTAGATCGTAGAGTTCTGTTGATGGGACGGTAGCCAATTAATTCACTTATGTAGTCCGGTGCTAGACAATTCAAGGCACAATACGTAAACACCAGCACTTTGTAGGTCGGTCTCAAATGAACGGGTAGCCAGTGTAAGCGCTGCAACACGGGCGTGATGTGTTCGTATTTCCTCGTGCGAGTAATTAGGCGAGCGGCACAGTTCTGCACCCTTTGTAGACGTTGCATCATCGTGTGTGGGAGACCATAAAGAAGTGCATTCCCATAATCTAAACGGGATGTCACTAGTGCGTGAACAAGTGTCTTGCATGATTCTTCCGTCAGATGTGGCCGAATTTGCCCAATGTTTCTAATATGATAGTAGCAGCTTTTCACAGTGTTGGCAATCTGCTGTTCCATTTTCAGGTTGCTATCAAATAGCACACCCAAACTGCGCACGCACGATGATGGTTGAATTCGATGGCCGGCTACTGTGATGTATACATTGGCAGGCAGACTGCCGCGTTTCTTCGCTGGAGAAAAAACGATCGCCTCGGATTTCTCTGTGTTCAGTTTTAACTGGTTTCTAGTCAACCATGCAGCCACTTCCGCAACACACAATTCCACCTTAGCCAGTGCCGCAACAATTGATTCATCTCGTTCAACCGTGAGGTAGATTTGAATGTCATCAGCATAACTGTGATGCTCCATGCCGTGTTTAGCAACAATATCTCCGATAGGTTTGGTGTACATGCAATACAATGTAGGGCCCAACACCGACCCTTGGGGGACGCCACACGCCAAGATTGACTCAACCGACTCGGCACTTCCCACTGCCACTTTCTGATACCGTTCGCTAATGTATGATTTCAGCCACGCAAGCGCCTTATCGGTGATACCGAATGAGTGTTCAAGTCGAGTCATATCTGCTTTAAAAGTGAAGAACATTACTGCACACCTCAAGTTGCAATGAATTCTTAAAAGTAAGTTTTACACAAATTCACTGTTGCTACGGAAACTTCAAACGAATGCTGCATGAAGCTGATTTGAGATGATCCTCTCTCTGTGGACAATATTCTGATGTGGCTGGCTCCTAATGCAAACAATTCATTATACATCAGTTGTTCAACTGAAAGTTACAGACATAATGCAAGATTACGCAAGAGTTGAAAATAATTACTAGACAAAGATTTACAAATGATTTTTACCTGCAAGACGTTTTACTCGTTATAACTACATGACTTTACAAACATTGCTGCACTGTGTAGGCCTACAACTGTTGTTGTACGTGCAGGACTTTGCATGTTGCTGTGCTGCCTGAATTAAAGAACATGCTACTCTACATCTGCAGGATTTTATAATGTTGCATTGGACATGCATCCTTGGACATTAACATTTATGCAATACATTTGCACTGCATTATATGCATCCAGTGTTTCATGAAATTATTAATGTTGCCGCTATGTTTGAATCAGTTATAACAAATGTTCTTAATATTCATTCTGTTGTAATGTTTATCATTTTAATTCCCTTTATATTTACCTGTTGTGGTATAATAATTACAGAAATGTTCATCAATTAGTCTGCATGCATTTTATTACAAAGTCACATTTAATTCAGATTGTTGTATTAACTAATTTTTCATACTGTTAATCCTCGTTAATGAATTAAGCATTTAAAATTGTTCAACTAATTAGGAAAATATTAAACTAATCATGTCATGCATAATTGATAATATTTCAAGTTGATCTATTAACAATTTATTTCATTCTTAAGATTGGTATGCCCATTTCCCAATTAATTGTAGGTCAATCATGCCATTAATCCCTGTAAATAGGTCAAATAAGAAATTAGGTTAACTAATTAGGTCATCAACAAATTATGGATTTTAAGAGGTAGCAGTCATAATATATTAGTCACTGTATAAACTGACTGACAGAGTTCAACCTATAATACGCCTTTTCCTACCCGATTTATGTAAATAATAACGGTAAATAGGTTAATTATTAAATATAGGTCAATTAATAAGGTCATAAAATAACTAATTTCATAGTGTGCTATAACAATATAATATATATTAACAATCTTCAATCCTCTAATAGTTTAGTAGGCATTTCCTAATTAATTACATTCAAATAATGCAAATAATCACAGTAATTAGGTCAAATATACAATGAAGGTCAATTAATTAGGTCAAATCATATCAATATGATTTTTTGGGTCACATAACTTCTTATTTCGCATAAATATCTTCAGTATACACAATTTTATGGCCATTTTCCTATATAATCAAATGCAGTACATCAAGCGTCTGGGGCCAGTTTGGGCACAAGAAATGGACTGAAATTCAATACCAGTGTTGTTTTTCTGAGAACAAAAAGTGGAATTACGTCGGAAATAATGAAGATATCACAAAAATTCAAAAACTGTCATAAACTTCATAACAAACTCTATCTTGTGGAACCATTTAATTGAAAAAATAGCGTATTTGAATTTTTACCTGATATACCCAGTTACGTCTTAGACTTATATGGCGCCATGGTGATCGCCACCGTGGCCAGTGACTCCGTGAGTCGTAACTGTTGACGCCGACGGTCAGGAATAGTCGTTTCATTTTCTTTAATTTTATTCTCATATAAAATAACATTACACACTCACCAATAAAAACGCCAGTATGTGGAACAATCTTCTGGAAATCCATTCTTTCGACATATCCTAGAGATGGCTGTGCTTAACAGCAACAAGCCTCTACTTGGACAGCAGGCGTCATTGAGCGAGAAAATGGCAGTCTGCAGCACTTTCAGCAAATTACTTATTGTTGCCGAGTTGGTACCTCCTCTGCGTGCGCATGGTTTAGGAATCTCGGTCATTTCCTTCCGGTTGCGGTGATTTCTGGCTGGAAATGTCCTTCATGTTGGCATCGGCATTTATAAAATTAACAACGTTTACGAACTTATCTACGTGTTATTCAGATGAGTTGTATATACCGCTATTTACAATACTCAGGACAATATTGTTAGTGAGAACCATACCCGGCATATTCAACTGTAAATGCATATTCTAACAAGCGTACGAATGGTATATTTGCAGCTCTTGATACCTGAACTCGCTCGCAAAATATAAACATAAAACTTATACTGTCACTATAACTCATAATATAATCACTATAAAATATATGTGTGTGTGTATATATATATTACGCAGTAGATTGCCAAACAAATAATTGAATATATATACTGATATCTAAGTCATATTACATGCAGTGATGGTAAAGATATTATCTGTCAATGTCGCCAGCTATATGCTCGTGGCACTGTACTACCTGGTACTTAAACAAATTTATATGTGCACTGATCATGTTAAGATGAAGCTATTTGATACTTTTAGTGAATTACAGTCGGAATGCCCCACTGCCTGAATGCACCACTACCTGAATGCACAAAACCTAGTCGCAATGCTCCAACCGCATAGTCGGAATGCTCTAACGGCGTAATCACAATGCTCCAACGGTCTGGTCGTAATGCACCACTTTTGATCGGAATGCCCCACTGATTGTAATATTGTGAAACCTATGCATATATAGATAATACAATTATATATATATTAAAGCATTAAATGCATAATTAATGTAGAAATAACACGTTTTGTTGACTTTCTGTATATTCTTAAAAGTAAACTATGTTTTGTCTTCGTATACACGTGTATGATCGTATTAAATAACCTATCGTGAAATATCGATTACATATTTGTCCTTTGATGTGTAGAAGTCATGTAGTAATTGCCTAATAGGCATCCTGCTCATGCGTTGAGCAGATCTTTTATGTTGGTTGTTTTGGATGTGTGCCCATACTAATTGGCTAGCTACTCTAGTATTGTTTTATTGAGCAGGTCGGTTTGTTTGAATAACGGCATTGTACCAAAAAGATTGTACAAAGTACATTGAAATAAAGCTTTAGACATCAACGACATCTAATTTATGTTGGCTTGGACAACGGGTTGAAGACGGGGGGGGGACTATATATATATATATACCTTTATTATGTTATGATTGATATCGTATATGTATTATATATATGTATGTATATAATACATACGATATTAAATAAAATAATAAAGGCGTATATATATATACTATTTTCAATATATATATATATCGTAGTTACGTGTTTTATGTTTTAATGCATGCATGTTTACGTTTTTATATTATTTATTATAATTTTAAAACAAATAGTTTTCTATTTTAATTTATTCTTTGTACATATGGTGTACGATTGATGTAAATGATGCATGAATGGCTCGGCCATCGAAAATAGTGTAAAGTTAAACTAAGTATGTTACCGAGTATAAATATAAATTATTAATCAGTCAATATACTAATAAAACAATTACTGTATTATAGTTACTATATTGTTTCGCGAAGTTTTCGTTTTGATTTTCTATAAATAATTGAAGGTTATATTTTCTTGTAGTGTAGACATTCATTATCAAATTACACTGAAATGATGACCTTTGATTTTTAATGTGACAGGCTGATAACAACAACAATGACAATAGTGGCGTGTGTTCATACTCTTCTTCTCTAAGAATGTGTGTAGTGCAGTCACGGTTTGTGTAAACACTGAATATCACACCTGTTGGAGACCCCTTTGTGAAGTGGATTTGTGAAGATTGGTCAACACTACACGTGCTTTTGGGTGTCTGTGCTTTCTTCTCAATTTTCTTCATCTCCGGAAACTCTACCGCCATCAGAGCAAGGTGACGATATCACGGCAGAAGGCACTGAAAACCCTGTGGACGCAGTGTGAAGAAGCGGACAGGTTGTCGACGTCAGAACATCTGCGTCGATGCAGCGAGTTGATGACTATCGCCGAAAATTATATTTTGGTATGGAGGTGCCATCTTGATGAACATACTACTACGTTAATTGTCAGCATATTATTTGCACAGTCCTCTCTTTCTCCCGTCTTTATCCCAACCACTACTAATCCACGTAATCGAAGCACTGCGATCGGAACGAAATAAAAAAATCACCGGAGCAGTGTCAACGTTACGGACTACTTTCTTCCCTCCAAGTTTCTTTTCACCACTCACCCACTAACACCATACAAGGATTTCCATATTTTTGCTGCATTTTTTATTAATTTCCTTCTTTTTTATATTTGATTGATTGGATAATGTTGTACGACATGTTGCTTAACATTGCCGAGCTGAATTATTGCTTACTGACCTTAATTAAGATGTGTTCATTAACGAGTTTGTCATGGAGGTGACACTGCGTCATGTAGGAGGCGAGTGGTGTGTCACGGAGGTGATATTGTGTCATATAGTAACTGTCAAATATGGTTTCATTCCGTATGTATGATGTGCTAATGCAGTAACATGTGTAGAATGATTTTTTTAATGTGCTCTACATTATAAGAACATTTGATGTAGTCACGAAGGTGACAATACGGCCTACGGATGTATATGTTTAAAGGAAAACAAAAGGCAACGTTGTGGTGTTTAGCACCTAAAAGAGTTAGCACAAACTAACCATTTGCATCTACAATCAACATTTTCAGTTCAGTGGTTTACTCGGAATGTAGTCTTAAAGTGGAAGATTCTAACGAAATCTGCGATAACATGTAGACTGCCATCTTACTGATGACGCGTTCATTTGGCCGAAAGCAACCAATAAACGAGCAGCATTATTTTGCCGTGTACGACACACTGTCTTGTGTAGTTCGCGTAGTTGGTTCATGTTCATGGGATGCGGTTCGTTATATTAGTATAAGTTGAGCTTACAGTGAAAACGTGACTTGCAATATGCCACACTGCTCTACATACGGTTGTAACAATAGTACAGCGAAGGATAATGAGCTGTCTTTTTTGTTTCCCTTTGAAACAACCAGAAGTGAAATAGTGGATTCACAACTATGGACGGGCTGGTTGGAAGCCTTCGAAATACAACGCACTGTGTTCAGATCATTTTGAAGAAACGTGCTTCGAAGGAAATCCATATCGTCAGTTAATGACACAAGATCCGACAAAACGTCGCCGACGTCGATGTTTGAAGCCAGGTGCAGTGCCTACGATATTTAGTCACGGACCTCAGCCGTCGAAGCGACGCATATTTTCGGTCAAACGCGCCGCCGCCGAGAAATCGATCGCAAGAAGGTTAGTACTGAGTTACTTGGTATCCAATTAAAATCTGTTGACATTTGAGATGCAAGATATGCTGGAGGCAAGCCAGAACAGTACCAGAATGTACTATATTGCACCACAAAGAGTTTAGACTTTAGTCTTTAGAAGATAGCCGAATAGCAAAAGTTAACGGCAATCAAGTCGCGTGAGCGATATTACAGTAACGGATTAACATGGGCTGGAATGATTGTCGTTTATAATAACATTGCAAAACTTACTGTATTTTGTGTTAAATGAACAAAAATACGTTCTGCATTCAATAATATTGCATTAGACATTGTCATATATCGAAATGTTTGGCCTATTATTTATGTCATGATGTTATATAACTGGACTTCGTATATCATTGTGTGACTACTGTTTATGTGACGAAGAATATCACTGTATACTCTATTGTAAAACGTTTAAAATGGCTTCATTTGTATTTAGTAAAATTACATAATGTTACACTCAATTTTAGTTAAGGGGATACAACCCAAGTGAAAGTGGTTTTTTTTTAGAAAAAAATACTAAAATGTTTTTTATGCCAGATTATGATATGGAATAAGGGTGTCAATATCGAGTAATTTTGTATCCATTATGCCACATTTGATGGCCATTTTCTAAAAAAAAAAAAAATCTGCGTTTGGAAGGAAATCTCTGGGAGTAATTATGTGATCCAAATATCAATAATCAATGAGCTCACCAGATACACCATGTTTGTATTATAAAAATACTGGCATCACTCAATAATCATATATTGTTGAAATATCTTTAATAATATACCATGTGCACACATCTTCACTAACTTGTTTTTTGCACACTAACAGCAAAAACAGGTAACAGCTGTTGTGAAAATATCTTGAATTTGGATCAAAAATATAAATAATTATAATTTGCATTTCAGCTCGATCACCAACATGATGTGGCACATGGGGAAAGGCATCAACTGCAAGTTTACTGCAAAAGTCCAAGGCAAGGGATGCGAGGACCTCCTTTATTGGATACAGAATGTATCAAACCATCTGTGGTGGTGTTGTGCAACATGCAACGGTGATGCACAGTTGCTGGAGTAAGTACCAAACTTGACATGTATTCATTTTATACCTGAGGCATGTCCAAAGCAACAAGTAACCTTTAGATTTGCAATCAGTAGATGATGAGTAGGGACCACGACCCAAGTAGTGTAAGGTGAATTCCAGTCACCGACTTGAATCCCAAATACACTAAATTAGCTCCTATGCATAACTAACATTATAATAAGTTTTCAAAATTACTGCATTTCATAGGTATCCAACTCGTTTTTTTCAGGATGGCTACTCAAAAGTACCAGCCAGCATGACTACTACTTCCAAAACTGATAATGTAAATGCTGTTTACATGTTATGTGTTAATATGTGGACCAACGACTTATGTATGGGACCAAACATGTTACATAGTCAAAGTTCCTGATGACCAACTTTTCAGTAGTTTAGTTACTCAGATGTGAGGGGGCGAATACTCCACAGATGGATAGTGCCCATTCTGTATCACCCTACCTATTCCTTGTAATCAGTTGCTGTGTACATTTATGAATACAGTTACTTGAGTGTAATAAATTACATCTCCGTGTAATAATTACATTCCAGAATGCAATTGTCTGTAATGAAATAAATAAGGGCACTTGTGTCATTATCACCAATTTCATTAAAGAAATATAAAATCAAAACATGATATAAAAATACAGTGACTGTATAAACAGTACATACATAAATTAAGAAGAAAAAACAAGTTATAATAAATTATGTGAAGGAATGTGATGATAGAATACCTTATTTGTAAGGATCAGTATGTTTACTAATGTACCAGTATGATTACCATGATTGGCCATTGTATTGTTACTAAAAACAACCAACACTTTACACAGGAAAAGCACTTTAAAGTTCACTGAATGCTACAGTCATAAGGTAAATAACAGCAGCTTACTAACAACATATAGACTGGTGTGTTACACCAGTTGTTTGCAGACATTTTATTAGAATACTGCATGCACTATTCTTCACTGTAGGAATGAAAGCTAGATTGATGCTGTCTGCTCTGGTGTGGAACTACCGACCACGTCCCAGCCCAGACAAACCTGTTGAGACTGGTGTCATGTGGTCCAAAAGATGCAAGCAATGGGTGCTGCATAACAGACAACAGCAGGCAAACCCACATACCCACCTACAAATGCTCACGGATCGAGCGACAGATGTGTTTATAAAAAAATATCACACTGCATGCGATCACAGTCACTGGACTGGGGCAGATGTCCCAAAACCAGAGAAGGAGGATCTGCTGGCAGCAAGAGTCAGTCAATTTAATTAAAGAAACAGTAAATACTGCCGCCACCACCAACCTACACCTTCATAGGTCACATGTACATTGTCTAGTTTAGTTTTCAAGTCCAGCGTGGTATCCCTCGTGTTGTCCCCCATCGGGGGCAGGGAACCTTGATCTTATTCCAAGGCTGGCGCATGCTGGTAGAACTCTCTGTACCCTTCGTCCCAGCTTGCCATGGATCCACCAGGTAAACTGTCTGTATGCAGCCCACCTGAGAGACCTGAAATAAATTAGGCTGAAATAAACATCTGACATTGTAAATAAATGACATATAAAAATCGGTTCTATAACGACACCATTCCTTTATTTAAATTGTTTACCATTAAACATGTGTTCATCTGGAATAAGGCAAATATTGATAATTTTGCACTACAGAACAAATTATGATGGTGCAACAAACATTGTATCTATACGTTATGATAATTTAAGTGGAACCATTATAATTTGTTCTGTAGTGAGAGAGTATCACTTTATTCATACAGTAGAATACAATAAAGTGTGAAACGATAACCCAAGTACATGTGTGAATACAGTAAATAACAATGTATAGTAGTATATTGTAGCAGGCTAAGGTAAATAATGACTAACGGTTAAAGTAAGTCATATTGAAAATGAACACATTTATGTAGGATTACTTGCTGTTGAGGGGAATTTTATTTTGTAATTATTGTCATATTAGGGTGATGGTCATCATATTTAAATCAGTCTTGGGTCAAACCAGTGTGGTTCGTCTTTACATTTAGAAAGGGTGAATGGCGTTAGCAGGGCTAGTTTAGACAAGCATGTGATTGAAATAGTTGTTTTGTTGGTGGTTTTATTCCAAGAGATTTTAAGGAGGTTGTCTTAGATTTGTTGGGTTCAGATACATAGCTTCTGTAACCTATTTCAATGCATGTTATTCTGATTTTATTCTGTTATTGTTTACATCATGGATTAGTGCGACATACCTGTTAGTTTTGAATACATGATCTTTCTTGATGTTAGGTTCAAATGGTAGTCAGTTCAATGATGTGAATTTGCTTAGCATGTGGACGGTAAATGACGTATGGTAAGTCCACTAAGTAATTTCCCTGGAAGAATGTTAATAATTTGGGCATCAGGCATGAGATTGCTGATAAAATTATCTATATATATTTGTATTGCTAGTGCTACTATGATGTTGTATTGTGTTCATTATTAATACATTTCAATAAATATTTAACAACACACTTCACTGGTCTTGTAACAACAATGCATGCACATATATACATACTTGTTTGTTGGACGGCATAATTCCCATTCTGCAGCATCACCTGCTCCAAACAAAGAATTCTAAATCCCCTTTGTAATGCACAGCAGTCCACCTGTAACAAAGAATTAAGCTTTTAAATAATAGTTTTATACAAATGGTAAGCAAACATGGATTATTATTCTAAAAAAATCACAAAGAATGCATCACGATCCTCTAACTGTATTCATCCCAGTATTGTACCTGGGTCCATAGAAATATCATGCAGATTAAGGAAAGCCGTTTTGAAATGTGTCAATATTTGCACAAAACGGTGGTCATTTTCTTTGTCACCAAAACAAATGGGGGCTCTGGTTGAAAAATGGTCAAGGTATATGTTATTCATAAGAGCCAATGTAAACTTTAACTTTGGGCAGAAAAATTGCAGTATGCATAAAGTTAAAAATAATCTAGGCCGTTGCTATTGGTCCGGACCCGGACATACTGTAAAGTAGCTATAGCTCCGGCACTTCATATGCGCAATGCGAAACTACCGGTAAACAATTGCAACAGTGCCGACTACCGGACAGTGATTGTAGCTCCGGCAGACTGCCGGAAACCGTATAAATCGACTACAGCTCCGGCACTGATTGTCGGACGCCGTACGAACCTGCTATAGCTCAGGCACTAATTGACTGCCGGACGCCGTGCGAATCTACTATAGGTCCGGCACTGATTGACTGCCGGACGTATCTACTATACAGTACAGGACGCTAGTACAGTTCAGGCACTGCCTGCCGGACGCCGTTTGGTTTGGCTATAGCTCCGGCGATAACTATAATATAATTAACAGTAACAGTGGCTCTGCTACTACTAAGTCTAAGAGGACACCGTAAGATAATTCGCTATATGGGTGATTCCATGTGAACGCAACAAAAGTTCCTGAAATTTGTTCCCCTCATCTCTTAGATTTTTGAATAAATCAGTTTGGTGAGTCTTTGGTAAGAAAAGCAAGAATCCGAAAGTTAAACAAAATCACTCCAAGTTAAGACACATCTCACGAGGCCTCGAAGCGACTACAAAACCTGTAGGTAACAAGTAGTAAAGCAACATCATCGTATATTATAACGGTATAACATTCGTAAAATAAACGTTGTATATTATAGGCCAAAAGTTCTAAATCATAATGACTACTAAATGCGTCCCCGACAGCAACCTTACAAGACATTGCCGTTACCATGACGAATGCGACACATGGATCCACATTGGTTGTTGCGGGGTATCACCCAAAGAGTATCGCCATTTACAACATTCTAATGTCAGCTGGTACTGCACTCACTGTTCATTACCAAATTTCTCAAACTCCTTTTTTAACGACAGCTCCATATTAAGTGACCCTAACCCATATGACTTGTTGTCAGACTCGGTGTCTGAAAATGGTGACAACATTGCAGACTCTGAGTCCGAACCTACAAACCGGAACAAACCAACCAACAAGCCTAAATCAAAACCAATTAAGATTATGGTCATTAACTGCAACAGCATACTAAGCACAGATAAACGCACCCAGTTTATGAGTACTGTGGAGGCCGAGGGTCCCGATGTAGTGATTGGCACAGAGTCGCACGTAGATGCATCGGTGTCTGATGGAGAAATCTTCCATCCAGGATACGATGTCTACCGAAAAGACCGAGACAGGAATGGTGGAGGAGTATTCGTTGCCATAAAGAATTGTTTTATTTCGTCGGGGATGCCCGAGTTTGACTCTGACTGTGAAACTGTATGGGCAAGAATACAGGTGTTCGGGTGCCGGACCCTGATAGTGGGATCATATTATAGACCACCTAACTCCACTATCAATGCACTATCTGGTCTGGAGAATTCGCTAGGCCGTATTAGCTCGAAATATCCAGCGGCAAACATTGTTTTGGGGGGTGATTTTAATATGCCGGGCATCGACTGGGAAACCAAGTCGGTGATCAGAAACCCCCAGTATGGCAATGGTATGAGTCAGAAGCTGATTGATATCTGCAATGACTTTTCATTGGACCAAGTGGTCAGAATACCAACACGCCTCAACAATATACTGGACCTGATTCTTACCACAAACCCTAACCTGTTCAGAAATATCTCTACTATCAACGGAATTAGCGACCATGACATTGTCACCACCGATCTCGACATGAAAGTACCAATGAACAAGAAGAAAGCCAGAACCGTTTATATATATAAACGAGCAAACATTGGTGCCATTAAAAAAGAGTTATATGAATTTAATATAAACTTGTTTGGAGAGGATTTCAATTTGCGATCAGTTAATGAGAACTGGAATATGTTTAAATTAATTGTACTGGATAGCATGAACAGATTCATTCCCACAAAAAAACTATCAACTAGGAATAATCTCCCATGGATGACAAGACATATTCACAGACTAATCCGCAAGAAACAGAGACTATATAACAAAGCAAAAAAGACACAAAACAATCAGGATTGGGCTGTCTTCAGGAAGCTCCGGACACATGTAAAAACAGAACTAACCGCTGCGTATCATAACTATATTGATAGCATGCTTGACGTCGAGTGTAATGAAGAAAGGTCAATCCCTAAGAAATTTTGGTCATACGTCAAAAATATAAGAAAGGACATTGTTGGTATACCATCACTGAAAGACCACAATAATCACCTGGTTTCGTCTAGTAAGGGGAATGCAGATATACTGTCAAAGCAGTACCAAACTGTCTTCACAAAGGAAGATCTTGTCAACATCCCAGTCATGCCTCAGTCACCATATTCCGCAATGCCGGGAATCACAGTCACTGTATATGGAGTACACAAGTTGTTACTCAGACTGAAGCCCGGCAAAGCGCATGGCCCTGACGCAATCCCAAACAAAATTTTAATGGAGACAGCTGATCAAATTGCACCTTGCCTGGCTAGAATATTCCAACAATCCATCGACACGGGTGAGGTCCCCCTTGACTGGAAACATGCTAATATATCAGCAGTATTCAAGAAGGGTGACAAATCAATCGCAGCAAACTATAGGCCAGTATCCCTCACATCAGTATGCTGCAAGCTATTTGAACACATTATCTACAGCAACATAATGGACCATCTGGACTCTAATAACATCATCGTAGAGTACCAGCATGGGTTCAGGAATAAACATTCATGTGAGACACAATTAATTGGTGCCACAGAAGACATTGCAAAGAATATAGATAACGGCCACCAAACTGATCTCCTAATACTGGACTTTTCTAAGGCCTTTGACACCGTGCCTCATGCACGCCTTATGGGAAAACTCCAGTATTACGGGGTCAGTGATGGAGTCACCAACTGGATTTCAAATTGGCTAACTGACAGAAAGCAGAATGTAGTAGTAGATGGCGAGTCGTCAGAAGAAGTGACAGTCGAGTCTGGGGTACCACAGGGCACTGTACTGGGCCCACTTCTTTTTTTATTATATGTCAATGATATAGGAGAGGGGATCACCTCTAATATCCGGCTTTTTGCCGACGATTGTATTCTATACAGGTGTATCAATGACAGTAATGATGTAGAAGCCCTCCAGTCCGACCTGCATAGGCTGGTGGACTGGTCTGCAACCTGGCAGATGCATTTTAATATCAATAAATGCTCAGTTATGCATATCACCAAGAAGAGAACTATCCACCGATCTCAGTATACCATCAATGGAGACAGCCTGGGAACTGTACACCATCACCCGTACCTAGGTGTGGAGTTCTCTGATGACCTCAGATGGAACACTCACATATCCCACCTATCTGCCAAATCTAACCGTATATTAGGTTTTATCAAGAGAAATCTGTATAAATGCTCAGAGAAAACTAAACAATCGGCTTACTTTGCACTAGTCCGCCCTAATCTCGAATACGCGAGCGCTGCTTGGGATCCATACACCAAAAAAAATATTAACGAACTTGAGAAAATACAGCGACGAGCAGCGAGATTTGTAATGGGTAACAACAGTCAGGAAAGCAGCGTAACATTAATGATGAAAACACTTGTGGGAGTCCCTAGAGCGCCGCAGAGAGGTCAGCCGCCTAGCAATGTTCTATAAATCTGTACATGGAGAAATAGCCCTTCCTTTGCCGAGCCACCTCGTTCACTCAATCAACAACACTCGTGGCCACAGTGAACGATTTATTCAGGTGCCGGCAAGGACTCAGGTTTATGCTAACAGCTTTTTTAATAAAACAGTAAGGAACTGGAACGGACTAACCGAAACAGTTGTGTCTGCAGCCACGGTGGATACTTTTAAATCTAGGCTGGGCAGACGACTCTAAAAATTCCCTGTAGTGCTATGCCATATGCCCCCCGTCCCCTATATTGGCGTAATGACCGTATGGTTTTTGCCAATTTTTATATAGACATAGAGACCATTACTGTTGTGTTATACACTTGTAACAGTAATATGTTATGAGAGAATGAGACAAACGCATGTATATGTCAAAATGGCTGTATTTTAGAAGACACGCGAGATCAGCAGTGATCTCACGAGACTAGTGAGAGGTAGGATGATCGAGACTAACGTCACATCTCCCTTCCAAGTTCAATGAGTGCTTGGAGACAACTCTCAACTATAGGTCCAGCCGTCGCGGTGGAATCACCACTCTCCCAGAACGTGTCACCACTCCAGTGGGAGCTGTGACCGCTGGAGGTGACACTGGTCTCGGCTCGCGCATACGAAGCGCAACCGGTGTCGTCGTCATCTCGGTAGATGACGGGTCGGCGTCGTCTGCTCGCTCGTCAGCCGTCACGTTAGGAGTCGGCTGCAGATGTCGCCGATTTCTTCTTAGGCAGGACGTCGGCGTTCGCACTACATACGACCGAGGTGTGTGTGCCGGACCCACCACCGTGCCGTTGACGTTCGCGTCTTTGACCCAGACTGGGTCGCCGGCCCGAAGAGTAGAAAGTGGTCGCGCGCGATGATATCGGTCGTACGCGTCTTTCTTCTTCTGACGCATCAGCTCTCTTCGCTCTCTCTCTCCCCTCGGCTCATCCCAGCGGGGCAGAAGAGTCGCAGGCACCGTTGGCACTAACGTGCGCAGCTGTCGGCCCATGCTTAGTTCAGCAGGCGAATAGCCGCACTCTAGTGCTGTCGATCTGTACGCCAACAAGGCATCGTACGGGTCGACCGCCTTCTTTAGTAGATTCTTGACAGTCTGGACGGCGCGCTCAGACTTGCCGTTACTTTGAGGAAAGCGAGGGCTGCTCGTGATGTGTTCAAAGCCCTGCGCTCTCGCGAATTGCGCAAACTCAAATGATGAATACTGCGGCCCGTTGTCGGAGATCACGGTCTCCGGAATGCCATGCCGGGCGAAGATCGACTTCAGATGAAGAATAACTGATGACGAATCTGTTGTCTCCAGCCTGGCTACTTCGACGTAGCTGGAACAGTAGTCGACTACTAACAAGTAGGTCGACCGCCTGAAGAAGAACATGTCCGTCCCGACCTTCTGCCACGGCCGCAGATGACATTCCGACGCGATAATCGGTTCAGAGGGGTTTCGCCTCTCCCTTGCACACGTCGTGCAGTTCTTCACAACTTCCTCGAGTTGTCGACTCAGTCCAGGCCACCACACTGAGGCCTGTGCTCGCGCCCTACACTTGACTACTCCCTGGTGTCCCTCGTGTAGTCGATCTATCATCTCCAGTCTCATAGAGACCGGGATGACGAGACGTACTCCCTTGAGTAAGATGCCGTTGTGGACCGTAAGCTCTTGTTGACACTGCCAGTACGGTCTCAGAATCGACGGCAGAGAACAGTGGCTTGGCCAGCCCTCAGCACAGTAGCGCAGAACCTGGCTGCAGATCTCGTCACGCTGTTGCTGTTCCTTGATCTCCTGGAGACGTCTCTCCGTCGCCGGGATCTGTCCCACGACGAAATCTTCGTGAGCTGCCACTTCATCCGCGAACTGGAGTTCCGAGATGGTCAGCTCTCTCACGTGCGGGGCTCGCGACAGAGCATCGGCTGTAATCAGCTCCTTCCCCGGCACGTGCTCGATCGTGTACGTATAACGCATCAGGCGCATACGATAGCGTTGAATCCGTGGAGTCAGCTCATCCAAGTTCTTCTTCGAGCTTAAGAGTCGCAAGCGGCTTGTGATCTGTCTCTACATGAAACTCCATACCGTACAGGTAATCGTGGAAGCGCTCCAGTGACCACGTTGTCGCAAGAGCTTCCTTGTCGATTTGAGAGTATCGTTGTTCAGTCGGCGTCATCGCCCGAGAAGCGTACGCCACTGGCCTGTTCGTACCATCGATCCTTTGTAGCAGGACAGCGCCAAGACCGAACGATGACGCATCTGCTGACACCGTCGTCGTCCTGTTCGGGTCATATAGCGCCAGCACTGGCGTCGCACTGAGTTCGGCCTTTACCGCGTCGAAAGCCGTCTGCTGACTCGGCCCCCATAACCACTGCCTGTCCTTCTGTAGCAAATCACGCAACGGCTGCGTAACTGATGACAGCGTAGGCGAGAACTTTCCCAGCTGATTCGCCATGCCGAGGAAACGTCGTATGTGGCCTACATCTGTAGGCTGACCCATCTCTGTGATGGCCTTTACCTTGGATCGGCCTTGATGCCTTCAGCCGTCACGACGTGACCCAGGTAGGTGATGCTTGATTTGCTGAACTCGCATTTAGCAAAGTTCAAAGTCACTCCGTTGTCGGCCAGTCGCTTGAATACTGCCCGCACTCGTGTGTCGTGCTCCTCTGATGACGCGCCAAAGATGACGATATCATCCATCATACATAACACCCCGCTCAAGCCGTCAAGAACCGCACTCATGCGCTTCTGGAAGTGCTCAGGGGCTGACGTTATGCCGAACGGTAGCCTTCTGAAGCAATACCGCCCAAACGGCGTTATGAACGTCGTCAGCTCCTGACAGTTTGGCGACAGGGGAATTTGCCAAAACCCCGAGTTGGCATCCAACTTTGTGAAAACTTTCGCCCTAGCCAGTCGGCCAAGCGTCTGGTCGACTGAGGGCAGATCATGCTTTTCACGTCTGACACTCTCGTTGAGATGTGTCAGGTCGACACAGATACGCACTTTGTGCGTCACGACTCCATCTGACGACGTAGTAGTTGCCTTCGGTTTGGCTACCACTACCATGCCGGCGCACCAGTCTGTGGGCGCCTCGACTCGCCTGATGACACCTGTGTCTTCCATTCTCTGCAGCTCCTGTCTAACCGTCTCGAGCAGAGGAATCGACACCCGTCGCGGCGTCGACAACGCAAATGGGACCGCCCCCTCGCGTAACTGGATGTTGTAGTCGCCACGCATGCGACCCAACCCTACAAACAATTTCGGGTTGTCTTGTCTTATAACGTCGGCCGCTTCGACCGAGTCGACCGCCACACGTCGTACGAGATCGAGCATCTGGCAGACACGTCGACTGAGAAGTGACCGTCGTTGGCCACTGATGACGTAAACGTCCTCATCGACTACTGCGCCGTCACGCGACAGCTTGCCGACGAACTTGCCCTGGGCTTTTAGAACCATGTCGTTCGCGCCCACCAGCGTCTTCGACGTCATCTCCAGAGACGGACTTCCTGCCCGTCTGTAGTCGGCAGCCGAAATCACAGTAACGTCTGCACCCGTGTCGAGCTTGAAGCACACGTCAACTCGTTGTTTCGTCTTCATCACCTCGAGGCTGATCGTTGATGACCACGGCTGATCACCTTTCGTCACCTCTCCAAGGAAGGAATACCCCTCCTCGTCGTCTCGGCTGACTGTATCGACGGCCTTTGATGACCTACATACAGTTGAAAAATGACCACTGCGGTGGCACCTGAAGCATGTGGCTTCTCTCGCCGGACAGACTGCTCTCTGATGAGACGACCGTCCACAGAACTCGCACTTGCGCGACGTCTTCGTGGTCGTGGCCTGCGTCTGACCTCCTTGAGGCCTGTTGGTCTTCTGTCTCGTGCCGCCGCTAACTTTCTTCTTTGACTTGACGAAGTCCACACTCGTCCTTGTTGAAGAGGAAGCAAAGTTGCGAAGCATCGCCTGCTCTCGCTTGGCCGCCTCATTCTGACGTGCCATGTCGATTGCTCGCTTCAGCGTAAGCTCAGCGTCTAGCTGAAGTTTCAGCGAGAGCGTCGTGTCTCTGATTCCCACGACAATCCTGTCTCTTATCATCTCGTCGTTCAATTGACCGTAATCGCAGAACTCGGCCAGGCAGAAGAGAGCCGTGATGAAGGCGTCCACCATCTCCCCCTCCTCCTGACATCTTCGGTTAAACTTAGCCCGCTCGAAAATCGTGTTCCGACGAACTATGAAGTGTGAATCAAACTTTGACTTCACCACCTCATACCGCTCCCTTTCTTCAGCTGTTAAGCCAAAGCCGGCCATAATATCATCGGCTTCATCGCCCATGGCGTAAACCAATGCGTTCACCTGCATGGCTTCACTCTTCTCATTCAGAGCAGAAGCCAGCCGAAACCGCTCAAAACGCCTGATCCACTTTGGCCACTCGTTGGGCTTTGTGAACACAAAGGGATCAGGCGGAGATACGTGGAATGACTGCGCCATCTCCAAAAGTTCGGTAGGCAAAGCGACAAGTCATTGGCAGTAGCACATGTGAAGTAGCGTAGCAGCACTAGCGAAGCGTTAGTAGCGAAGCGGTATTGTTCAATCAATCAAAGTTCAGCGAAGCAGTGACAGCGAAGCAGCAGCAGCTTATCGTAACGTTCACTTACTCAGGCACGTACTGACGGTAAACTTCTGACACCATGTTGTGTTATACACTTGTAACAGTAATATGTTATGAGAGAATGAGACAAACGCATGTATATGTCAAAATGGCTGTATTTTAGAAGACACGCGAGATCAGCAGTGATCTCACGAGACTAGTGAGAGGTAGGATGATCGAGACTAACGTCACAATTACCGCTTACTGCGCATACATTGCGGAAAAGTGCTGGACCAATAGCTGAGAAATTACGCTTACGGATCCGGAACGCTAGCCACTTCGAATAAGGCCATCTGCCTGCCATGTGTTTAAAAAGTAGTACTGCCACATATTGTTCATACTCTATCATAGCTCTGCCCTGTACAATTTTGGTTCACATGAATCATGGAACCATTCAACTACATTTCTTTTAAAAAGTGTAGGTACAGCCATGGGTGGTATTCAAAAATGGACATGTCAAAGTTCAAACATTGAGTCCAGTGGCACTGAGAGTGAGATCTAACTAAGTCAAACGTCAACCAATCCCAAATGTAAGACAAGTGACTTGTCCCGGCCCGAGCGATCATCTCTCGCTGTTCATACGCAGCCCGGAACTTAGGCTCATCGGTTATTTAAACAATAAACTAAACAGATTAATAATTACCTTCACCAACAGCGTTGTTGTCGAGTAGCAACCACCTCCTGGCAGCAGACCTATTCAGTTTTTGTTCCTGAACAAGGAGATCGCTGCGGCATTTTCCACACCGACACCAGTCAATTTCATCTGGGCATGGTATGCGCCTCGACATTTCTACTGCCCGTGGGCCTTCCTGTTCGTGCCCACCGGCACCCGCCTTTGCCCTATCTTCCAATACAAGCCCTTGTTTTTGTGGTTCAAACCGGTAACCAGCTGCTTCGAAATCGATTTGGTTTTTGTTGTCTTCCGAAGAATTGGAAAGCCATCTTATTTACACAGTCACAGCGCATGCGCACATAGTTTAATTGGTAAACTTACCACAGCGCCACCTAACGGAGTTGGGAACAAATAGTACACAGAAACTTTACTGAAGTGAGTTCCGACAGTGTGACGTCACTTTCTTCTAACAATGGCGTAGTCCATAGAAATTCGGTAGTTGTGTGTTCAAAAATGTTTTCCTGGTAAGCCGCTGACGTTAAAAATTTGAATGTAGTTGAAAATTGTTAGTTTATATTAACTCTTTTAGATGCTTAACACCAAAACGTTGCCTTTTGTTTTCCTTTAATAACTACCATGTTAGCGTTCGAAATAGCACTTGTCTGTTTGTCCGAGACAAATGATTTTTGGCCCGGACAAATAAAATGACTACATGGTTATCCGGTAGACAAGTGAAAATTTACAGTACCTAGTGACTGGTGCAACATTGCAAAATTTTTATTTGAGGAAATTCAAACGTAAAGGAAGTTCGCTAGCAATCGCGCGCGTTGCAATTTTGTTGGTGTGTCGGCGTTTTGTCGTTCCGCCGCCAGTGTGTTGTACGTCAGTGTTCGACCGAGTTTAGTGCCTGCGTTAACAGGGTCATCCGCTGAGCGCACCGACCTAGCTCTATCATACGCGTAGGACAAACTCCGCATCAGCCATCGTTGATCGAGGCTGTATTTCACACAATCGTAAATCGTTCAGTTTGGCCGACGTACAACTTGCTTCCGCTCACGGATCATATTTGATGAACTTTGGAAATAGTAGACTTTGTATCGCTACCTGTTATTTGAATAAGTATATACAAAGTTTTACCCATTATTACGCCTAATTCACGCGGACTCGGCAGTCTTCCAAGTCATCGACCTGCTGTTACATTAGCCGATCCAGATCGGTGAAAATTTTCAAAACTTGTAACTGGCTCTCCGGTAAATCGATAGTGCTGGTTGATAAACGGAATATTAATGACATTTCATATATGTTGTTATATCTATGTTGTGTAACATTTATATTAACCATAAATTGCGAGTTTTTGAAACCGAATTATGCAAGACGCGCGGCCGGGGACGGTGCGCCAAGCGCCGTTCCAACTACGGCGGTCTGCGCGCGGCAGCAACGTTACGACGTAACTAAATCTATAATATCTTCCAAAAAAACCATAACATATTTGTTAAGCATGACCTCGCTTTTAGAAACCCATGTTGAGATGGGCGGCTTTGTTCGATTGTACGTGCAAACACGCCTCCGACTTATGTAAATATAATTACAGCTGCAACTAATTTGCATAGGAGCAATTTCTATAAACTTATTGAAAACAGGAAGACAATCGAAATCAACTTATAAATTGATCTTGCGTGTGCGGGTAGGTTAACGTTTTCCTCTTAAGACGTACGTCTGGAACATCGAGCGCCAAACTTGCAGGGATTAATCTACAACCTCTGTAGCATAGGACGTATAAGACCTATATATATTTTCAAAATACCCTAAGCATGTACAGATTCTCTCATTTTATGGGGTAAATTAGTTGTTCGGAACTTAAAACATAATGTGTGCGTAATACATAAAATAACGTAACTATAAACAATCGCACAAATCACGAGCACGTGGCAAAAACTTCGAGAAAAACGACCCCTGCGTCATTACTATCACGACTGTCAACTTCCAAGGCATCCCGTCACGTGACGGGCATTTTTGCAAGTTCTATTAATATAATTATAATATTAATATATAATTTAATTTTTCATCCTGTACTGTGGACGGATCGGTGAATGACATTGTTTACCTATCAACTAAAATCGTATACATGAATGTACACGTACTTTGATGATGTTTGTACTGCGTAGGGTGCACACCAGATGTCCGCACAAGAGAACATTCACCAGGCACGGTGAGAACGCAGTGCGTACTGGCCTTGAGTCGTTTTAATGGCGTTCCTTTCTAGTCATGCGCGCGTTAAACGCTATCGGTTGCCATTTCAAAACATTTCGGCGCGTGATTGTTTTCGCAAACTGCTCATCGATCATAAGTCCGTGATTTGACATAACGTTATAATGACATCGATCCCAAGTCGTTCTATGTCGTAACTTCCTAAGGTATAACCAGTAACTAGGTGCATTCAAAAAAAAAAGTAGTTACTAGCTAAATGTGAAAATATAGTGAAATGGACGATAATATAACAACTTATCATTTAATTAGGCCTAGGCAAGGTGACAGGTTGATGTTTCGTACGAACTCTTTGACTAGATCGAATTATTATACTTCCTAAGGAGACATTTGAAAGGCTAAAGAAAATTAACAATATTGCTACGTCAGCAATCTGGATACTGGATGGCATGTTAAAAAATTGTTTATATGTATGTAAGATGCATCTAGCCAGAATTTTATATAATATATTAGAATGCCAGACAACTCGGCCCTGGCCGAGTCGTCTCGAGACATCTCGGCCCCATCCTGAGACAACTCGGCCCCCATCCAGAAACAACTCGGCCCCCGCAGGTCGGCTCGATGAAAAATGTCTCGAGACAATAAATATTTAACATCATTATTTATTCATATTTAAACTAACTAAGCCACCCAACGGTCTTTGATCAGAGTTTTTCACCAGATCGCATGAATGTTCAGTTATTCACACGTACTCTGAGAGTACGTAGCATATGCCAATTACCCCGTTGTGTCGTTTCATAGATCAAAACACACACATAGGGTGTTTGAACTTCAGCACTTTCTGACAAAACTGGTTTACCTTCCCTTTGATGACGAGTACATGAATTAAAATAGCTCAAAGTCGATAGTTACTGAGCAGATCTTGAGTGTCAGTTTTGCACAAACCAAGTTCGAAACAGCAATAAGACTCGTATATTGACTGACTGATTGACCTCTCAAATCACCTATTTTGATCATGAAGATTTTTAAAGATATTGTTGAAAAAATCACTATAATTGTTGTTGTTGTTCTCCACATGAATCCCCGTCGTCATGGGGTGAGACTGGCCATGGTTCCGTTCCTTTTTGCTCATCATTGTATTCAATCTTACTAAATAAAGTTGCTTAAAATTACCAAGTAATCGTATTCGTACTCAATCATAATTAATGTTAATGCTTACCATATGTGTGTGACGCATATATTGATATTGATCCTTGTGAATGTCTCTACTATAATAACTTCCCCCCAAATCTAAGTTGTTAGCATACAGTAACATACTGTATATTCCAGTTGTTTGCATAATCTTGGTTGTTATTGAAAGTGTGAAAAGATCAGTCGGATGATACATTCTGACAGCTTCAGAATTATTTGCTCAACGAAACAATGACGGAGTCGCAAGCAAGTTACCCCTCTGTGTCCATTCACACATTTATAAGTTAGGGTGGGGTAAGGCGCCTATATGAGGCGAGACGCCCACCCGTCCTATCTACATAACAACGGTTCAGATTGGCACTATAGTTTGTGTAAATCCGTGCTGCCAAACAGCGGATGAACAGAAACATAAAAAGAAAGAAGACTTTCACAATCGTGAGTACAAAATGTGACTGTTGATTTGTAGGTTTAAAATAGTAAAAAAGGTGATTTCCTGTTTCGCTGTAAAACTCGGTGGTTATCATAAATAACCATAACAAATATGATTCTCTTACGATAAATATGTAGACTAACATTTGGTAACTGTTAAATGAGCGATAATTAAACAGCAGACTATATACAGCTATTTTACTGTCGCACGTGCCTGTGGGCAAGACGCTCTTTTTGAATGGGGTAAGACGCCTACCATGGGCGTCTTGCCCCACCATATAATAATCATATATGATATCGCGTTAATTGTGTGTGTGTGTGTGTGTATTTCTTACATTATATAATAGTCTAGCAATATTCCTCTCTACTTCGTTTTTCAGGGCAATGGTTCGGTCATACAAAAGAAAGACGGAGAGGGGAAAGTATGGTGACGGTCAGCTCGGCAAAGCTCTTCGTGCAGTTAGGGTGGGCATTCCTTTGATAAGAGCAAGCAAGCAGTTTGGAATACCAGCTCGTACCTTGCGGAGGCATAGAGACAATGCAGTGACCTCCCCTGGAACTTTGAAACTCGGTCCCAGGACTGTTATTCTTGGAGATGACGTCGAGGAAGCCCTGTATGAACATATCAAAGAGATGGAACGTCGAATGTACGGCTTGACACTGTTGATGTAAGACGTCTCGCTTATGAGATTGCCGACAAAACTGGTGTGAACAACCTGTTCAACGAAACAACCAAGATGGCCGGTAAAGACTGGATCTCGCTATAAAGAAACCGCAGGATACCAACATTGCTCGCGCTCTTGGCTTTAACAAGCCACGAGTAAATGCGTTCTTCGAAATTTACCGCTCGGTTTTGGAGATGGCGCAATACACGCCAAGTCGATTGTTGAATATGGATGAGACTGGTATCACAAACGTCCAAAGACCAGGGGAAATCGTTGCGACCAAAGGAGCAAGACACGTTGCAAAGGTCACCAGTGGGGAACGTGGCGCTACAGTGACAGTCGTGTGTGCCATCAATGCAGCAGGTCGTTACCTGCCACCAATGTTTATTTTTCCACGAAAGAAGATGGTGGAAGCTTTAATGAACGGGGCACCACCTGAATCTGTAGGCCACTGCAGTCCGAATGGCTGGATTGATGCAGACTTGTTCGTCAAATGGCTTGAACATTTCGCTGCGTCGATCAATGCGTGTGTAGAAAATCAACAAATCATAATCATGGATGGCCACCACAGCCATAAAACACTGGCTGCGGTTAACTACGCGAGGTCCAAAGGCATACATCTGCTAGTTCTGCCACCTCATTGCACTCATAGGATGCAACCGCTCGACACAACGTTCTTCAAATCATTGAAGACCGCTTACAACAATGCAGTAGACAGCTGGATGGTCACCAATCCAGGTCGGCGAATGTCGTTTTTTTTTAAAAAACATCACTAGAAAAGCAGAAAATATCAGGCAGAGGGGAAACATGCAGCAAACTTATGACACCGACATATGCTGTGCTGTGAAGCTCACGGAAAATTTAGTATTACGAAAATATGGCGTGAACTAATCTGCGATTCTGTCTATGAAAGTATTTACTGGATAATCGGCTAATATAACCATATAATGTTAGCCTGGACTGTAACAGAAATATTTACATTACTTAAAAATGAGCTAAGTCCGTGGTCGCAGAAGTAGTGTCAGAACGAGGGCCGAGTTGTCTCAGGATGGAGCCGAGTTGTCTCGAGGCGACTCGGCCCGGGCCGAGTTGTCTCGGGCCGACTTGTCCGAGGGCCGAGTTGTCCGCCTACCATATATTATACTTGAACATGCAAATTATTATATTTTAGAACAGTTAATTCGTCGGACATATGACTTATCATATTGAACTCTAAACAGTTCCATTTAGGGCTAATATAGGAATACTTTGTTTATTTTGAAACTTTTCCTTATCTAGATGTATTGAGTTAATGTCTTTATTTAGAGTGTGCCTGGGTGTAATTCCTTTTGACATTCTACCACTGGACGAACACTCTCCATCCTTCCAGTACAGACTACAGGTGCAACAGATTCCATCCGTCACTTCAGCATGCGGGCCTTTCTTGCAAATGATGATCTCGTCTCACAGATTTGCCACAGACACCTGTGGCTTCCGGTATGACTTTGTCAACCACAACTGATGGAGCTCTGATAATGACATGTTTTCAATAAATATTCATTTACAAATTATTACATGTAACATGAAACAGAGGACGTCACAACTGGATACAGAAGCTGACCAGTGAAAGACTAAAAACTACCAAGGTGGAAGTAAATGACCTACCTCACATTAACATACTGACTACTTGCCTCAGCTCTTGGCCTTAATGACACCTTTATTCTTCCCCAGGAAGATGACCAGTGCACGCAGCTAGCGCTGGGACGTAGACGAGCCAGATGGATGCCGGGCCAACAGCAATGGATGATGGGCAGACCTTGCGACACACACCGCCGCCGTACGTCGTCTCGGACACCGACAGAGAACCCGACGACACCGTCAGTATCATCGAGGTCCACACAGAGCCAGAGCTGCTGGCTGTGAGGGACATTGAGGTACAGTCAGGCCCTTAGCCAGAAACAATTTTTGCAAGTTTTGAATTTGATAAAAAGTGTATATTTTAGCATGTGAACGGCTTGCATGGAAGCCAGTCATAGCCATTATTGGCCAGTTGAGTTTTTTCAGTGAAAAAATCTGAATCATTTGAGCCATTTATTTAATTAATATGGATCCACTTGATTTGTTTCACTACCAGTTGGGCCAATGATAGTGATTAATATGGGCCCCTGGACTTGGGACTATTAGTTAATCTAGTGGCCAGCTGGCGCCCTCTAAATTCCACCAGTCTTATCAGAACTTTGTAATTACCCATCTGCTAGTCTTGAAGACAGGCAGGTGGGTCTCTGGCTAAGCCCCTATTTCATAGTGATGTGTTCATGTTTATGGTTTGTTGCGCATGTTGATTGATTGCTTGGGTAGTTTGCACGCCTTGCATGTCTTCCATCATCACTAACCAGTAATCTCACTACCAGCACTAGTTTTAGAGGTCGGTGGAACCATTATATAATAATAATAAAATTACTTCTTTTACACCAATATCATCAGAAATCCAAGCGAACTAAAAGATTAAGCATTCTCATAATCTTGTAGTGATTTGTACAATGCAAAAGTCATCAACAGATGGATTGAATTGATACCAAGCTAGGGAGGATATGCTGTGTTAAAAAGATAGGTTTTTAAATGACGGCGAAATGAAACTAAAACAAAAGGCAACGTTTTGGTGTTACACGCATAAGAAAGTTAATACAAACTAACTGTTTGCAGGTATAATCCAAATTATAATGTGACCATGATTACGGTACCATAGAACATGTCCGTATTGATTGCATGTGTAAATTGTTACAGTAAATTACAGTTGCAGTGTAACTGAACCAAGCATTTGCAAGCTCATATTAACCGTGTTTTGTGTGGAAAAGTGTGTGGTCATACTCTGCTAGCACTAACAGAGAGTAGCACTCTGTGTTATAGCTGATAGTGACCGATGACATAAGAGGCATTGATGTGATAATAGAAGACCGAGATGAGCATGATTTGGAGCCTGCTGGCCAGGTGACAGCCGGCACACCCCATACACCTGATGACATCACCACTGTACCCACCCCATCGACCCTGCACCCACATGAGTGTGATACCCCACCATTACAGTCCCTTCCCCGAGCATCATATTGTAGTCCTGGCCTGCAGCTTGCCACCCCTATGACTTCAGTATTCACCCCTGTGTCGCCAACAAGTGCCACTGTGCCGCAGTTATCGGTGCCAGGGTTAGTCGCCCCTGTTGTGTCGTGTATAGTCACCCTGCATTCACAAGCACCCTGTCTGCCTACCACTAGCCCTAGTTCACCCCGTTCCCTGCTAATTACCCCATGTCTACCCAAGTCACACCCATACATCCCCCGTTTCGTTACCTCCCCCCTCAGTCCGCGTCTCTTCCCTTCTCCCCTGAACATCCGCCCACCCAGACAACGCCCTCCCGCAACACGTCCCCATCTTCTCAACATGCCCCCACCCCCTATACACTCCCCCTCACCCCGCATCTGTACTTTCCACCCCGGGTTCCCAAGTCGAGCGTATCTCACCAGTCCTTACCCCAATGCCATGTACCCTACCACAAGTCTGGGAGCCAACTGCGCTGCCTCTCCATGTTCTGCTCCTGTCAACACACACCCTCTGTGGATGTCAGCTACTTCCCCCTCCCACGGGCTGAGGACGCGACCTGGGATGAGTTCGGCTGGAGAAGTCTCCCGGCCTCAATCCCCTGTGAGTAGCTAGACTGGCAAGGATATATATATGTACCATCCTCGCATGCCAGGGGATGTTACTGAGTACACCAGTCGCAGTACCTATGGCAGATGGCCAAGCAAAACACTGTAGTTCAGTGCAGCCAATAACATCGTTTGCTAGAGTGCTCAGCTTGTTTTCGTTGCAACCAGCACTTGCTCAGGTTTATTGTTACATGTAGTTTTTGTAATCATGTCTGTAAAAGAACACAGTGAGAAAAAGGTCTTGTTACGTAATGTGAAGAAAACAAATACCATGGACACTGATAGATGCAGTGAAAAAACAGAAATTGCAGTAAACGGCGAGCAAGTTAAAAATATAAATTCCTATGAATACCTTGGAGCAAGACTACAAGGAGACGGCAAGACATCATCAGAGATCAGAAGAAGAATAGCCATAGCAACGCAGAAACTAAATAATCTAAAAAATGTATGGAAAGGCCTAAACATACCAACAACAGGGTTGGGGTTTAATCCAGGTTAAACTGGTTTTGCCCAGCCCGGCAGGTTAAACCCGGGTTAATCTGAGCTTTACTCTATCTGAGATCTCAGGATGATATTACCAGAGGGACATTCTCAATATTAATACAGTTGGTATGTAGATTGATGATGGTTTAAAACTGTTGTAATATTATTGATGTAATAAAAGATGACAGCTGCTCTTTAAATAAGTCTGTCAATATGCCTAGCTAGCTATGACTTTATGATAATCAGATGATAATCATGCTATTGGGGTATTATGTTACTGACTGATTCAACTTTTCTGCACACTGATTGCATAAAGGTTACAAAGGTTTCCCTTCAGATGTGAGTATTTTCCACAGCCAGAAACCCCAAGTTAATGTCCACCTTATGCAAACAACTTGTACTAGATACCAGTTCAGACCATAATCCTTTTATGTATTTAAACCAGGCCAGAAAGTCCAAAATAAAAGGGACTTTTATTAGTGTGCCATAACCATAAAATGCGTGTCCCACACTGGACACTGCCATTAATTACTAGCTGAGTCTTCTGAAGAAGTGCAGTGATTCCAGTCAGACAACCTACACCAGTACAGCCTGGTGTCAGCTTGCTGGTTATGGAACAGGAGGATATAGAGCCATGGAGACTGACAGGTGGTAATCTACCCTCTAAGCACTTGTGTTCACTGCCAACAACTGGATTCATCCTTCATCCTCTAAAGTTACCAGAGCCATCACTGATTCATGGTCAAGTTGATTAGCCCAACTCACCAACTAAGATGATACACAACACTGTAAGTGACAGAGTCCGGAGTGAGGCCTAAGCATTGTCCTCCAATTGCTGAATAGATCAATTAACCCTGGCCCCCAGACCCAAGTGGGTGACATTGTGCACAAGTGTTCATTAATCCTTAGTGATTGTTCAGAAACTTTGACAAAACTGTCATGTGTGAAAGACGACATGAAAGCAATGTACCGGTATGTGCATTTCTATGTACCATGTTAGTTAACTGTGATTCTTGTCTGTTTCATATTGATAATAAAGCTATATGAAACACTTTGCCTGCTTTATTATTTCATATTGTGATAAAATGTGCCTGAAAAATAGTTTAACCCGGGGTTTACCCAGTTTAGCCCAACCCAGGTTAAACCCGGGTTTAACCCGGGGGCGGGTTAAACTTGTCAACGTTGACCAACAGAGATAAGAATTTTAAAAACGCGTTTTTCCCAACAGCTCTATATGGGAGCGAAACATGAACACTGAACAAAGAAGACGAGAAGAATACGAGCGTTTGAGATGAAATGTTACAGAAAAGTCCTAAGAGTGCCATGGATAACAAGAATAACCAATGCAGAGATCCTTAAAAAATTAGACATAAATAACTGCCAACTAGTCAATAGAATAAAACAACCAAGGAGAAGATGAGAGCAGGACATCAGCGACTGGTTGGAAGACGACATCGTGAGAGCAGGGAGACGAACGGCAGACAGCAGCGTATCGTGGGATCATCCGGGCGGCTACGTCTCACAGAGATATGCTGAACTGAAGAAGAAGTAGTTCTTGGGAAGTAGTAGTTATTTGAATACACATTACAGGCCTGTACTCTCAGTGGTTCATGGGAATGGTTGAATGGGTAGTTATTTGAATACACATTACAGGCCTGTAGTCTCAGTGGTTCGTGGGAATGGTTGAATGGGTAGTTATTTGAATACACATTACAGGCCTGTACTCTCAGTGGTTCGTGGGAATGGTTGAATGGGTAGTTATTTGAATACACATTACAGGCCTGTAGTCTCAGTGGTTCGTGGGAATGGTTGAATGGGTAGTTATTTGAGTACACATTACAGGCCTGTAGTCTCAGTGGTTCAGTGGTTCATGGTAATGGTTGAATGGGTAGTTATTTGAGTACACATTACAGGCCTGTATTTGAGTCATTCAGGCCTGTAGTTCAGTGGTTTGTGGGAATGGTTGAATGGGTAGTTATTTGAGTACACATTACAGGCCTGTAGTCTCAGTGGTTCATGGTAATGGTTGAATGGGTAGTTATTTGAGTACACATTACAGGCCTGTAGTCTCGGTGGTTCGTGGGAATGGTTGAATGGGTAGTTATTTGAGTACACATTACAGGCCTGTAGTCTCGGTGGTTCGTGGGAATGGTTGAATGGGTAGTTATTTGAGTACACATTACAGGCCTGTAGTCTCAGTGGTTCTTGGGAATGGTTGAATGGGTAGTTATTTGAGTACACATTACAGGCCTGTAGTCTCAGTGGTTCATGGTAATGGTTGAATGGGTAGTTATTTGAGTACACATTACAGGCCTGTAGTCTCAGTGGTTCGTGGGAATGGTTGAATGGGTAGTTATTTGAGTACACATTACAGGCCTGTAGTCTCAGTGGTTCGTGGGAATGGTTGAATGGGTAGTTATTTGAATACACATTACAGGCCTGTAGTCTCAGTGATTCATGGGAATGGTTGAATAGGTAGTTATTTGAGTACACATTACAGGCCTGTAGTCTCGGTGGTTTATGGTAATGGTTGAATGGATAGTTATTTGAGTACACATTACAGGCCTGTAGTCTCAGTGGTTCATGGTAATGGTTGAATGGGTAGTTATTTGAGTACACATTACAGGCCTGTAGTCTCGGTGGTTCGTGGGAATGGTTGAATGGGTAGTTATTTGAGTACACATTACAGGCCTGTAGTCTCGGTGGTTCATGGTAATGGTTGAATGGGTAGTTATTTGAGTACACATTACAGGCCTGTAGTCTCAGTGGTTCATGGTAATGGTTGAATGGGTAGTTATTTGAGTACACATTACAGGCCTGTAGTCTCAGTGGTTCATGGTAATGGTTGAATGGGTAGTTATTTGAGTACACATTACAGGCCTGTAGTCTCGGTGGTTCGTGGGAATGGTTGAATGGGTAGTTATTTGAATACACATTACAGGCCTGTAGTCTCAGTGGTTCGTGGGAATGGTTGAATGGGTAGTTATTTGAATACACATTACAGGCCTGTAGTCTCGGTGGTTCGTGGGAATGGTTGAATGGGTAGTTATTTGAATACACATTACAGGCCTGTAGTCTCGGTGGTTCGTGGGAATGGTTGAATGGGTAGTTAGTTATATTGGGATTCCCAGAAGTCAAGAGCTTCATCTTTGAATTGAAGTGAGGGTGGGGCATGTGTCTGCGTAGTCGCGACCGGCGAAGTCAGTTACTAGTTTGATTCAGCTGACTTCCATACATTGTGTATCTGCCAGGGGTAATATACTTAGTCACCACCCCTGGCATGCGAGGATTTGATTTGTACATTTTTAAAACTAATCTAGGGGTGTATCCACAGCAGTGGTGTAACATTTTATTACGTGGTGTAACATTTTAAAGAAATTTTATCATTGGCTGTTGTTGAGAAAATATTGATTGAATTTTATTACTATGATTATGTGTTAGGTACCCATAAAAGTAAACTGTGTATCAAATTACATTACGGTTATGACAAGGTTGACATTGCCACCCACATTTGATTGTAACAATACATCAACTAATGACACACCTTGTGTAGTTTTCATTGCAGATTATTACAGGTTAATAATCAACAATTTACAACATTCAATATACCTCTCCTGTTCAATGTTAAGATTTCACACTCTAGTGTTTCTGTATAAATTCCTGGCTGGTAACATGTCAACAGCTTTCCATGTTCCAGCATCACAGCATAGAACATGATACTAACAGCATATAGGTTCCTGGGTGCATGTACTTTGCTTTCTTGGGCTAAATGGCTGATGTTGACCTCACTCGTGTCTTTAACAGTTGGTGTGTTAGTTCTTTGTATGCGTCTAACCATGACTTGCAGATTTTTTGTAACCACTAGATCATTACAAGAATGATGTATTTTATGTGTTAAAATATTTTTTTATGAAATTGCTTAAAATTGTCAAAGTATGTATAACTAAAATTTTTTATGTACACATGATAACTGCATATAACGCAGTTGTCACTTCACGTTTGTACCTGTATATAAGTAGGTCACTGATATTGGTTGTGACTATTATAGACTGGAGTGGCCGATCCACCCATGACCCTCAGGCCTGGCAGCAGCCGTAGTGTGGTGCCATCTGGTGGGGTTTTGCAGACATCCAACGAATGTAACGATACATCTTCAACAGATTTTCGCTCGCCAAAACGTTTCAAACCTTCACCACCGGAAGAAGATGATGATGACACAGATGTAAGTGACTTTGGAGAAGCAGGGAAACAGGGAAGTAGGGAGAGAGGGAAGGAGGGGAAGAGGAAAGCAGGGTGAGAGAAGCAGGGGGAGAGAGAAGCAGGGAGAGAGAGAGAAGCAGGGAGAGAGAGAGAAGCAGGGAGAGAGAGAGAAGCAGGGGGAGAGAGAAGCAGGGAGAGAGAGAAGCAGGGAGAGAGAGAAGCAGGGAGAGAGAAGCAGGGAGAGAGAGAAGCAGGGAGAGAGGGTGATAGAATGTTAGGTAGAGAAATTGCATTTTCAGTGCAGACTTAGAACGAACAAATAAACAAAAACAGTTGTCGAGTGGAACCTTTGGTTTATCGAGAGTCCAAAACAGTTTCGTCTGTTTGCAACTCCCCCTCCATGAAATTTGTAATTTTGTTTGTTACACATAAAAGGTAAGTTATATAGTACAGTATCCAGTCCTCAGAACTGCTCAAAGCACTTTACACTTTACTCCCTGGCAGACCTGTTCCTTCGAACACCATCTCGACTTCTCTGGGGAGCATTCAGCCATGCGTTAATTACTCTGTGAAGACTACTTGTACACAAATGTCCACCACTGTATAGCCAGGTACTCATTTATACAGCTGGGTGAATTAACTTGCCAAAGTTTCAAAATGGCAGCAAGATGGTTTGAATCCAGAATCTCTTGATTGAGTTTCTGAAGCTTTAGCCACAACATAGTAGTTATTCTTGTAGCTAGATGAGTCAGTAGATTATTAATCTGTTAATTAATCTGTTGTTGTCCTCTGTGAGAGTAAATAGTTTCTCATATATAATCTATACATAATCTTTTGTTATAAATATTAGTTTACGTCCAGTTGTTGTATCTCCCTTCACTGAAAGAAAGGATATAATAAATAATTTATGTTGTATGATTGAACTTATCTCTTTCAAAAATTGAAGAACGTTATTCTTGCAGAATTGCCCAATCTGCTTTGAGGCGTGGACTAACTCTGGTGTTCACCGCTTGGTGGCGCTCAAGTGTGGCCATCTATTTGGACAGAGGTGGGTGCCAGTGGTTGCATTAAGTTCTTCTTTTCCTGGATAAATATCATTTACATCATCAAGATAAATAATTTAATTGAGATAAAAACAAACGTACACAATAGGGTGCTTCGGTACAACTATTATTATTTATTCGTGAAAATGTTCATTAAGTTGGAAGAATAATTAAATAACAACATTTTCTTATTACACAACTATGAAATTTGACTCGCATCACATTGAGAGTACGGAGGAACAGTTCCTGGTGAATGCTGCCAAAAGCAGTCGAAACATCGATATGAGTCATATTTCATAGTTGTGTCAAGAACATTTTTTAATTTAATAATTATTCTTCTAACTTGGTGAACATTTTCACGAATATAAGATGAGAGTATGGAAGAATAGATCTTGATGATTAAATTTTTTTGTTTGACTTATTTTTAACAGTTCTTATCCATGTCCGTTTCAGCTGCATCGAAAAGTGGCTAAAAAACCAGAAGGCGAAATGTCCTCAGTGCAACACGAAGTCCAACCGCAGAGACATCCGACCGATATATGCCAAGATGCTGCGGGTATTTGGCATGCTTCCCTCGTGTGTTACAGGACAATGTGGTTACATGGGTTAAATGTTGTTCTGAAAAGTTGTCTGTCATCTCTCACATCATCTGTTGCACCTCCATGATCATTATATGATATAGGAAAATTAATATGAATGAACTGTTGCATACCAGATTACTTACCACATGATAGAGGAGAGTTCAGAAATATACTTTTACTGTACGTTTATAAACTATATGTAAAAATGTCTTCACTAATTTGACTTTTGCTTGTCTTATGTGCCACAAGGGGTGGGTACCATTGGAGATTTCTTGGTTGGAGGTTTCAGGCGAGACACAACTGTGGGGCAGTTGAAGTTTTTTGGTCGTAATCTCCAAATATTCACCACATTCCAATGCCTATGCATAGTAGCAGATATTGTGATAGCTACTTGTAGGTACTGAGACATGTTTGCTGCCCCCTGACCCATCCCTTGTGCCCCAGGTTGTGGACACGACGGAGCGTGACCGTGCCCTGGAGGAGCTAGGAAAGGAGCGAGCGGTGCGGAGAAAGGTCGAGATGGAGATGGCCCAGATGCGGCTGCAGTATCAGATCGTCCTAGACGAGTGTGCTGTCGTCAAGGAGGTGCTCGAGAGACAGCAGCAGCAGCCCATGCCTGCGTGGTAACTAGCGCCACCTACTGGCATGTCTGTGTTATATGGTCGTCGATAGTGAATTTACCAAAATTTACCTCTTCTCTCTGATTTGTAAAGAAAAAATTCCTTGCAAAAATAACTGATTATATAATTATATTTGCAACTTGGGTATTTACTGATAGTCTGATACCAAAGTCTGCCAATTTGGGTATTTACTGATAGTCTGATACCAAAGTCTGCCAATTTGGGTGTTTACTAATAGTCTGATACCAAAGTCTGCCAATTTGGGTGTTTACTAATAGTCTGATACCAAAGTCTGCCAACTTGGGTATTTACTAATAGTCCGATACCAAAGTCTGCCAATTTGGGGATTTACTAATAGTCTGATACCAAAGTCTGCCAACTTTAATTCTTGCGATAGACTTTTTTTTAACATCAAGGCGGTATCTGTTACTGGTGGATTATCAGATCATCATACTGTAATTATTGATCTGTGTCTCAGAGTTGAGTCCAGACCAGCACAACAATTTATTACTTTCCGACCGATACATGACATTAATATAGACATTCTTCGTGAAGACCTTGCAAATTCAGATCTCTTAATTCATTCAAAAACTACACTGTGAGCTAGTAAACCAGAACTATGTTACACTAAGTAATCTTCCTGATAAACATGCCCCCTAACAAACAAAAAAGTAAAAGTTCGTCCACCGTCACCATGGATGTCACTAGACATAGTACAAGCAAAACATCGCCGTCGATATCTTGAAAGAATTTGGCGACGTACCCGTTCATCCCTTGATCGGTCCCGCTATACTAAGCAGTTACATCTGTGCAACCACATGATGTCAAAAGCAAAATCAGACTATTATACGAATTTAATATGAAACAATTCTGAAAAACCTTGCCAAATGTGAAAATCCATCAATAGTGTTCTTCATCGGGAGAAACCAAAAGTATTGCCTGATACCTCTTCATTGGATACATTATGCAGCAGGTTTTCAAAATATTTCACGGATAAGATTGCTTACATTCGATCACGTTTAGTTATTAATGACGTTGATTACAAGTTGACTGAACAGCCGATTGTTGATAATACACTGCAATGTTTTACACCTGCAACTACAAGTGAAGTTCGCACTATCATACAAGTGTCCTAACAAATCGTGTGGTCTTGACCCTTTTCCAACATTTCTACTGAAAAGTTGCATTGATCAACTGGTTTATCCTATTATAAATATGTCAATGCAGGATGGTGTTGTTCCACATGAATTCAATCAAGCTCTTGTCAATCCTCTTATTAAAAAACAAAGTCTGTGCAAAAATTACCGTCCTATCTCAAATCTTAATTTTCTGTCAAAAGTATTGGAGAAGGTTGTTGCAAATGGACTCCATGAATAGCATTTATCAAATGATCTACAATCTGCATATAAGCGATTTCATTCAACTGAGACGGCTCTTCTTAAAATACACACTATCACATATCGTACCCTTTCTACGCAACACCCATCCTATTTGTTTAGTCTCCTTCGTTTTTCCGATATCCCCAGGAATCTCAGATCATCTGTTTCACAACAACTTTTTGTTCAGAAAACCAAGCTTAATATCGGCAAACGTGCTTTTTCTGTAGCTGCACCAAAACTCTGGAATCAACTCCCTGTCGCTTTAAAATCATCTGAGATTATAAATACCTTCCATAAAAAACTAAAGACTTATTTATTTAAAATTGCATTCCCACCCTAACCTTATTTGAAATTGCATTCCCACCTTTAATGACGACTCTTGCTTGTCCCTGTTAATGATTTTGCCCAGTGATTCTTGTATGTTGCGCCTCTGAGCTCAGATTCGTGGGGATTTAGGCGCTATAGAAGTTTGTTATTATTATTATTAGAAATTCTAGAAAAGCTCTGACACCATCTGACAGTGAATTTCTGGGTACTGTACCAGTGATACAGAATGCGCACAATGAAAGCAGGACAGCCACGGTCAATTAGTTTAGTGAATAGCTTGCTGTGGTTCACTTTGTCAAAGGCCTTGGAGGCATCCAACATAGTGACATACATAGAAGAGCCACTCGCTAAGTAGTGTCGAAAAAGTTCTTTTAATAGAAATATGAACATCTCAGTTGAGTGATGCTTTTTAATTCCAAATTGGTTGGCACACGTTGTGAAGAAAATGGTAGCCCTTGATAATATTAAAGATTCAAATAATTTACTAGCAATTGTTGCAAGAGCAATTTGTCTGTAGTTATTGTTATCAGACAAATCACCAGCTTTGTTTTTAATTATTGGAGCTATTATTGTGACCATCATAGCATCAGGTAAAAACACATGAATTAACAAGCTGCTGAATAGCAGTGACATATAAACATGACATTTTTCATTAGCAAACTTAAAATGTTCATTACTTACACATTCATAACCAGGAGCTTTTCCTGTAGGTATCCCCTGAATTATTTCTTTAGCATCAACCATCATTTGATACTAACAGTACTACCAGGTAATTAATGAAGAAGTCGTGTATCCAAGCTCAATGTACAAGATCACTGTTTGCTCAGAGGGTGGATTAGCACCTGTCATTGTCCAAGGGTCAGTATCCCCTTTGTTCATTAATCAGGCTGCAGTGTGCTACTACAAACTGACTAAACTGACCTAGAGGCTGTCTGGGACAGTTCTTCTTCAGAAGAGGATTCTCGCAATTAGCACTCCCTCTTATGAAAGCAACAAAGGCATTTTATTATGGATTTTAGTGGTTTGTTTAGTTAATTGCAATTGTGGTAATTAATTAGGGGTTTCTGACTGTGAAAGCATGCCTCTTAAAGCGAAGTCTTTGTGCCTTCAATGTCATCAATGTGCAAAAATACATATATTTTGTTATATAAATTATCTGTGCACCTCACTTATTGACTTCAATTCCAGTTTAATTTGTTTTTGTGATTTTTTTAAATTTAATTCAAAGTCAGACCATTTGTTTTTTTCAATTCAATTCTACTTCATGACTGACCCGTTCGACCCTACATACCAGTCAGTGCGTGCCATATCATTGATACACTTTTCAGTAGATCCCATTAATGCATCTGTAATTGTCAATGAAAACTTAATTGTCAATGAAAATTGTAGTAGCGTAATTGTAATAGAAATGACAGATGAGAAGTAATTGATTTGATTTTGTGTAATTGGACCCATCCATGATAGTTGTGAGAAATAATAACTCTACACAGTGATGGACATTTAGCAAGTACTTATTTGGCTGCACAGTTGTTAATGTTATTGTTTGCCACTAGGGCTGTCGGAGCAGCAAGCCACCAGGGCCACGCTAGTCCCATCAATTACACTGCACGGACGACGTCTTTGGTGCCTTCATACGTCATTATGAAAAATGTGAAGATCTCTGAGGTAATTTCAGTTTTAAATAATTTTTTTAGTTTTCTGTCTTATCATATTCTAATAATTAATTAGAATAATACAGATCATCTTGCTACATGTGCAATGTAATATTGTTTTTAGAATCTGATATATTTGGTTAGTTAATCCGTAACATTATCAGCATTCTAAGTAGACCATACCATGAGTTCAAGGCAAGGCATCAAGGCAAAGTACTCTTGGTTGAGATGCACAAAACCAACGTATCCTGGGCTAAGATGCACCAAGAGAGATGGACCAAGTCAAAGTACTCTGGTGGCATGGTATACACCAATCCAAAGTACTCTGGACTGAGATGCACCAATCCAAAGTACTCTGGACTGAGATGCACCAAGCCAAAGTACTCTGGACTGAGATGCACCAATCAAAAGTTATCTGGTCTGAGATGCACCAAGTCAAAGTACTCTGGACTGACCTATAGACCTTTGATCTTACCCTACTGTGCTCTGCGTCCTGTTGACTGACCTTTGCTCTGTGTTGTTTGTCCCCAGTGTGGGGGGAGCAGGGTGATGACCTACCACGACCCACTGGCGACCTTGTGTCTCTCCCAGCCCTCCTCCAGTCAGCTCTTCCCGGGCTACGGTGTCAAGAAGGTACTAGATCAATGTGCGAGAAAGTCTGGCAAGTTGCCACAAAGATGCAAACAACATAAACCTGCACCTAATGCAAATATGAGAACTTTGTGAGGTTTTAAAACACACATCCACAGACATTTTGTTAAAGGTAAAATAAACTACAAGAAATAACTTTGTGTTATGGAATCTCACTATTGAGGTCCCTCTTGGGACAGGACTAAAGTTACTCTAATAGCAAAGTGACCATATTAGCAGGACTACGTTCCTATAGTTTTGGAATCTCACCATTGAGGTCCCTCTTGGGACAGGACTAAAGTTACTCTAATAGCAAAGTGACTATATTAGCAGGACTACGTTCCTATAGTTTTGGAATCTCACCATTGAGGTCCCTCTTGGGACAGGACTAAAGTTACTCTACTAGCAAAGTGACTGTATTAGCAGGACTACGTTCCTATAGTTTTTGAATCTCATCATTGAGGTCCTACTTGGGACAGGACTAAAGTTACTCTAATAGCAAAGTGACTATATTAGCAGGACTATGTTTCTATAGTTTTGGAATCTCATCATTGAGGTCCCACTTGGGACAGGACTAAAGTTACTCTAATAGCAAAGTGACTATATTAGCAGGACTACGTTCCTATAGTTTTGGAATCTCACCATTGAGGTCCCACTTGGGACAGGACTAAAGTTACTCTAATAGCAAAGTGACTATATTAGCAGGACTACATTCCTATAGTTTTGGAATCTCATCATTGAGGTCCCACTTGGGACAGGACTAAAGTTACTCTAATAGCAAAGTGACTATATTAGCAGGGCTATGTTCCTATAGTTTTGGAATCTCATCATTGAGGTCCCACTTGGGACAGGACTAAAGTTACTCTAATAGCAAAGTGACTATATTAGCAGGGCTATGTTCCTATAGTTTTGGAATCTCATCGTTGAGGTCCCACTTGGGACAGGACTAAAGTTACTCTAATAGCAAAGTGACTATATTAGCAGGACTACGTTCCTATAGTTTTGGAATCTCATCATTGAGGTCCCACTTGGGACAGGACTAAAGTTACTCTAATAGCAAAGTGACTATATTAGCAGGACTACATTCCTATAGTTTTGTTGTTGAGAAATAATTTTGGACTGTCCTAGGGTGACCATAATTGCAAGGTAGCTGTACTACCAAGGTGACTATAAAGTGAGATATGACTACTGTAATAAAATATATAATCACTGTCCACTTTTCCATTTAGACCTTGTCGTTTATCCACTGACACAATTGCTCACACTTTATCATCTGTACGCATGTTTTATAAACTCAGATACCTTGTGCATAAATACATTTGGTAATTAAGTGTAGTTTGTCTGCATTTAACAAATATTTATTGATCATATTCCCAAAATGTACCAGGTTTGCCTAGATGTCAATTTTGATTGATTTCTGATAATTTTGGCATAATCAGAACTGATGTTGCAGAATCTGTAGCACACGTGTGATGAACTATAATTAAAAAACTACTTCTGGTTTTTAAGATATCAGAGTTGAATTATACCGTAGTGACTGAATGTCTTCAAAAATGTTTTCGGGCACCATAAACATCTACAAAAACTATTATTGTCTGTACTGTGTGTTTTTGGACACCTTCAATTGTGAGAGATTCAGTGGTTGTGGCATGTCAAAAGTGTGGAGGAACAACCAACGAGTGTTCATATTTGTTTAATTAAGCACTTCGTATTGTATGTTTTTATCATTATTATTTGTAGGTGTCCAACTACCTACAGTCATTGTGGTAATGTAAAATTGTATATTTGTTTGTATTATATAGATTCAAATGAATAACAGCGTGGTAATTTCACAATCTGTCTGTTTCTGTGACGGCTGAAAGTTAAATTCGCTGGACTTCAAGACGTCAGAGTTCGTGTCTCTGCACAGTAAGGCGATCAGAGACCTTGCCATCAATCCTGATGGTCTCCTGCTTAGTTGCTCCGTTGACAAGTCCATCAAACTGACCAGTCTACTCAGCAACGCCACTGTCCAGAGGTTGGCATTTGGGTCACTAGAACATTATCACATAGCTGGCTGACGACAGATCTTGTGTGATTCTGTACTGTCCGTGTATTTCGTTGTTATTATATCTTGCTGTATTCAGGAGGTGTTTTTTATTTATCATTTCGGGTGTAAATGTTCTTGATATGTTCTTTAAATTATACTTGGTTACTTAGTCATAGAATTGAATTTTAATAATTAGTTATAGAATAAAATATAAGACAACTGTTCACATGTAACTATGGTGTATTCATTCTTTGTGTTCAAGCAACATGCATTAATCTCTAGAACATGTTCCCTGTAGTGATATATTAAAATCACATACACTGCCTGTTGATATTGTCAGAAACATGCGTGTTACATATTTGTATTGTCAAGAAAACAAATTACATATTGATATGGTAAAAACATGCATCATATACTCGGTACTAAGGTGATAAATAACCACACATATTACATATTGATATTACCAGAGACAGACATGTCACCTGGTGATTGTGTTGGCAACTTGTGCTCCACCTGGTGGATTATGTTGCAGTTACACCAACCCAGTGCCAGTGTGGTCGTGCGTATGGGACCCGGATGACACGAGTTACTTCTACGCGGGCCTACAGAGCGGTGTGGTGCGGGTGTTTGACATACGCAACACGTCTACACACTTACAGGAACTCATGCCCATGGGTACACGCTCACCCGTCGTTGCACTGCAGTATGTCCGCCGTGACCTACAGTCGACCTTCAGGTAAATTTCTATACACTTCCTATTCACTGTTACAATTTGTCGTGGCGTTTTAGTAGAACAATTTTTAATTATCCTTTTTTTACAAATGCCTATTCTCACCAGAAAGATAATATTTGATGGGCATTGTTCCTAGTAAGTATATATATATATACATTGTATATATAATACTGTTACTACACTAATTAATAAATCTCTGATATCGCCGGATAATCCATTTTAAAATGATTGTTTACATTCAGCGCCAGTCGGGGTGTCGTACAGTTCACCAAATCTGGTCATCACCCTTGTAACTTGAATTAGTTTATATATATATATAGAGGAGTCCCTCAAATGTACCGAGACATACACTCTATATTGTAGGCCCGGTGGAGTGTTGGTCGGCCAACTCGACCGAGTATCATTCTTTGAGAAGTCGACGAATTTGAATGACTACCAGCCCCATCTACTGCCGCTTCACGGTACTAATCTGCGTCATATGTGAATCAGCTCACCATTATTTTTAACCAGTGTTATGGAGTGTTAACTAACTAAATACTTATGATGATTGTCGTTAATGGTTATGGGAGTGCTTGGGTTTGAAAGTTTTTTATGCTCGGAAAAACTTTACAATTAGTTAATTGTCTGTTTGTGTGGTATATTTAGTTTTCATTTTAGGGTACTTTAAAGTGTTATTTATATACATCCTGCTAGTAAAACTTTACATGTGTAGGTAATGTGTGTTTTGATATCTTTATTTTATTTAGGATGAGCCTAAAGACAGTTTTCTGTTTTAAAGTGTATTGTTTTAGGACAGACAATAAAGTATTTTTGATTTGATCACATCTTATTGTATGAATAATCTTTTTGGGTCATGCTCTGCCTGCAAATCTTGATGATGATGTTACAACTAAAATGGTATACTCAATAATGAACTTCTCTGGAATGTCGGTTTGTGCAGCCATCCATAGCTGTGACTGAGCTGCCAATCACTGCTGTGACTACGCTGCCAATTACAGATGTGACTGAGCTACCAATTATAGCTGTGACTGCTGCCAATTGCAGCTGTGACTGAGCTGCCAATTACAGCTAAGACTGAGCTGCCAATTATAGCTGTGACTGATCTGCCAATTATAGCTATGACTGAGCTGCCAATTATAGCTGTGACTGAGCTGCCAATTACAGCTATGACTGAGCTGCCAATTATAGCTATGACAGCTGCCAATTATAGCTGTGACTGAGCTGCCAATTATAGCTGTGATTGAGCTGCCAATTACAGCTATGACAGCTGCGAATTATAGCTGTGACTGAGCTGCCAATCGCAGCTGTGATTGAGCTGCCAATTACAGCTGTGACTGAGCAGCCAATTATACCTATGACTGAGCTGCCAATTATAGCTGTGACTGAGCTGGCAATCACAGCTGTGACTGAGCTGCCAATTACAGCTATGACTGCCGCCAATCACTGCCATGACTGTGCTATCAATCAGAAGAATAGTGATTTCTGCCAATCATAGCTGTGACTGAGCTGCCAATCACAGCTGTGATTGGTGCCAATCACTGCCATGGCTTCTGCCAATCACAGCTGCGACTGTGGTGCCAATCACACATTACATGTCATGTATTTGCAGGTAACCTGACGAGTCTGTCAGTAGATGCCAAGTCGAGACACGTCCTGGCCACCTTCCGTCCGTCAGCCAAGATGCCCTATGTCCGTCACCAAGTAAGTCAAACTGACCAAGTTTCTTCACATTTATTGTTTGAAAGCTTTCCAAAGAAGGAAGGAGTGTGAATGAACATGTCTTACAGGCGTAAAATGTACTTGTCTTACAGGCGTAAAATGTACTTAAATTGGTTCTAGATAAATGGTATATCTGTGGCTCTGCTTCAGTGGTAGTTCACCGGACTGTTGATCAAAAGGCGGTTGTTTGAATCTATCCACCATCGTTTTGAAACTTGGACAGTGTTGTCCACCTCAGTTTACCTGTTTCTTTCGGAAGAGACACTGTAAGTTGTTGGACTCTCCTGCCTGGTATCTGTGCTAGGGGAAATAAAAATACTAATTTATACAATTTTATATATTTAATGGTTTTGTTTAATTTATGCAGTTTTATGTAAGGTGCCTGAGACCATTTTATTTTAAGTTGATTTGGGCGCTATACAAATTCCTATTAAAACTGTTATTGCCAGGAAACTCATATCATCTGTTTCACAATGACTTTTTGTGCCTAAAGTTAAGCTTTACATTGACAAACATGCTTTTTCTGTAGCTGCACCCAAAATCTGGAATCAACTCCCTGCCACGTTAAAATCATTAGAAACTTTTCATTAAAAAAACTTTACTTATTTGTTTGAAATTGCATTCCCACCCTAACCTTCAACGGCCCTTTGCTCTAATGATGCCTCTGGCTCGTCCCTCTTCATGATTTTGCCTAATGATTCTTGTATGTTGCGCCTCTGAGGTCAGATTCCTGAGTACATAAGCAATATAGAAGTTTATTATTATGTTAAGTAAGTTCTTATGTAGCGCAGTATCCAGTCCTCACGACTACTGAAAACGCTTTACACTTTACTCCTTCCCTGGCAGACCTGTTCAATTGAACACCATCTCGACTTCTTTGGGAAGCAGTCAGCCATGCTGCAATTAATGTGCGAAGACTAGTCGTACATAAATATCCACCACTGTCTACAGCCAGGTACTCACTCATTCATAAAGGTGAGTAAACTGGAGCACATTCGAACCCGGGTTCGCTTGATTGAGAGTCCAAAGCTCTAGCTACTGCACCACTGGGCTCTACAAAATTATTATTATGTTCCAGATGTGCGAGCTGACGTCAGGTGAAGGCTGGGAGTTGGGTTCGGCGACAACGTCCGGGGCGACTGGTATAGGGGGCTGCAGCTGCAACATCGTGCACACGTTCCACGGTGGGGCACTGCAGAAACTGCTTATACGCACCAAACTCATCCCATATCCAAGCGATCAGCGACAGCTGCTGGTGTGCGCTGGTGATGAGGCATCGTCTGCGGTAAGTGTCGGTTCACTTCTAACCGGATATCTTGTATGGAGGCTCGGTTACGTGTTTAACCCTCTAAACCTCAGCTGGTTTTTGAATAGTTCCTATTTACCCACTTATTTGAACCAAAACATGAAAGGGTGAGGTCTGAACGTTCAAACATTGTTTCTATTGTGTTCAAAACTATCCCCTAAATGGTACCACCATATACTATAGCATTCCATGGTTACTTTTGGCTGGGTTTGGCTGACTTGAAGTATGAGTCAAAGGGTGGATTTGGCTGACTTGAAGTATGAGTCAAAGGGTGAGTTTGGCTGACTTGAAGTATCAGTCAATGGGTGGGTTTTGTTGACTTGAGGAATCAGTCAAAGGGTGGGTTTTGCTGATTTGAGGTATCAGTCAAAGGGTGGGTTTTGCTGACTTGAAGTATCAGTCAAAGGGTGGGTTTTGCTGACTTGAGGTATCAGTCAAAGGGTGGGTTTGGTTGACTTGAGGTATCAGTCAAAGGGTGGGTTTTGCTTATTTGAAGTATCAGTCAAAGGGTGGGTTTTGCTGACATGAGGTATCAGTCAAAGGGTGGATTTGGCTGACTTGAGGTATTAGTCAAAGGGTGGGTTTTGCTGACTTGAAGTATCAGTCAAACGGTGGGTTTTGCTGACTAAGGGGTTAAACCACTGTTGGTTCATTTCTCCCGCATTAAAACGTTTGTATTGCTTTCAGTAAAAAAATGTAAAATGTAAAATGCATGATGAAAGTAATAAGATCTCAAAATTGGATGGATGAATTGAATCTGGGTGATGTGTACTTTTTATACGTACAGTACAAGCTTGCTAAATGTTTGGACTTATTTGAGAAAATCTCATATTACCAAACTTGCATCACGGCAACTGTGTCTGCTCAGTTTATTTTGTTAAGCGTTTTTAAGATTACTTGTGTGTTATGATAAATAAAATATTTATTGAGTACACATAAATTAGCAGAATAGGAGCTATTTTTAGATGATACTCACTATGGAATAAACATACATTATTGATACATATTCTGCTTTAAACCAACTTACCTGTATTTCCAACTTACCTGTATTTCCAACTTACCTGTATTTCCAACAGTATTATTTAAGTCTACCACGTCACAGGTCTTCACTGATCATCGGAGATGAGAACAAAGACTGGATATCTATTTTCCACATTCTCAATAACAACATTTCAGAGGCCATTTTGAAAAATAACAACTGTATGAATCATCCCGAGTTCTCGTTTTCTATTTCTTAACTCATCTTTCCACCGTCATTTGTTATGTACAACTGTATGACTCGTATCAGAGCAGTTTCATATTTCTAAAAGAACACACACGTAGATGGAAGTAAACTAGTTTAAGAAATGTTCCTCCAGTTTGTCTGTCCACATTTACACAGGGGCTGTAACTCTCTTTTCAGATTAATATTTGGTGTGTGCGAAACGGACAGCTAATACAGAAGTTGCCCTCGGGATCACCAGTTGTGGATATCTGCCCTGTTGACGTGAATAATGAACATTTCCTCGTCGGACTGATGGAGACGCAAGTTGTTGTCTACAGATGGCAGTAGCAGCTGAAGAGAACTTGAATATTGCCGTCACTGCTCAGGGTGTTGGCAATGTTAACACCGCTCAGGGTGCCAGCAGTGTTAACACCACTCAGGGTGTCAGCAGTGTTAACATCGCTCAGGGTGTCAGCAGCATTAACACCACTCAGCATATCAGCAGTGTTAACACCACTCAGCTTATTGGCAGTGTTAACACCGCCCAGGATGTCGGCAGTGTTAACATCGCTCAGGGTGTCGGCAGTGTTAACACCACTCAGCATGTCAGAAGTGTTAATACTGCTCAGGGTGTCGGCAGTGTTGACATTGCTCAGGGTGTTGGCAGTGTTGACACCGCTTAAGATATTGTCAGTGTTAACAATGCTCAGGGTTTTGGCAGTGTTAACACTGTCAACAGGGTGTTTGCAGTGTTGACATCACTCAGGGTGTTGACATATTTGACAATGGTCAGGGTGTTGGCAGTGTCATCACCGCTCAGGATTTTAACAGCTGACAGCTAAATGTGTGATATTTTGTGTAACAAACTATCATCTCACTGCACCAGAGCATACTGTGATTCATTTTGTAATTTCACATGAAGAAGCATTTAGCAAATTAAGTATTTTGTTGTGGAGGCAGCAGTAATGGTTTGTTTTGAGGAAACCTGACATTTCCGGAATTCCTGCTGCGAGAATAGATTCATCACCTGCAAATTGTGCTATAAATTGGTGCCAAACGTGTGTGGTTCGTTACAATTAATTTGTTTTTGTACGATGAGCATGCATGTGTGCGTGCATGTGCGCACAAGGTAAATTACAAAACCGTGTTCTTTACCACCAGCATTTAGATGAGAAGACTCTGGAATAATCTGGTTTGTAGCTGTTTACTTACAACTTTGGTGGCTGTTACTCAATAATAACACTGCACAGTACAATATTTTTATGTTGCTGTCATCATTTCTAGCTGTACCACATTTGAATGGATGACATAATAATGTTGCACCCGCACGTGTAAATATTGTGCATACGATGTAAATAAAAGTATAGATCTACCTCAACTCTTGTACATTGTGTTGAAAAATTACAGACAGCACAGTTTCATTTAAGACCATCAACTTGGTTTATATGGAGACCCAATTAACTTAAAAACTAGGTGTGGAACAATGGATCAAATACACACGCATCACATTGGGTGATGCAATTATTAAATTGATTGTACACTAGACTATCAATACTAACAATAGTTGGCAAAACAAATCAGTTACCTGTGTAAAATCGTACAAAAACAGGCTGTACTCTATTTTGCAAATTTGTTAACCTATCGTCAATAATTGCTGAGCAGTGTGTCTCACGAACTCCTCTATGGGGTGTATATATTAACACCCCAACTGTTGAGACAGTATCTCCTCCTGGGCGCCTGTCTATGTCCATTCACATCCTTGATCCATTGGCCTGTGATCTAATATTTGGTGACGTATTATAAAAACAAAGGTAATTATTTAGAGTTATTTATTTATGTGTATGTTACACATTTCTACCTATCGGAGAAAGATGGAAATAAGCGTTTTGTTCACTTTACTGGGAAATATCAGTTTACCATGTTGTCATTGGTATCAGCAGAAATAACATAGGGGAAAATATCAGCTTAACATGTCGGCAGAAATAACAGTCGGTGGGAACAAGTTTAAGAACCAAAATATATAATGATGATAACAATAATTAAATGTGCTTATTGCTGGTCCATGATCACGTGTACCCTAGTCATTTTGAATCAACTAATAATTTAAATAATTTCGGGACTTTACATGGCCAAAGGACTGAAGGTGAACGCCGGGAAGGTGATGGTCAGCATAGGTGACAGAGGAGTGATGTCAGAGTCTGGTACATGGCCATGTGGAGTCTGTAGCAAGGGTGTAGCCACAAACTTGCTTCAGTGTACATCGTGTATGAAGTGGGTCCACAGGAGATGCAGTGGTGTGAAGGGTAGCCTGCAGGCAGTGAGCGCAACGTTTGTGTGCAAGAGGTGCCGGGGAGAGGTACCACCTGCAGAAGCGACGGAAGAAGGCTTGGAGGTGGATGGAGAGACATACAACAGAGTAGACAACTTCTGCTACCTGGGCGACATGCTTAGTGCGAAGGGTGGGGTGGATGCAGCGGTAACAGCGAGAGTGAGGTGTGCCTGGCAGAAGTTCAGGGAGTTAACACCCTTCTTGACTTCCAAAGCGCCCCCCCCTGAAGATGAAGGGCCAGGTGTACACAGCTTGTGTCAGAAGTTGCCTGTTGTATGGGTGTGAGACGTGGGCCATGAGGACCGATCATGACACGAGGATGGAAAGGGTTGAGATGAGGATGGTGAGATGGATGTGTGGCACATCACTCAGCGACAGACAGCCCAGTGCAGAGCTTAGAAGAAGAGTAGGAGTGGAGGCGATTGGGGATGTGATCAGAAGAAGCAGGCTGAGGTGGTACGGGCATGTAGAGCGAAAGGACGATAAGGACTGGGTGAAGGGCTGTACAAAGTTAGTGGTGGAGGGGACAGCTCCCGTCGGCAGACCAAGGAAGACCTGGCAGAACTCCTTGTCTGCAGACTTGAATCTGATGGGTATCGACCATCGGGATGCACGGGACCGTGTCAAGTGGAAGAGGGAAATTGGAAGAAAGGCGAACCCAGCAGAGCCTGGAAACACCGCCTCTAAACGACGATGATGATGATGATCCACAATTTATCGTAACAGTATTGAAAATAGCACAACAGTATTACAATAGCTATGAAGCTATCACAATAATAAAACAGTATTACAATAGCAATGAAGCTATCACAATAATAAAACTAACCCCAAAAGACAAACTTGATGAAAATGTATAATTGTGCTCACTGTGCATCTGTTCAACAAAACACAATATGATATGTATCAGCCCTTTATTAACTTTAATATATTACAGCATATTTATGAATTCTTAATTCCTTTGGATAGCAGTCGGGGATAAACAGTCATTATGACACTTGATTTTATATTAAAATCAACTGAAAACACAAGTGGACATTGGTACTTGACATGAAGCCTAGCCAGTGATATTTTCTCTGGGATACTGATGCACAAGAGACTGATCTTTACCACCATGTTGTGGTCATAGGCAAAAACGAAATGCACAAAGTCACTCACTGTTTAACATATCCCAAACATTCAACACCGCAAATAATAAAACAAGCCACATAAATAATTCCACAAGTCATGTGATGGAGTGACGGAGTGATGGTTATTCATCTCGGTGTAATAAGAAAATATAACTGCATAATCTTGTGAGTCCAGCCCACTCGGGAATACATGCACAGTGCAGAACACAGCCATTGTGAGATCAGTACAAGTACTTCAATATACATCAATAATCATTGTAAGTACTTCTCCTAAAAAGTACACAAGCACTTGGGTTGCTATAGAGAATGTGGTTTCTTTCCTCTTACAAAAGGTCCCCAGTGAATTATAATTATATATCTCCCCAAGGTGGAATTATTTCTAGACTGTTTTTCATTAATAAAACATGTTCAATGGATAAAATTGCTAAAAAATTACTTGTTGAGCATAAATGACAAGACAATGGAGTAACAGTTTAATGTTAAATATCACAAGTTCCTCCCATTTGCAAATAGTACAACACTCCAGAACATTTGTTCATAAAAATATGCTTTTTTGCCATCCAGTAAACTGCCATCCTGTAGTAGTCCTGACTACAAAATAATGATTGCTCCCTAAAATCAAGCACTTGAATACAGTACCACAAAGTAAAAATATCGAGTACTTCACTGTTTCTGTGTCATAAAACTATAACACATTAAAATGACCTTGTCTGTTGCCTTGCCTGGAATAATGTTCTCAAGCCGGAGGTAGCAATCATTACAGTCTACTGAATCGGCTGTCCTTCGTTCCACTTGCTGTCTTTATTGTGGCAACCTACCCAATGTCAAAAGGGCAATCCCAGGAACTTGCGGATAACCCTGCCTTGTGGTTAGCCCTGCCTGCCTCTTCTACAGCTGGTGTTTTGTATTTGAATATTCGTGGGCGAAATATTCAAATTCTGAACAATGGCTCATTAAACAAACTCTGGCGGGCCGTGTACTTTCAATATATTTATTCTAGAATTCAGATTATATATTAAGAAACAGACAAGGTCAGTTTAATATTAACCATGCAGCTTGCAACAGTGTCTTGGAGAGTAATGATTCCACTAAAATATCAGCTCATCACTAGCTGGCTCTATATTGTAATAAAACTATGTTATTCTGTGCGTTACTCGAGTTTCTTCCTTGTGCTGACGATCTTGTACTCGAGGTTGCGCGTAAGGAGCGTGAGGACAAAGATGAGGCCAAGAAGGACCTCAATGAGGATGAACGCTCCTCGCCATTGGATGAGACTGGCGATGTAGCTGATGGGTAGGCCCGCCATCACGGCACCAACTGAAAGACACGGCATACGACGATCACGAATATGAATACATTTATTTCAAATAAAAATCCATAATACATACAAGTAGGTGGTACATACAAACAGGTAAAAGATATGTTTTAAATATATATAAATAAAATATATAAATGGGTGAAAAAAGAAATAATTATGTTATAAAAGTATAAGAAATAATTGAATAAATAATATGTAAAAACAGGATATAAAGTCACCATTGTATAACATACATGGTGAGTGTGACCAGCAAGTCCAGGCCCTGTACTATTGCACATACATTGTGTATGTCATTGTCAATGTTAAGCACCACAAGCATTCCTGCACAATAGGATGCCAAATGTGTTAATACCATCGTTATCAAACCCGTTACTCGCACTGTCCCATCAGTCGTATACCATTGTTAACAAACCCGCCACTCGCACTGTCCCATCAGTCGTATACCATCGTTAACAAACCCGCCACTCGCACTGTCCCATCAGTCGTATACCATCGTTAACAAACCCGCCACTCGCACTGTCCCATCAGTCGTATACCATTGTTAACAAACCCAACACTCGCACTGTCCCATCAGTCGTATACCATCGTTAACAAACCCGCTACTCGCACTGTCCCGTCAGTCGTATACCATCGTTAACAAACACGCCACTCGCACTGTCCCGTCAGTCGTATACCATCGTTAACAAACCCGCCACTCACACTGTCCCGTCAGTCGTATACCATCGTTAACAAACCCGCCACTCGCACTGTCCCATCAGTCATATACCATCGTTAACAAACCCGCCACTCGCACTGTCCCGTCAGTCGTATACCATCGTTAACAAACCCGCCACTCGCACTGTCCCGTCAGTCGTATACCATCGTTAACAAACCCGCCACTCGCACTGTCCCGTCAGTCGTATACCATCGTTAACAAACCCGCCACTCGCACTGTCCCGTCAGTCGTATACCATCGTTAACAAACCTGCCACTCGCACTGTCCCGTCAGTCGTATACCATCGTTAACAAACCCGCCACTCGCACTGTCCCATCAGTCGTATACCATCGTTAACAAACCCGCTACTCGCACTGTCCCATCAGTCGTATACCATCGTTAACAAACCCGCTACTCGCACTGTCCCATCAGTCGTATACCATCGTTAACAAACCCGCTACTCGCACTGTCCCGTCAGTCATATACCATCGTTAACAAACCCACTACTCGCACTGTCCCGTCAGTTGTATACCATCATTAACAAACCCGTTACTCGCACTTTCCCGTCAGTCGTATACTAAGATCCGTCTACTGTCATATTGTTGAAGGCGATTTCAAGTTTAATTGCTACCAACTGCTATCACAATGAGGGGTAATTATGAGTTTGTTTAATTCGTTGTACATCACCCCACTTGTGGTTTGGTGTGTGGGAACCAGGAACGTCAAAGATGTTTGCAGGTTGGAACGTGTGCCTCTGTGTTACTTTATAGCAGCTATTTAATATCTGAATATTGTGTTTACGATTTGAATATTTTGTGGGTGTAATTTTCATTGCGAACACTGTTTTGGGTTTATTAATAACAATCTAACAATCGGAGAAGAGACGTGGATGGTGGAGACAGCAGCACTAGGGGGAGACAGCGGCACTGGGGGGAGACAGCAGCACTGGGGGGAGACAGCAGCACTGGGGGGAGACAGCAGCACTGGGGGGAGACAGCAGCACTGGAGGGAGACAGCAGCACTGGGGGGAGACAGCAGCACTGGGGGGGGAGACAGCAGCACTGGGGGGGAGACAGCAGCACTGGGGGGAGACAGCAGCACTGGGGGGGGAGACAGCAGCACTGGGGGGAGACAGCAGCACTGGGGGGAGACAGCAGCACTGGGGGGAGAAGGAAAACAAAAATAAAGAGCGGTATTAATGCCAGCTTTACTCTGGATGTCAGAAACAAAGAGGAGAACAACAACAACTGCAACAACAACAACAACAGCAACAGCAACAACAACAACAGCAACAACAACAACAACTACAGGGGTTGTATGTGTCACAAACAACATTAAGTGTACATACGGGGGTAATTATTAAAAACAAAGTAGCTGTCTAATTTTGTAAGAGATGACAAACTGTCTCTCAACCACCAGAACAGACTGGAAGACTTTCACCGACACAACACTCTACAACACTATGACTAATGGCCAGAAGAACTACATTTTGGGAGATATGTAGAGATGCGTAGATGACTTACCATTAGCTGCAAGTGCGACTGTTGCGTGAGAGGCTCCAGCCAAGTGTGTTGGAGCAGCTTCGATTGCCATGACCCCATATAGTGAACTCGGGCCATAAATACCAACTCCCAATGCAACGCCCACCACAGTGATCCAGCCCTAAAACATACAGGGAAATGGATGGAGTGAACTGGTATGAATTTGTATTTGGTCAACAATATGTCAATATGTACGTATATTTAGATACAAATTGCGACTTATAACAAATTGGTCAACAATATATCAAAACGTATACATAGATACAAATTCTGACTAATGCGTGTATATTATATTACTTATGGTATATTATACAAAAAAACTTACACATATGTTCTGTATATGTTTTTAGTCTACAGCTAAAACAAGTATCTTAATATTCCCGCAGACTGCAATTGAACAATGCAAATCATGCAGTAATTAAACCTGCTTACAGGTGAGAGCAAATAGAAATAAAAACCACAACATATATATTCTTATTAACTATTTAAAAACTAAAAGAACACTTGTGTTCTCTCTGTGTTCTCTCCGCGTTCTCTCGGTGTTTTCTCCGTGTTCTCTCTGTGTTCTCTCTGTGTTCTCTCTCTGTTCTCCCAAAGGGACCACAGTCTCTTGTTGTTCTTGTTCAAACACGGAGAGTTTGAATGAGAACAAGACACTTGTGCCAACCTGGCCCTTAGTCAGAGATCCTTTGTTCCGTTATTGGAATGTTTTTTTTAAAATCACAATGTGTTTTTTTTCTTCAAATATTGGGTCTTTTGGTCTGTGGATAACAGGATTTTTCTTTTTCATTTTGTTGGATCATAACGTAGTTTTATTTTTTCCAATAACAAGGTCAAAACAGTGTTTGCATTGTAATAAAACAGGCCTTGTAGTAAGGTTGAAAGCAAGTGCAGGGTACAGTTTCAAGTCAGAGTATTTTGTAAGCATCAAGGGGTGCAGGTGAAGGTTTTTGGAGAGCCCGCAGAGGGTTGCCGTTGGAGTGTCTGGAGAGCCCTCAAGGGGTGCGGTTGGAGTGTCTGGAGAGCCCTCAAGGGTTGTGGTTGGAGTGTCTGGAGAGCCCTCAAGGGGTGTGGTTGGAGTGTCTGGAGAGCCCTCAAGGGTTGCGGTTGGAGTGTCTGGAGAGCCCTCAAGGGGTGTGGTTGGAGTGTCTGGAGAGCCCTCAAGGGTTGTGGTTGGAGTGTCTGGAGAGCCCTCAAGGGGTGTGGTTGGAGTGTCTGGAGAGCCGTCAAGGGGTGTGGTTGGAGTGTCTGGAGAGCCCTCAAGGGTTGTGGTTGGAGTGTCTGGAGAGCCCTCAAGGGGTGTGGTTGGAGGTGTCTGGAGAGCCCCCAAGGGTTGCGGTTGGAGTGTCTGGAGAGCCCTCAAGGGGTGTGGTTGGAGTGTCTGGAGAGCCCTCAAGGGTTGTGGTTGGAGTGTCTGGAGAGCCCTCAATGGTTGGAGTGTCTGGAGAGCCCTCAAGGGTTGTGGTTGGAGTGTCTGGAGAGCCCTCAAGGGTTGCGGTTGGAGTGTCTTGAGAGCCCTCAAGGGATGTGGTTGGAGGTGTCTGGAGAGCCCTCAAGGGGTGTGGTTGGAGGTGTCTGGAGAGCCCTCAAGGGATGTGGTTGGAGGTGTCTGGAGAGCCCTCAAGGGTTGTGGTTGGAGTGTCTGGAGAGCCCTCAAGGGATGTGGTTGGAGGTGTCTGGAGAGCCCTCAAGGGGTGTGGTTGGAGGTGTCTGGAGAGCCCTCAAGGGGTGTGGTTGGAGTGTCTGGAGAGCCCTCAAGGGGTGTGGTTGGAGTGTCTGGAGAGCCCTCAAGGGGTATGGTTGGAGGTGTCTGGAGTAAAGCCCTGCGTGGGCTGGAAATCTGAGCCCGCACCCGCCCCACAACTATGTCATTTGACCCGCAGCCCGCCCCGCATATTACAACTCAGCCCGCAGCCCACCCCGCCCCACATATTTTGCCACATCCTGGCCCGCAGCCCGCCCCACCCCGCAGTAACTTGGCCCGCAACCCGCCCCGCAGTAATTAGTTAAAAGTCAGCCCGCACCCGCCCCGCAGCCCACAACAGATGACATGGAATCATTAAAAATATATCATCTTGATTAATCGTTGTTGTTTACAATATTAACAAATGCACGGCACTGGGTGACAACCATGTCGTACTTGGAATTCCATCTTTAAGAAAAATAGAACAATGAAATTCACACCGCTGGCATTAATTTCAGTGGCATCCTATGATCTTATAATCTATTTTCCGTTGTACTGGATGAACATGAGTTGTTCAAAGGTTGAGTCTGGTGCACAAAGGCAATGTTGCAATTTGCAATCTGCTGATATTAGAAGTTTGCAATTTATATTTTCCGATCATAGACTACTGATTGTTGAGAGGGTTTTCACATGTCCATACAGCAGGCTCAAAATCCCCTCTGGACCAGGCTACTGGCACCGGATTATACTTGTGTAGAAAGCAGTTTGACTTGAGCCATCTTACTTCCACAGAGGAAGACAGTTCTTGTTCTTAGCAGTTAGTACTGTCAGCCAGTACCAAGTGGCATGGTCTCCAGTCTCCACACATCAAAGGCATTTCCTGTCTAATTGGTGGGGTAACTGCTCTTTATGGACATCCTGGTGGCTTAATTACACAAACAGATTGATGGCCTGAACTGATACTTCCTCCTGGGAGAAGCCACAAATCACATCTGACTGAAGCTGGCAAGGCAGGCCAGCACATGTTATCATAACACTGTTTAAACACAAACAAAAGGGCAATCCGGTAATCCCCAATTAACTAGCTCAAAGAATCTCCCACCTTTGAGTAATTAGTGACCATTAACGAGTTAAAAAAAATCAGCCCGCAATAGCCCGCATGTAGAAATTACTAGCCCGCAGACCGCCCCGACGAGACCTGATCCGCAGACCGCCCCGCCCCGCACAAATTGAAACTTAACCCGCACCGCACCGCAGCAACAACAACAATCCAGCCTGCGGGTTGCGGGCCCCCGCGGGCTGCAGGCCAAAATCCGCCCCGCGCAGGGCTTTAGTCTGGAGAGCCCTCAAGGGGTGTGGTTGGAGGTGTCTGGAGAGCCCTCAAAGGATGCGGATGGAGGTGTCTGGAGAGCCCTCAGGGGGGGTGTGGTTAGAGGTGTCTGGAGAGCCCTCAGGGGGTGTTGTTAGAGGTTTTCGGAGAGCCTTAGCCCTCTAAATATTCACCAGGGTTTTTGATGAGCATAACGGGTAAATAAAAACTGAGAACGGGTAAATTGGAAGATTTTGGAGGACCAAGAAAACAATGAAAGCCACGGAAGAGGTGGAGTGACCGAATTAGACAGGACACTGGACTCCAGCAGCAGAACAGTGTGCTTTAGACAGGACGAAATGGAGGGGTGTGGCATCCAGCAGGATACGGAGGGGTCAAATTGGTCTAGACATTTAAGTCAAGTAAGTAAGTAAAGCCAAATGGGAAAATTTCACAATCCTAGCCAACACTGAGCCGTGTCGTGTTGTCTCACCTGAGCGTAGTCCTGAGGGATGAAGATGAGGCTGGCGTGACTGAGCAGGCAGATGAGGATGAAGGCGATGCACACGGTCGTCCGCGGGCTGCCATGGATGTCATCTCTTTTTCTCTGCACGCACAAAACAATAAGATAACATCAGATTTCGGAATAATGTTACCCTGACAGCAATATTCGTTATTCTTTTTATGTATTTCTTGTAATGTTTCATTCGCTTTTGGCAAACGTCTTCAGATTACTACTGCTAGATGGCGCCACTTCTTTCTGAGCACATGAAACATTAATTATCTGAACTCATGTGGGAAATTCATGACAATGGCAGAAAAATCCACCTAAACCTGAGACCCTCAATTTCATCACAATCTGGTAAGTGATTTTGAAATGTTGGTGCATTCTACAAAACATATATTCATGCAGATATAGGAGAGACTGGCATCTATTTACTGCTACCAAGTGATAGATCAAATAGTGTAATACATTTAGCATTAACTATAGCCATTTGTCCCATGCAAAAGTGCTCGAAAAAATCCACACATCGCACCCAATCATAATTTTCCAAGGGATTCTTTATGAGAGTAACGGCAGACGGATCTTAATAGTGGTCTGTGCCCTGCCACCTCTGTGTAGTCCACTCACCATTGCAACGAGTTTGTCGGCGACATATCCAGCCAGGACGGAGCCAGCAATGCCGCCAGTCTCAAAACTGCTCACAAAGACACTGGCTGTAAGACGGAAAGAGGGTGGGAATGATGAATGAGTCGGTCTCCACGTTCACAGTACACAAACAGCAGACCTCAGTAGAATCAGCTGTGACATTGTGTTTTGATCCACAAGAGTAATGCGAATATCGGAAGACATGTTTTTGTCACATCAAAATGAACTTGTTGATCATCTGATCACATAGTTAGACCACACGTTTAGAAAGACGTTCTGAAAAGATGATGTTGTGTTGTAAAGACTGCATATAATCACACACTCAAATTTAATTTAATTATCAGCTGTCTGAAGATATACAGTATAAAAAAATATTTTAAAAATGTCCAAGCATACACATTGCTTTCTTGTCTGTATTTTTTGGTAGGCCACAATCACTGAATCTCTCATAAGGTAAGTTCTCATATAGCGCAGTATGCATTCCTTAGGAATGCTCAAAAAACAAAAGTGGCTATTTGTTTGGTTGAAATAAAATTATACAAACCACATCTATATTGTGGTAAAGTTTCGACTCGACCTGAACATTAGAAGAAAGAGGATCGACTGTCTGCAGGCATGTACCTGTGTAGGGAGTCTGGTCGAGCTCTTGTATAAGGTAGAGCTGGGCCCAATCCAAGATGGCGGTCCTCGCAATAAAGATCACCATAAAGTTGATGGAGAGGATCCACAGGAGTCGACTGACCACCAGGTCGCGCCACGAGCCACGTCCGTGTCCGCGACCTAACATTGAGTAACTGACGTCACAATCATAACTCTGGGCACGACTTCCACCATACTTTGTCTTACAATGTTTACACGTGTGCAGTGCATTACTAGGGCGGCTAGTGATAATCATTCCTGGTGACGGAACAGACAAGGTACATTAAAAATGTTTTGATGTGTTTTTATTCCTGATAAACAAGGGTAAAAACTACAGGTTGAGTAATCTGGTGTTTTCCACCATCTCTGCCTCTCTCTCCCTCCTCCTCTGTTATCCGCCCCTGAATCTGTTATCTGTCCCTCCCAACCTGAGTCTGTTATCCGTCCCTGTCTCTCCCTATCTGAGTCTGTTATCCGTCCCTGTCTTTCCCTCCTCCTCTGTTATTCGCCCCTGACTCTCCCTACCTGAGTCTGTTATCCATCCCTGTCTCTCCCTACCCGAGTTTGTTATCCGTCCCTGACTCTCACCACCTGAGTCTATTATCTGTGCCTGTCTCTCCCTACCTGAGTCTGTCTTGATGGCATCACCCATTGGGCTCTTCATGCCCACATCGTTTGGTGAATTGACTATCCCCATGTAACATATGGCTGTTGTCGCGATTGTGACAGTGCCTGTAAACATGATACACATTATGTCATCATTCTGATATATCCACGCATCTTATTACAATTGTCATTATTCTATATATAATATACATGAAATTGCATCAGGACACAAAGCAAACAGGCATCAATGTTCATGGGAAATATTTGTCAACAGATATGATGATACAGCACCCAAATGAGATAGAGAAGGCAGAGAATAGCGGTTTATGTTAATTCCAGTTTTGACTAATCAGAAGTGAGTCTTTGTTCAGCCCATAATCCAAGATGGCCACACCCATGTCGGCACTGTCATGTAAAGCATACCGCGTTGATGAGTATTTTCTAACAGGGATTTATGGCCAATGACATTAGGACTGCACAGCCCAGAGCCAATTCAAGATTGAATGATTGAACAATGTTGATGGGCCATTGAAAAAAAATTTAAGTCATTCAGTTTAACACTTACCTTAAAGGTGGGGAGTCATAAAGGATCCTACCAAAGCTTGAATAAGGACTCAAAAATTACTTCTGAGAAAACGTGAACTTTGGAAAATGTTGATAATAACAGCCATTTTCCAAATCTGTGATTACAGTTTCAATGATGTACCCACCAAATGCCTGCAGTGTGGTTCTCCAGCCATGTTGGTACGTAATGAAAGTTGATATCAGCGGTCCCATACTGCATGCAACATTCATTGACGTTGACAGTACGCCCCAAAGGGTGCCAAACTCTGACCTTTCCGACCACTGAAACAATGACATGTGATATCACCAGTAACTGGTAATTTATATTCTGGCCAACACTTGGACATCTGCTAAAACATAACTGCTGACGAAAATTTACTAAATGTATCCTATCAATGCAATGCAAAATATGTTTTAACTATCATGTTACGATGGAAAACTAAAACACTGAGCTGTTTTAATAGTAAGTTTAATCAGCTAAACAATTTGAATGCTGTTTCATTAAAACAATGCTGGCTGTAAGAACATATTTATTGAGAAATATTTTGCATAATACATTATATGATATATTTAAAAAAAACCTTCACAGAAGAATAGTATTGTCCATGCTGGCCATCATAAATAAACATAAACAATTAAGAAATTTAAGCATACAAAGCAATGTCAATAAATAAGACAATAACAAAGAGTAAATAATGATATGGTAGAAACCACACTTGGTGTTATTACTACATCACGACAGATAATTCTCGCATAAGTCGCTTACTTGTTTGAGCATTTTGGCGCAGGCAGGCCAACTGCCACCCTGAACAAAACCATTAACGAACCAGAGCAGAGCAAACATGGCCGCAGAGTCGAAGGCTGAAAGAGAGGGATTGTGGAAGAGTTAGTAGGCAGGGCAACACAGGCAACGGACAGAGCTAGGTGGGGTTACAGGACAAGCTGTAAATCAGTCAATGTAATCAAGATTTTTAGAAGTACAATGGACTATCACCATAAGAACATCTGATATAAGGAATAGCCACTTCAGAGGAATCTGAAATCTCTGTATTGTTGTATATGGAACAGTTTGACAAAGTCCCATCGTGTTTCTTACAGTGAGTCTTTGTACTATCTTATAAAAACATAGCTGTCAAGTAATCATCACAATTTGCCACAATAATCAGTTACAATAAATAATAAAATTATTTATATCATAACCTTTACAAAACGTTCAGTTCAACTTCAGCAACTTGAGCCCAGGCATAATCCATGAAAACATTTTTGTTTAACGAGGGAACCAATTTTGTAATCCAGGTTAACTAATGGTCTTGTTTTAGCGTAATTCAACCAGACTACCACCTAGAGCAATAAATGGACAAGGGAAACCATTGGTTTATTGATAGTTGATCAATATTTCATCCACGAGTCAAGGACTGGTCCCTCTGTCACACAATAGCCAATGACACAAGGGCAAGCACATTCACTGTCGTGGGTTATTTCAGTAGAATCAACGAGGCTGTCATTGTTCAGTAATCAGATCTCTCACTAGACAGAGATACAGGATGTGGCCGTTTTATAAACACAAGCAGGGCAGGGCGCACACACTGGATTGGGTAATGCTTTGATCGCAGTGTCTGGCAAACATTCTCTACCCGTGTTGCCGTGAAGCCACCATACCTGTGAAACTGACGACAACGCAGCCCGAGATACAGATTCCAGCTGAGAAGAGTATCTTGGCACTGAAGCGATCGACCATCAGACCTCCGAGGAACTTGCTGATGGCGTACGCCAGGTTCTGACTGCTTGTGATCATTCCTGCAAGACACAACGACATGTCAATTTGAATCAATCTCATCTATCTCACCCTGTCTTGTTGGTACAGTTAACACTGTCTACATTGGACATCGTCAGGACCGTGCAAGTCATGGTCATTTGTTAATTCCAAAAATAAATTCAAATTCCATCTTGCAAAAATTTATTCAAAATTATTAATTCCAATATAAAAATGTTATGGAAAAAATAAAAATTTGCTTTAACAGTTTTATTTCTACTTGAAAAAAGAAATGTGTGCACAATCATATTAAATCACATGCATGTTGAGCCTACAAAAAAAAAATTTCAATTCAGTTCTGAAATGGCTATCCTGTTGGTACAGTAAACCGTGCCCATAATGGACATCATTGGGACTGCCCAATATGTCCATTATGGACATCACTGGGACTGCCCAATATGTCCATTATGGACATCACTGGGACTGCCCAATATGTCCATTATGGACATCATAATAAAGTACCACTATGGACAGGTAGTGGACAATGCACATTTGTCATTCAGCAAAGAAAAATGTCCATTGCAGACAGGTTTTTGTTATGGCAGATTTAACCATTTTATGAAAAATATTCTAACAGATGGACTATGAAAGTAATACAACAGCTTTTGTTACTAAAATAATATATTCATGTTAATTCCTACGTTAATAACTGACTTACCAAGTTCCCCTTTGGTGATCTGCCCCTCTGCAATGACAGCCGGAAGTACAAAGGAGAATGACTTGCGACTGAACATGGCCATCAGGTAGCCGACGTACATACATATGAACGTGTTCCATTTGTAGCGACTGAAGGCTGCCAACTCAGTCTTGGACGGAGACCCTGTCGGTTTCTCCTCTTTCTCTGACTCAATCATTTCTCTGCTGGGGGTCTTTACGTGATGTGGAGGCTCTGAATAAAATAAGGTAATGATACAATTATTATTACAAACACTAGCGAAAATGCCCATCCAACAGATGGTGCTGTATACATACAGTTCTATGTCGTATCACAAACTGATGTATCTAAGTAATTATAACTATTCAAACAACTAGTTAAGTCAACATTGTCAAACCGACTGAACCACAAGACAATGTTTACCTGGTTGAAGGGGCTGGGTGTAAAAAAACAATGTTTCTATATTCATACAATTGACAAATGTTGGGTTATAAAATTTGAGTTACACTTAACTGGTCAATGTCCTCCTCCCAATTTAGTCTTGTTTACTCTGCCCTTGGCATCTTAGCAATGGCACATCTTAATTTAGCTTCTTAAACACTTTTTAAATTCTGTCCTTAGTGACACTATAAACTCTATATTAATATGTTGTTAATAATATTAACAGCCAAAATGCCCATCCTCTGGCTGGTGCTATACATACGCATGCACGCACGCACGCACGCACGCACGCACACACATGCAAAGGTTTAGTGGAGATGTAATATTATATTTTATTATAACATTAACTTCTGCACAAACAACATTCTGTACGATAATTTCTTACGTACAATAAATTATACTTGCCATCCTGCATACCTGCTTTTTAATAGAAATATGCTGTTTTCATAAATATATCTAAAGAAATGTTTGCAATAATGACGCACACTTTATTTCTCTAACACTTATCTCCTTCAATCTGTGGAAAGAAATAATATTGCTTAAAAAGATTATTTTACATAATTATAAACCTACAAATATCAAGTTCAATAATGAAAACATGCTTCATGAAAGCATCTATAATGGAGTCCAACGTGTGACCATGGACAGTATCCACGGTCATTATTCAATGAATGACAGTTATGAATCATGTATTGATGTATATGACCATTGATTGTAGGAAAAAGGAACAGGAAAAATGTAATGGGCAAAACGTAACAGGGTTAAAAGAAATGGTCAAAGAGAAACATATATAAATTATTACTATTTTATAGATTATAAAAGTACTGTTGTGTTAAAAATTGTGTGTGCCTGAAAGGGACATATTATATATTTGCGTATCCAGCGTCATCAAGCAGGTTAGATATGTGGGGGTGTTGCAGGTCCGTTTACTCGCATATCAACTGCATTATTTTTGCTGATTGACGTGTCCACATATCAGTTATTATAATAATATCACAGTGAATACTATTGCATTTTTTTATTTACTGTATCCACATTCGTTTCTTGTACAATTTCATCTAAACTGAGTAAACATTGGTCCATTGCTTGCAAAATATGTCGCCTTAGACTCGGAAAAGCTTTTGTGTGCATGGAGACGTCAGCCTTTGATGCATTGACCGCTTTAATTCCTCTGAATCCAGGTATATATGCGCTCTGAGAGGGTTTTTTCAGTTTTCGTTATGATGACGCTGGACACGCGATGACGCTGGACACACGATGATGCTGGACACGCGATGACATTGGACATGCCACCATTTTGGGTTTTCCTCCTTTGACCAAGAAATATCATGAATATTGGAAGTGCCATCGAGGGTATTATAGCAGGGTGGTAGCTGGTAGGCATGAGAAAGTTAAAATGGTGTACGTTTTCTAGGTTTTTGTAGGTAGCCTTTTCTGTCGATGACGCTGGACATGCACTTAAAGTTCCACCCTACATGTTTTAACTTTAATGTGCTATATTTTCCTCAAATTTAGATTCTGTCCCATAATTTTTTGGAGGGTCCCTTCGTTAACTTTATAAGAATATAATACATGTCGAAATACCCAGCAATGATAAATTGATATAGTGGACCAATATAAACCGATGACGCTGGACAAAAAGTGGTCATTATAGAAAACACATTGTGCTGTTTTTATTTCTCATTTTGTAAACATGATTTTGTTTTTGTACACTGATATACCTCATTTGCACTGTGAAATCAGAAATAAAAAATATAGTGCACTGATTTTGTATGGTAGTGCTTCTAAATTGGGAAAGGTTAATTGGACATGCCATGTTGACTGTTTTTTGTTCCTTATGTCTACCTTTTGTCATTTTACAAATTAAAAAGGCAGGCAAACTATACATGTCCTGAAAGCTCTTATGGAGACCAATCTTTGGTGAAATTTTTGTAAGCCTGAATTTCTAATTCACAATGTGAGAGCAAAAGACACGTTTTTTACCAACTGTACACTTTTTGGGACATTGGCCCTTATGTGTTTTCAATTAATTTGATATGCTTGTTGCATCACCAAAGCTGACTAGTGAAAAAACGTTTTTGTCATCTCAGCATTTGTATTTCAAGTAAAGTTATTACATATATATATATATATACTTTATTAGTAGTGTCAAATTAGAAATAAGTGGCATTCTAGTAAGTACAGGGTAGTTTCTTTGAAATACTGCATGAACAAAATTGTTTCACATAATATTTTTTGTATAATATCAAGTTTGCTATTACCTATTTACAGAATGGCCATATTGATGGAGTAGGTGGCATATTGAAACATGCAGTTTGTGACGTGGTTTGCAACCAACTAGTTGGGGGTTACAGATGTTAATTCATCTGTACAGGCATACATTAAGTGTTCTGTGGACCCATCAGACTGATGACTTGAACTCAGCAATTAAATTGCCATACAACATTTGTCCAGCCCCAACATCAAGTGGCTTGGATCAGCCCCCATGTCAAGCGGCTTGGACCAGCCCCCACGTCAAGCGGCTTGGACCAGCCCCCACGTCAAGCGGCTTGGATCAGCCCCCACGTCAAGCGGCTTGGATCAGCCCCCACGTCAAGCGGCTTGGATCAGCCCCCACGTCAAGTGGCTTGGATCAGCCCCCACGTCAAGTGGCTTGATGGTGAACTGCGGATCTTATTAAAGTCAATTGCTTCAAGCAAGATGCTTTCACAATTTAACAGTGCCATCACAATCAGGAATGGAAGGATCTATTGCTTCCATGAACATCTGCATTTGCCATTTGAAGCAACTTCATAGAGGTGTGCATGTTAAGTAAAAATGCGTCGATAATGCAGAATGACCTACTACCAGCAGCGATGGTGACAAAGTACACTGGCTAATAATATTGTTTCCTTGATAAACAACGGGGCAAAATTTTCCACTGATAACAAAGATGAATGGTCAGTAAACCAAAATGTCATGTACTGCATTTGAAGTGCAACCTTTGCTTGTCAAGTCAATATTAAATCAGCATGACTTCAGAGAAATATATACATTTCCTAGTATTATAATTATATATAACAGTCTACTAATTACGATGTGACTAAGAATACATTTAAATTACAAATTCATGTTTTCTTTTCATTGATAATTTGAAAAGATAAGTGTCCTTCAAATTTGTGTTGTTCATAATGTTGTTATAATATTTAAATTTTAATGAAGATTTGCATACAATTTCATAACTACAATGTTTAGCTGGTGTTAAATTGTTAATTAAAACTTTAATTACTAGTTTTCTATGTCAATTTGTTAACACCAACGTTTCAATTCTGAATCAAGACGAAATGTGGCAAAACCGGCTAAAAAGTTTCACTTTCAGTGCCGTGGCAGTGCCATGTTACACTGCTTACAACTTTACAAGACAACGCTAGCCGGTTAGGATAAAAAAATAAGTGACGTGGTCGTGGGGGGGTCAAAACATGACAGTTAGATATCTGTAAAACTGCCCAGTGTCTTACCACGACGTGCACGCGTTTGTTGTCGCTCAGGAATGTTTATGCAGCCAGTGCATGATATAATTATAAACAATCTGAAGAGACAGGTAAATAACTCTGAGCGATAAAGCTTCGATTACGGTTGGACGTGAAATCAATCGCCACCTTGCGAAGAAGTGAAGAAACACGACTAATTCGTTATTTGATCGCCAGGCGGCAACGACCCGTTGTGAGCGCCAGCGTGCAAACAAACTTACAAAGGGAGCTTCGTGCTTCTTCTTCCTTTTTCTTTTGACGGCAACATAAATATATTGATGATTATGTCGTACATATGGAGGTTGCGAAGATGGCGCGGTTTTGAAGATATAGGGTGGTAGGGTAGATATAAGGTAGGTAGTGTAGAGATAGGCAGGTAGTAGGCAGAATGGGGAGGGTGGGTACAACATACCATTTTAAGTTTTAAATTTTAGCAAAATTTATGGTTGATTTGATCATTGATGTGCAAAAGGGCTACGTTTAGGGTTAGGTTGAAGGTACTTTTGTCTTGACGAGATCGACATCAGGCGTTTAAATATGTATATGCAAATTGTCATTTTGTATCTGGACCAAAGATAATATACACCATATCTGGTATAATCTCTTTGCCTGGACTATGTCTCTGGAGAGGTAACATAATACTGAAATATTATTTCAAATAGCCACCTCCCCATGCCATGGCCCATGCCCACGTCAAACAAATCTTTGCCAACGTTATTTAATCATCTTCAGATGCAGAATTTGTAGGCGATTGCCTTTTGGTATTATACGTAGTCTAATCTTTAAAAAAAAAATTTTTAGAAGACCTAATAATTTAGAAAATCATGGTTTCTCATCAGAACTTTGTTAAAAGGTAAATGAGGAGTGCAGTTTTTATTTTGGTATGCTGGTGGAGATATTAGCAACTATTAAATGGGCTATTCTCAACAATCAACAACTTAGGATACATGTGTACCAAGTGTATTTCTTGCAAGCGGCAAACCTGTAGTCTAGGACTAGGCATAGACAATTAATGTGGCCTGATACGAATCATAGTTTTCATTTATTGCAGTGGAGCACAGTAATTTTTAATCATGTCACCTGGTTTAACAAAATACATTGTCACAGATATTAATCTGTTATTTTTATTGCTTAACCAGTAAGCAGATAGTTTTTGAACAATGCTAAACATGATGTTTTAATATGTCTGAATCTGGAGTACACTTGAATCTTTTATGTAAAATCTCCTGTTCATCTAGCCCATTCTGAATGGCATCACCGGTACAGTGAGTCATGAAAGTCACCAAAGACTGCACGCCGGGCCAAAAACACCATGGGCCATATCTGCAGTACCGCAGTGGTAAGAGCTACAGACTCTTGACTGAGAGAATGCGGGTTCGAATCCTGTGCGGCATTGTCGAATTTTGGGCAAGTTTGTTTACTCTAGTTTTTTTAATATGTGTAGCAGGGGATTTACCATGAAGACAGACAACACAGTTAAATGATGACTATCATTTATTGTGTTATAAATCTAAAATACAAAATAAAACCTGCAACAAAATAACATGATTACTACAAGTGTAGCAATTAATACAAAGGATCATTCAACAACAGCGTTAAACATAATATTCCTTGCATAACATTGATACAGTTAAATTGCATATATAGGTCATCTCAGATACCAAATAGCAGGCTAGCACCTGTGATATTTGTAACTAGATATTCAAACGGCAATACTCCTTGACGGACTTACTATCAATAACACATAGGTCTATATTAGTTTAAACACTGTATTCCCAAATCAAGAAATACATTCAAATGCATCCTAAGTATTATTAACACTGTATCAAATCAGTGTAAAATGTCCATAAGGTATAAACTCGGTTGTAATACTTCTACAATTAGACACATGTATATGAGACACTCCTCTATGCATAATAAAGCATTGGTACGTATACATGACCATTGTCATCATGTGATGGCTGATCATCCACATATACCAGCTGGACTTGTCTAGCTTTGCAAGTAAGTGTAACTGCTAACCACAATTATAAATCAACTTATTGCTTAAAGCATTGATTAAACACTCTTTTGCTAACCTATCCTATCAATATATACGTTACCCACTACACTGGGTGTTAATAGCTCTTCAGTAGAAACTACCCTGCTAAACTCAATGGGCAGTCCATCTGTCCACTGACAGTCAACATGCTGTCCCTACTCCCTGGGGAATAGCAATACCTGACACTGCTGCAGACATGTCACACAGCCTACTGTGCCTACATCTCAACAGGGAACATATCAACACAATGATCTCCTATTGAGTATTAAAGACTCACACTAATTACTAGATTAGGAACCATGCAATTGTGTAGATACTAAGATAGTGCTTCATTATCCCCAAAAGTGGAATTTAACCTGTGTATATCGTAATACACAACATCTGTAAGTGCTGGTATTGGGAGATACTTACATAAATCTGCAGTTAGTTAAATCCTGGTGCAATCCACCCACCTTATATCTTGGTTTTTGTGTTGTTCTTTCTGTCAAAAACGAAACCTAGTGGGAAAACACTGGAGCACTATGTCTGTCCAGATTCTCTGGTAAACTCTGTGATGGTGTCTCTTACACAACCCTGGCTTAGTGACCGGGGTATGACCCTCACTTGGTGACTGCTCTGGAAACTGACACAGCAGGGGAAGCTGACATATAGGCTTTTCAAGGCCATAGATGTTACACTGGTGAAATGGGGTCTACAAACTTAACACATTAAAAGTAATGAGAACAAAAAGAGTACTTGGAGTTTTGAAATAATGGAAGTATATAATTAACTAATTCGTCAGTAATCCTGCCGGTTACATATGGTAAGTTTCCTTTCCAAGTCCTATGTTGCTTAGAACGGAGTTTTTGTTGTCTTCACGACGTCTTCATCAGCGTTGGTCTGCGCCACTCTCGGTCGTCATGTGACTATGTTGGTAACTGTCATATGACAACACTTCCAGGAAGATCGCGGGAAGGTTGTATCCAGAATCCCTGTTGATTTATGATCGCCTCTCTCTGATTTCAATCGTCTCACTGATTTTTCTTCTCCAGAAGTTGTTTTCTCTAGAGAGTACCTTTGCGTCTTTAGCGGAGATGTTGTGGCCCTCATTCACTCTGTGTTCACCTACTGCTGTGAGTTTGGGCCTTGGTGTTTCTGTGTTCTTTGAGTCGGGCTCCTAGTGCTCAGCTGGTTTCGTCTACATAGGTCTGATGACAGTCCAGACATCGTACCTCATATATTACTCCACACATGTCATTCTTGGGGGTTTTGTCCTTGGGATCACTACGATAGATCTTATGGTGTTGTAAGAATGTGAAAACGTCGAATGCTCCGTTCTGAGCAACATAGGACTCAGAAAGGTAACTTACCATATTTTCAAAACTATGAAAGTAACCGAGTCCGGAAGCAATTTACATGCTAAGCGTTTACTCTACATTGCTTCAGTACACTCAGCTGTATGAATGAGTACCTGGCTATAGACAGTGGTGGTTATTTGTGTACGAATAGTGTTCGCGCATTAATTGCAGCATGGCTGACTGCTTCCCAGAGAAGTCGAAATGGTGTTCGATTGAACAGGCCTGCCAGGGAGTAGAGTGTAAAGCGCTTTGAACAGTCCTGAGGACTAGATACTGCGCTATATAAGAACTTACCTTTCTGGAGTGGTGCAGAATGGACAGTTGTTGATGTGATCTGATCATGTGCTGCACATTTGAATCTACATGTATGGAAGCCTAGAACTGGCTAACTCCCGTCCGCAAGTGGTTGACAGTTCAACATGGCCCACTCCTTTCATGGGAGGTTGAATCCACTGCAGTGAGTATGGTATCAATTCAATATAAATAAATGCAGTTTCTTCTTTTTTATAATAAAATATATTTATTATAACAAATAAATTTAATTCGCATATAATATATATATAGTTTTTAAATGTTATTGTATGGTAGTGTTATTATAACAATTATTGTATTTGTTGAGCTTGCTTGCTCAAGAAATAACACAGGCTTTTGAATGTCGAATGAATAATACATTATTACATAAATTTATTTTTTGACAGCTTCCTCGTAATAAATGTGCTGCAAGCCCCCACCCACCCACCCACACCACACAGCCAACATTCCATACCCCCCACACAACCAACACTTGTGCCCTGTAGTCATAATAGACACGTATACAGTGTGACCTACACAATCTGGTGGTGACGTCACGGACATGATTAATGCCACAGCGAAAGACTGAATCCTGTTGACCTACCTAGCAGTGGAGTGTTATTGTGCAGTCAAGCGTGGAGCAGCCCATTTACCATTGAAGTAGACCAGGACAAGGCAGACCTTTGCTGTCTCTAGCCAGGTGTGTGTTGTTAGCAGTTATGGCCAGGACTTGACAATCCCCCAGTGATCCTGCTCAGCTGAAACTGTTGACTAGTTTGGATATTGAACAGGTAAAATCACAAGTATATGTATAGTGTCAGCCAAGATATAGACCTGATTGGTGTTGTGGGCAGTGCATGTGCTTGGCTGCGCCATATCATATTCTGTGTTATGGTTCATGGTCTGTTAGCCGTGATTAATATATAAAGAGATTGCATGTGTATTTGCATAGGTGTGTGTGTAATGCACATAGTAAGGTGACAAGTTCTGAGTTGAAAGGCATGGCTATTTTTAAGGAATGACAAGTCACAGCATGGACATTGTCTGTATGAGGGTAAGTGTACATATCATGGCAGGCATGACTGAAGGTTCATAGTCTTACCTTATTTGAGGATGATTCTGATTGCAGGATTCACTCGTTTCCTTAGTTTATGATCAGATCTTCTTCAGAATCTGATATTAAAAATTCATAGTTCCCAGTTCTAGTGTTTAGTGTTAGTGGTTCTTCAGTCATACATAATTTCTATATTGCCAGAATTTATCCAGATGATTTTTTATTTCATATCGGTTTTTTCGATCTTGCTTGTAATAGTGATTCAGGTAGACTAGTCCATGGTTTAGCCACTCTGAGAAGGAATGCATTATTTCCCCACAAGTAGCTCAAGTTGGTGTTGAAGTTGATCCATTTATTGCAACCTGTTGGGTCCTTCCTGTAGGGAAGCTTTCTATCCATGATGATATTGGGCCTATAGTGCCATAGTACTTGAGTTCGTGGATTAGTCTTTTATGTGGAACTTTATCGAATGCTTTAGGTGAAATCTAGGATGGCCGTGCATGTCTACCACTTTCTTCTCATCAAGGGATTTGCTTATGTCATGGATTGTTTGAATTAATTGTGTTTCTGTTGATCTTATAATTGGCATGGGAGCCATGTTGATAGTCAGTCAGAATGTGGTGCTGTTGAAGGTGTTTCATGACGTGGCTGTGTATGATGTGTTCAAGAAATTTAGACACCACAGGTGTCAAAGATATTGGTCTGTAATTGGGTGTTTCTGCCCTGCTTCCTTTCTTAAAATAGCTGTTATATGGCTTCTTTCCAGGCTTTTGGGACTTGACCAGAGTCAAATGATGATTGAAAAGTGTCATGTAATATTGATGCTAGATGAAAGGCATATCTGTTTAGGAACCATGATGGAATGCCATCTGGTCCTTGCGATTTAGAGGTGTTAATTTTGGAAAGTTGGTCAAATACTCCTTTAATTGAAATTGTTAGTTTAGGGATTTCTCCATGTGGACTTCTGGCCACATCTGGTAGTGAGGAATTTCCTTAATCTGTAAAGACATTTTTGAACTGGTTATTTAAGGCTTCTGCTTTGTGTGTGTCATCGCTAATGATGTTTCCTGCAATGTTCTGCTCCCCAATACCCTGGTTATCCTGTCATAGTTTAGAAATGAAGCTCCATAATGATTTTGGTTTCTCCGTTATTGTAGATGTTAGGCATTGGCTTACGTAGGACAGTCTAGCGAAGATGTTTGTGCATGTTTCTCCTGATGTTGCAGAACTCATGCCAGTCTTCTGGATTTGTTGTTTTTTGCTTTGTTGTAGAGTCATTTCTTTCTTTTGTACATTGTCTTTAAATCTTTACTGAACGAAGGGAGATTGTGTCTTGAAGTAGTAAGACGGTGTGGCACATACTGGATCATAATTTCAATGATTTTTAGTGGAAACAAGATTCCATTTGTCGTTGACTGTCATGTTTTGGTTTACAGAGAAGTAGTCATGTGTAAAGTTATCAAGAGATTTCTGGATGTTAATGTTGTCAACTTTGTTTCTATTGAAGATTGTATTTTCGGACGATGTTTGTATTTGGACGAACTGTTTACATCGATGATGACTGTACTATGATGTGTTATTCCGTCTGCTATATTTAGTTTCTTTATTAACCCAGGTCTGTTGGTGAAGACAAGATCGAGAATATTATTGGCATTTCCCTGTTTGTGTGTAGGTTCTTTGTTGGATCAGTCCGTGTTCTTCTACAAGAGAGAGTAGTTTGTTAGCAGCTGGTGTACTATGTCCACTGTTGGTACGTGTGACTTGATGGTTTTCCTAATTAATGTTAGGAAGGTTGAAATCACCAGTAATTATGACATTATGTGTATTGATTTTTTTGCCTAGATTACAAAGGGCTAGATGTAATTCTTCGATTTGAGTTACTTGGGAGTCTTTAGGGGCACAATAAAAGGTACATATTATAATTGGTTTCCTGATATCTGGGTTTCGCTCCTAATGCTATCTGTGTTTAGGTTTGTTAGGTGGCTCGTGATGAGGTCACCTTTTGATATTTGAAATACCCCCGGTAATGTCTGTTTCCATGTCCTTTCTAAAGATGTTAAAGTTATCTGGGAATATTTTGCCATTCTTTACAGAGGGATAGGTACACCTACACTTAATAAAAAACGCAGATCTATGGCTACGCACACAATGTAATAAATGAATAATATTCACAATAAAAGTTGTTAAAAATCTGGTCGACGTTATTACATCAGTGTACTCAAATTAATATTATAAATAAAATATTAATATTTAGTGGCTAGTTTCTGTAGGCCTCAGTATTATAATGGTCTAATCAGTTATGACAAAATGTGTGAATGAGTTCCAAGACGCTTATATATGCAGCTTGAGATGGAAATTGCAGGTCTTCGCCCTGGGTGATACTGGGCAAAGAGTGTCTTGGCGAAAGGCCATGTGTAAGTTGTTGGTTTCTGGTAGTTATTGACAGCCTATACGTGTAGTATATACTATATATATATGTATACTTTAGTAAAATGTTATGCTTCACGGAAACGTAGTGTTGCCGTTGTCATTGCTAGGAGCGCTATTCCAGGCTATAATCGTGGATTTAGTATTTTTATGGTGTACGAGTTTAATTTACAGGCTTTTGCACCAAAAACTAATTAATTTTAGTTATAACATAATCATCAAAAGTGTAGCTGGTGATATGTATATTGTACTTAGCTGTTGGTAGTTTAGTTTGGGTTCGTTGCTTCTTCGTTGTTGATGTTGATGTTATTCAATATAGCGGTTTTGGCGGGAAATCAACCGAACATTTTAAAGTTTTGTTTTAGTGTTTTTAGCATGTGTCATATACTGTATATTACATTTGCAATTTAGGTTCGGCGGCACTATAGCAATTGATGTGGAATTCTCTACACTCCTACCATGATTTTAAGTATGACTTTTCAATAACATTTTGCAAGCCATTGTCAAGCAGATGTTTATACATTCACGCATGCGCACTGGCTAGTTCTTGTATTACTTTGTAAATGTCTGAGTTTCATAATGGTAGTTTGTGGTAGAATTGAAACCCTCGTCCCTTATCCAACAGTCCAGCATTTTACTGTTGACCACCAATTCGTGGTTTGGTTCCTCAGTGATTAGGTCTCATCGGACTATTAAAATGGTCACTTTAATTACCGTGGTAATAATAATTCTATCTCTGGTTGACCGGAATTGATCGGTATGGTTTTTAAATGAGTTACTCGGTTTGTTTTGTACATGCTACTGATTCTAGAAGATTATTCCGTAGTTCAGCTACTCTTAGAGGGAATGCATTCTTTCTCATTATTTAAATCTTTTCCCTTTGCATAGATTACATATATGTCATAAGTACGTGTCCTCTCTTCACTTTCAAGGGAGCAGTTTAATTAATCATATTTCAATAGATCTGGCAAGGATTGATTGTCATATTTCGTGCACAGTTTAAACAAGTTCAGTCACAGCACCTCTCAATCATCTCTGTGTTATCTAAGATAACACTCCAGATGTGATTTCAACAGCCCACTAACCTGTTTACTAAGAAAGATAAGACAGTGTAATTTTAACAGTTTGGCAATTATTATAATTATAGCAAAATTGCACTGTCTGGCTGAATGGTCGTACATTTATCAGTTTGAAAATAACGGGCCACAGGCTAGTTCTGTCAAAGAAAAGTACACACTATGGAGGTCAGGTATTATATCTAATTATAGCCATACTAACAAACTTTCCCACCAACTCTTACTGTGAATTTCACGTGATTATAAATGTATAATAATGTAGTGGAACCCAGCAAGTAACCGTTGATTCAAAGGGAGATTATAAATCCTATTATACAAAGCCTTCCACACTTAATTGAACATAAGACACCACTTAATCTACACCCACATTTTTAAAGTACCACATTTTATTCTAATTTGTTATAGTGTGGACTAAAATAAATTTGTAATATTTAATATATTATTAATGATTTCCTTATTTGGAACAACAAAATAGATTTTGTCTTGCTTAAGATGATAGGAAATAGAAAGCCAGTAAGATGTTCATGTACTTAAAATCGGCAGTATTCATGGCTTTCATATGGTAGAAGGCACACAAACCCCTCATCATCCTCTGCACAACCTCTGATCTGCCACAGACAACAGGCCACAACTCATACACAACCTCTGATCTGCCACAGACAACAGGCCACAACTCATACACCACCTCTGATCTGCCACAGACAACAGGCCACAACTCATACACAACCTCTGATCTGCCACAGACAACAGGCCACAACTCATACACCACCTCTGATCTGCCACAGACAACAGGCCACAACTCATACACAACCTCTGATCTGCCACAGACAACAGGCCACAACTCATACACAACCTCTGATCTGCCACAGACAACAGGCCACAACTCATACACAACCTCTGATCTGCCACAGACAACAGGCCACAACTCATACACAACCTCTGATCTGCCACAGACAACAGGCCACAACTCATACACAACCTCTGATCTGCCACAGACAACAGGCCACAACTCATACACAACCTCTGATCTGCCACAGACAACAGGCCACAACTCATACACAACCTCTGATCTGCCACAGACAACAGGCCACAACTCATACACCACCTCTGATCTGCCACAGACAACAGGCCACAACTCATACACAACCTCTGATCTGCCACAGACAACAGGCCACAACTCATACACAACCTCTGATCTGCCACAGACAACAGGCCACAACTCATACACCACCTCAGAGTTGCTGAATGAGACATTGGTCAATGCACAAGATGGAAATAAGAACACAACTGCCCATTCAATGAGATGACAATAACACATATTCTGACCACGTTATTTGCTTGACCATTGACCAACCTACTCATTATGTGAGGACGGTGTAGTCTGGCCCAGTTGCTATTTGGGTTGTGGTTTTTGTTTGGGGGGTTTTATTCAGGGAGACCTTGTCCAGGGGATTGTGTCCATATACTTTTATCACCACAGCTCTGCAGCGGGGGAAGAAAAGTCAACATGAAGCATCTCTGGTGTCTCTTATCACACACACACACACACAGTTGTGAGCCTAGGATTCATTCACTGGCAAGAAACTATTTCTCCGGTAATTTAATCCCCACAGGTATCGTGTTCGTAGGTGGTTTTGGAAAAGCTGAATATTTGAGTACTTCATAGTTTGCGTGTCAATAAATATTAAGTCGGACAAAAGTAAGGAATTACTCGGCAGGTGGCAGGCATGTTGGGGGGGGGTTGAGTTTGGGGGAGGATGATTGGTGGTATTTCTTTGCATATTGTGATTCCCAGTTGCTTGTAGACAGGCTTAGATACATTCTGGTAGCGTGCTTTAGTTGTAAAGAGAGTTGCCACAATACCCTTTCAGAGCAGCTCTTTAACTGCTCGTGTTTACATGCTCATTAGAATGTAGAACAAGACAAGACCAAATCATTCCAGACTGATTTCCAATGAGATATGTTTTGAACATAGTTTTTTAACACTCTAAGTAATCTACAAACAAATTGTTTTCTATGTGTTTACACATGTGTGTATAAGACATTGTAAATGTAGTGTTTTTTACATTCAACTGATACGGGCCGAGTGGAATACCATACAGGCTTAAATTTCTTTCAAATTTCTTAGTAAAAAATACTTGTCATACATCTGATATGGGTGCTATATGATTTCATATATCAAAGGCCTTATACAGACTTCATTTATTCTCCGTAATCTTCCCCTTGACCCCTTGTGGTGTGGGGTCCACGTCATTCAATCTGTTCCACCCTCTCTATGAATCCATCGTATGAATTAACAGCTGATATTTGAAAAATTGCAGGAGGCTGGGATAGATAAGAATGACACACTGCCTTTCTATCCTAAAACACATAACTGAAAAAATGCAGCGTGGCTGCATAGTGGCTAGAACTTTGGAATCTCAGTCAAGACATTCCATATTTTTCATTTTGCTGCCAGTACAAATCTTGGGCAAGTTCATTCACTCCACATTCGTCCAAGTCACTCAGCTGTATGAATGATTACCTGGCTATAGACAGTGGTGGACATTTGTGTACGAATAGTCTGCGCATTAATTGCAATGTGGCTGAATTATTCCCAGATAATTTGAGATGTTTGATTTATTAGATCTGCTGGGAGCGGTTTGAGCAGTCCCAAGGACTGAATGCGGCACTTTACCATAAACCAGAATAGAAGAGAAACCACTTAGTGACATAGTGCAGACCCAGGAAATGAGATGCATAGAGGCCTGCTGGAGTACTTACCACAGGAGTCTACAGCACAAATAACAAACACTCTTGTATTGTTAGCAGGCTGCTTTGTGTCAGCTCAGTTACTGATGGATGTGTCATGAGTACCAAGTCCCTAGCTGTGCCCTGCATGACCAAACACCTGTCACCGGCCTGCAGTGGGTGTGTACAGTAATTACTGCATAAAACACAGAACAAAGTAAATATTGATTGCCTGGGATACCTTCAGGATAGAACACACCCATAAACTTGCTGGCAGCTGATTAGTAAAGGTTCGATTCTGCATTACACCTTTGTACTGGTTTAATTTGTACTGCTTGGGGGGTGTAAACACCTTTGGGAATCTGCCCCTGCATAGTGGGTACATCAAAGCCATATTAAATTTGTCAGCTATCGGATCCAGTTTTACTGGAATGCTCTTGCCTAGTGTAACATATGTGTGGCTGATGCTAACTATCCCAGGTCCATTATATACTTAGTACAACTTCAGAAATTTGAACAATTACTTGAGTACTCGTCATCACTTGGACCAAGAGTTTGGTTCCATCTGGATCAATGAAACGTAACTCAAAATGCTTCTGTGGATGCGCCAACTATGAGTTATCCTATATAATAATAATATACTTAATTTGTTACAGTGCCAGATCCACAATTATTCGTGGCGCTTTACAATACACAATCTCTGCCACCATCTGTAGAGTACATAGTGCCATTGTATGATACCGTGTTCTTTTACCGTCTTGCAGTGGCGCCACATGTGTATTTAGATGTTTTGCATGTGTAGTCATGGACTGGTGTGCTTTCACAAATACACCTATCACATGCACACAAACTATAAACCTACCTACATGGCCATATGACTGCAGTTGTGCCTTTCATCTGCACGCCACTAAGGCCTACCAAAATTATATTTGTGTTGACTGCTGCATGCTCTCGAATTTGAGACTAAGTATGACGTATATTCTTTTTTATTATTGTGTGGGGATTATATATGTTAGGGTAGTAAGCATTTGATTATCTCTTTAGGCTGCCATATTGTATATGTTAGGGTAGTAGGCATTTGATTATCTCTTTAGGCTGCCATATTGTATATGTTAGGGTAGTAGGCATTTGATTATCTCTTTAGGCTGCCATATTGTATATGTTAGGGTAGTAGGCATTTGATTATCTCTTTAGGCTGCCATATTGTATATGTTAGGGTAGTAGGCATTTGATTATCTCTTTAGGCTGCCATATTGTGTATGTTAGGGTAGTAGGCATTTGATTATCTACTTAGGCTGCCATATTGTATATGTTAGGGTAGTAGGCATTTGATTATCTCTTTAGGCTGCCATATTGCATATGTTAGGGTAGTAGGCATTTGATTATCTCTTTAGGCTGCCATATTGCATATGTTAGGGTAGTAGGCATTTGATTATCTCTTTAGGCTGCCATATTGCATATGTTAGGGTAGTAGGCATTTGATTATCTCTTTAGGCTGCCATATTATATATGTTAGGGTAGTAGGCAATTGATTATCTCTTTAGCCATATTGTATATGTTAGGGTAGTAGGCATTTGATTATCTCTTTAGGCTGCCATATTGTATGTGTTAGGGTAGTAGGCATTTGATTATCTCTTTAGGCTGCCATATTGTATGTGTTAGGGTAGTAGGCATTTGATTATCTGTTTAGGCTGCCATATTGTATATGTTAGGGTAGTAGGCATTTGATTATCTGTTTAGGCTGCATATTGTATATGTTTAGTAGGCATTTGATTATCTGTTTAGGCTGCCATATTGTATATGTTAGGGTAGTAGGCATTTGATTATCTGTTTAGGCTGCCATATTGTATATGTTAGGGTAGTAGGCATTTGATTATCTGTTTAGGCTGCCATATTGTATATGTTAGGGTAGTAGGCATTTGATTATCTCTTTAGGCTGCCATATTGTATATGTTAGTGTAGTAGGCATTTGATTATCTCTTTAGGCTGCCATATTGTATATGTTAGGGTAGTAGGCATTTGATTATCTCTTTAGGCTGCCATATTGTATATGTTAGGGTAGTAGGCATTTGATTATCTCTTTAGGCTGCCATATTGTATATGTTAGGGTAGTAGGCATTTGATTATCTCTTTAGGCTGCCATATTGTATATGTTAGGGTAGTAGGCATTTGATTATCTACTTAGGCTGCCATATTGTATATGTTAGGGTAGTAGGCATTTGATTATCTCTTTAGGCTGCCATATTGTATATGTTAGGGTAGTAGGCATTTGATTATCTCTTTAGGCTGCCATATTGCATATGTTAGGGTAGTAGGCATTTGATTATCTCTTTAGGCTGCCATATTGTATATGTTAGGGTAGTAGGCATTTGATTATCTCTTTAGGCTGCCATATTATATATGTTAGGGTAGTAGGCAATTGATTATCTCTTTAGCCATATTGTATATGTTAGGGTAGTAGGCATTTGATTATCTCTTTAGGCTGCCATATTGTATATGTTAGGGTAGTAGGCATTTGATTATCTCTTTAGGCTGCCATATTGTATATGTTAGGGTAGTAGGCATTTGATTATCTGTTTAGGCTGCCATATTGTATATGTTAGGGTAGTAGGCATTTGATTATCTGTTTAGGCTGCCATATTGTATATGTTAGGGTAGTAGGCATTTGATTATCTCTAGGCTGCCATATTGTATATGTTAGGGTAGTAGGCATTTGATTATCTCTTTAGGCTGCCATATTGTATATGCAGCCAAGTTGCACATAATCTCACTTAGCCCGACTCTCGCTTGGCTTTTGTAAACTCCCCAAATAAAGTTGTGAGAGCGATATACAGTGGCGCCGCCTCGTGGAGCCTTGTTAGTTGAGGCTACATGTCTCCTTAACTTTTGCACTAGTGTGAAACTAACTTGAGCACCTGAGACACATGGAATCACTGATCAGTTTTGTGAAAATGTCACCCATAATTATTTCAGACCAATTATACATGAAATAACATATTTCCACCATATTTTAACAGGAGTAGGAGATTAGGTGGAGGCAGAGAATTCTGTTTTCTTTATGCTTGGATTCATATGTGGGTACAAATAAATGATATATTTGTCTTTGTCATGTCATAATAAGGTAACATGAAACACAAATATTACTCTGGAGTCTCGTCTGGCCGAAGATGATTAAAGTCAGTGTGATTCAACAGTTATACAATGGAATTATCTCTGTCGATTGATTGATTCTACTGTGTCTCTGGAATTAGCCAATATTGAGTTGAATTAAACATCTAGAAACATTTCAGTTGTACATGCTTCTCAAATGTGTGTTCCAAATAGTCAGTTCTAGCATTTTAACAACTGAATGGTTCTGATCATTAGATCGTGGGTAACTTGTGAAAGTAGCATTATATTATTATGTTTCCTTTTTGACAGAATAATTTAATAGTTTGTCTGATGATTTCACTGAACCTAAGTAGCAATAATTTAGTAGTTTGTCTGATGATTTCACTGAACCTAAGTAGCAATAATTTAATAGTTGTCTGATGATTTCACTGAACCTAAGTTGCAATAATTTAATAGTTTTTCTGATGATTTCACTGAACCTAGTTAGCAATATTTATAAAATGTTGCAACTTTGATTTTGCAATAATTCCTTATTTGGTTTATCAGAAAAACTATCAGATAACTTTTTTGTAATAACATGATGCGTTTAAATTTTAAGTTTTGTTGTAAATAATAGTACGACCACTTTTCACTTGCATCTATAGGGCCTACATACTTGATTAAGTTTGTTTATTACTAAATTCGTGAATTAATTATCTTGTTTTTAGTACATTATCTATGGTTTCCAGAATGTGGACGTTACTTCTTATCACCTCGTGCCTCTTCTACTCTGTGATTGGTCAGTTGCAATGGAGGTTGATCACAGAGGGTGCCACAGGTGGTCCCCCAGCAAGACGGGACGCAGCCATTGGCTACGATGAATCTAGTTCCAAGGTCATTCTGTTTGGGGGACGCGGTGACGACAACATGGTTTTTGGTGACACCTGGATATATGAAATTATACCAAGTGAGTTTCTCATTCCATTGGTCTGATAGATGTGTTGTTTATAACTATTTGGAGTTTCACGATAAATACTGCAATAGTTGTGGGGACATGTGGCTATTAAAATGTTTAAATACCAGTATATTGGTAATAACTGTTGTCATAAGTTGACTAATTAATTTTGTAAGTTTTGTATTTTAAGCACCTCTTATTTTTGCCAGATCTATGCTATATAAAATTTAATATACCGTATTCGTTCTATTAAGCGTACATGTCCTAATTAGCATATGCCCCGTTTTTAGCCGTATCCGACGCCGTGACAGTGATCTTAATGCCAACCTTGACTGTTGAATCCATCATTGTGTTTTAATTTCTACCAATATCACACTAGATTCAAAGCTTGGTGATGAAACAACATTGAAAGGTCCACCTAAATTATAAGATTTGTACTGTGGTATCCTGTTGCTCGTATGTGAGATGCATAAATCGCTTGTCAGTCATGTCTTCTGAGATGGCTGTACTCAGGAACCACAGGAACCACAGGAACCAAAGGAAATGGGTGCACACCCCTGTACATTATTGGAGCACAAAATTTGACATATTTCTATGTCTCAAATACTTGCTAAGCGTACTGTATGCTTAATAGAACGAATACGGTACTTACTATTATTATTATTATTTATATGATGACAACCATCTTGTTCCTTTGCTAATAAATCAGAAGACAGTCAAAAACCTGTTAAATATCATGCACTCATTGTATGTTTTATTTGCATTGTAATATTCACACCTACCAATGCTTGTATTTCTTAATAGCATAAAGTGTCCGTAAACAAGGTAGATATGAACACCTAATACATATGAATGTGTAGTGTAAAGTAGCGTATTATACAATTGTGACTATGACAAATGGCATTGTAATGTACACCTGCAGTACAAATGGCATTGTAATGTACACCTGCAGTACAAATGACATTGTAATGTACACATGCAGTACAAATGGCATTGTAATGTACACCTGCAGTACAAATGACATTGTAATGTACACCTGCAGTACAAATGGCATTGTAATGTACACCTGCAGTACAAATGGCATTGTAATGTACACCTGCAGTACAAATGGCATTGTAATGTACACCTGCAGTACAAATTGCCATGGACAGTTTTTACCATGTGAATGTGGCATAGGGTGGCTTTCAGGACAAAACACGATATATCCATTTTCTTCATTTTAAGAAAAATTCACTGTTTTGCTTCATCGTCAAAGTTTAAATAACAACTTGTAAATTAAGTTGACATACCTGTATATTTAGAATCCAAAGTCATAGAGAAAGGTGGCAAACTCTGAAATATTTGTTGCACATTTGTTAATGCAAAATGTGATTTTGAATGATTTTGTTATGAAAGCGCTGTATGTTTACACAGTGCGTCATCACTCCGCGTAGCTGCACGTACGGCATGGCGGTGCTGATTGGCTGAACATGGATATATCGCGTTTTGATAAAAAAAGACGGATGACACTTATCGTGTTTTGAAAACAAATGCTCGTTTGTGCACGTGGTTTCATGGGGATTTGTTGTGTTTTTGTATAAATAAGATAGTATCCTAGCTCAACATGTGTTTAAACAAATGTTTAGTCCAGGTTTGGGTGAAATTTCAAAAATGGCGTTTATTGTGTTTTGCCCTGAAAGTGAAACTCTTCATATCTACTAGTTGTGCATCTGCCACCACCAATGGTATAAAAGTTACAAAATCCAGGTTACAACTACTGAAGCCTATCGATGTTGTGTATTTTACTTTTCTCAGCTGACTGACATAGAATTCTTTGGCCGGGTACACATATGGGATGAATGTTGAATCAAATTTAATAATGTGACCCACAACCACTGAATTATGTAACTGTAGTATTAAGTATACACTAGAAGACTAAATCCAAGTAAACAAGGCATGCACATTCAAAATGCAACTTTTCCTTGTTTGTGCATTTTTACACCAGTTAAGATTTTGGTTATAAATGTACATCTGATTTTCTTGCAATTTTTCACCATTCAACAATTAAAAAAAATCTTGTTTAAGTTAAGTGCCATCGCCATTGTTACTTGCGTTTTGACAATGTTGCTTGAAATAGAACTGAAACTTTGTCTCCTGTAAACTTTGACCTTTGGTGAACCTTGACCTTGCAGGGAAATGGACGCAGCTTAACATAACTGGTCCAGGTGCAAGATTCAGCTTTGTATCGGGGGTGAAAGACTCACAGTTCTACATCGCAACAGGACAAGGGTTAAATCAGTTCTTCTTCGATGACATCTGGAAACTCGACATTCAGTGAGTATCTGTGTGACAATTTAGTGATGGTGTTGCGATACAGTAATGTGACATCTTATATCATAACAATTGACCTATCCATCACGTGAACTGTTGTCTAGCAAAAATTCAGTCAAGCCATCAAAAATGGATGCTGAACACATGGTGGCACATGGTGGTTTCGGACATTCCGTTGTATATTTTGTTGAAATTCTCATCCCCAAAATATGTCTTTATGACAAAAACATAAGGCAATGTTTTAAGGTCGCAACTGTATGCAGGGATGTTTGATTTATGAGCTCTCATGCGGCAATAGTAATGTAATCCACATATATATAACCATTATCAACACTGATTGCAAAGGCAAAGTTTGATGGTGGTCATGCACAAAACTTTGATTGTGATGTAGACAAACCGCGACATAAGGATACATCAATTAATGTCTCGTTGCAGTGCTAATGTATCGTAATTTGTTTGTGACTACATAAACAATTTGCAGTTAAATGCAACATGTGAAATAACGGGTTTGTTGATGAAGTAACTGTCCTGTTGACCGATTCAACCTCTCCAGCATTGTGCCTATTTACCCCATGTTGAGGGTAATAGGGGGAGGAAAATTGTAGCTTCATAAGTACTGGTGCTCAGTTCCTCTCATCCAAATTAGTTTCACAGGAGAGTTTATCTCTGCATAGAAGGAACAACTTTGAAGTTTCTCTTCTGGCCTGCACTGTTTTATGCAGCCATGGATAAGGAACATTGCACAGCGTTCGAAATGGCACTTGTCCGTTTGTCCGGGACAAGTGATTGTTGGTCCGGACAAGTAAAATTACTCTACATGGTTATCCGGTGGACAAGTGAAAAATTACATTGAGTAGTGCATATAAATATTGCAAACTTTTTATTTGAGGAAATTCAAACGTAAATGAAGTTCGCTAGCAATCGCGCGCGTTCCAATTTTGTTAGTGCGTCGGTGTCTTGTCGTTCCATCACCAGTGTGTTGTACGTCAGTGTTCGACCGAATTTAGTGCCTGCGTTAACAGGGTCATCCGCTGAGCGCACCGACCTAGCTCTGCCATATGCGCAGGACAGACTCGGCATCAGCCATCATTGATCGAGGCTGTATTTCACACAATCGTAAATCGTTCAGTTTGGCCGACGTACAACTTGCTCCCACTGACGGATCGTATTTGATGAACTTTGGAAATAGTAGACTTTGTATCGCTACCTGTTATTTGAATAATTATATAGTTTTAATCATTATTCCGCCTAACCCACATTATAAAACAAATAGCAAGGAAAACAATTGTCTCATTCCTATCATCGTAATAATTATTTGTTATTAATAAAAGCGTTCATATCAGCATCACTAAAATATTGGTATACATCATGTAACGTGTCTGTCTACTTTTAATATTCGTGATGAATAATAATGGACCGGAAAATAGTTGCAAATATAATTTTGTAATTTCAAAATTTGCAGATTAAATCAAATTGTGTCTTTGATCACAAGTCACTCAGATGTACATGCAACGAACATTGTGTTGTTGTCATAAAAATAAGACACTTTTTACATTTTTTCGAAGCTTCAATTTCCCTTCACAACCACTCGGACAAGTTAAAATTTTGGCGGACAAGTAGATTTCAAAACTTACTTGTCCGGCAGACAAGTAAATATTCTGGCTTATTTCTATTGCTGTTGCATATATGTGAAACAGTTTGACTGTGTCCCAAAGTATCCCTTATCAAGAGCGTCCACTGTGGGTAGTTGATTTAGTTTGTTGAAATTACAAGGTTGGTTAATCTTGTAATTCACAACTACATTTATATCTCCATTGTACTAAAACCAGTAGCAATAACAATACAGTCATATCTTCAGTGGGCAGTCATGTAATACTGCTAAATGTTTGCTCTACAGTATCCAAGTGTTATTATTTCAACAACCCTTGGTATATATCAACTGTGCACTTGAAAATCTTCTTTGGTTTGATAAGTGCTAAAATTGTTTACTTGAACGCTATGCAGGTGAACACGGGTGACACTAATGCTGAGCAGTGTTTATGTAACCTTTACAACCTTTGTAATGGCAAGTGGCCCAATTGGATTTATTGTTCATTTTAACCCATTGATTTTGCTGTTGATCAAACAGTTCTTGCCTAACTGTTTGTTTATTTCGTTAAAAAAACGTATCACTGCAAACATCTAAAACACTGAACAATGAAATGACTTGTTGTAAGCCTATGCTGCAGGTGAATGACTGTTTATATCAGAAATACAATGCCATAAATACTTGAACGTGCTAAGGGCTGAATACCTGTCCTTATTCTTGCATGACTAATACAGCTGGTGCATAGTTTGTGTTGTTAGCACAGTGAATGTACATGAATAGCCAGTGTGGAGTTTACAAGGCCAATGCAAAAGTCAATCAAAGATGGGTCTTGTCTTGAGACATATCTAAGAAAGAATTTCTGCGAAACATTAATAATTCATTTATGGGCTAAGAACAACCCTTTCATAATGGCTGCTTGAAAACTATACATCTATTCCTGTTCTGATGCTGTATCAAAAGATGGGACCATTTGTAATTCTTGCAGGTCAGAATAGGTCTTATCCTCCCCTGTACGTATGTAACATGTATAAAGTCACCCATTGCCAACTTCCAGGACAATTGAATACACATGTGCAGCCCTTAATTAAACAACTAGTTTTATCACATTTTTTCTCAGTAGTAAGGTTTTCGTTTAGTGATAACTGTAATGTATTGTAATCCCTTACACTGTCATTCATTGTGTTGGTTTAGTCATGATTTATTAAGTTTACAGCCAATAATACAAATTTATGCACTAATAATGTAATCCTTTTTGGGTATACTTAACTCTCAAGAAACTTTTTTGTTTTTTTGTCTATAATTAATTATACAGCGAAGAAACAAAAAAGTTTCTTGAGAGATAAATATACCCAATATGAATAACCAAGAAAGTGGATCATCACTACATTCAAGGATGCACTCCTAATTTAGGCCAATTAAGGAAAAGATTACCTGAATATCTTGGCTACCTGTGTAAAGTCATGCATTATACTATTGTGGTTGTAATTTATTTGGTTAACAAATTCTAAAACAATTACTGTAATGAGTGTGTATTTGCACACTACTTGTTTTTGGACACCCATAAAATCTTCAAAAAGAATTATTTTTTATGTATTGTATATTTTTGGACACCTACTATTTTTGTGTGCCCGGATACATACAAAACATATGGACTGTATATTTTTGGACAACAAAATTATTCTGTTTTTTGTACTGTGTGTTTTAGGACAGCTGATAATGGAATTATTTTTATGTGTCTGGATACATAGGTAGTCATTATGATAGACTTTGTAGCGACCATGTCATAGATGTTTTAATACATGTTTCTGTCTGTCCAGAAAGGAGACCTGGGAGGAATTACCTGCTCAACACCAGCCTTTCTACTACACGTAGGTACCATGTGACACCAACACAATGGTCATGTATATTGATGTGACTTTATTGCCACATAAATATGTCATTTAGTAGCAGACCAGCAGTGTTGTGTGACTTTAATTGCCTTATAAAACATTCAGGACAAGGTCAGAAATTTGATTGGAATTCCTGCGTGGATGCTTTGAATTAGAACAAAAAAAGGGATTTAAATTGGAGAGGAAATAAATGAATCTATGTCGGTTGGAAGCAAACGGAGTGAAGGTGACCTACACATTGTACGCTGAAACTGAAACATATTTAATGCAGCCAATGTGTGTTTTACTTTACAGATTGCGCAGAGACAGTCATTGTTGTCAGTATTTATAGTATTGCATTTAACTCATTTACATGACAGGTTTTGGGAATATGAACTACATTTAACATTTTGCCATCAACAGTGTTTCAATGTTATCTTAAAAAGTAGAAACATTAAATACCGAAAGATGGTTGGTGAAATGTCCGTGGATGCTTGTCATCAGAGACCAAAGATGGAAGCAATTAAGAAGGGAACAGTTGAAGCCAGCGTTTCGCTATGGGGCTGCAGGAGGCATATTCAAGGAGTCGAGTTCAGCGCGGTTCTATCTCTCCATGGGATTCTCACGAAGTCGGCTCAGTGACACATTCAGCTACAGCTTCTCAGAGCAGGGGTGGTTCCGAGGTAGGTAGATATTACATGTTCATGTCTGCGTGTTTTTTATTTACGCATCGGTATCTGGGAAAAGTGGGTACTCACTCACCAGGAATATGAATAACTGTATCCGAATACACAGGGACAACAAATAATTACATTTACAAAGGTGTCCCAAAACATACGGTACAGAAAAATAATTATTTTTTTAGATTTTAGGGTTTCCCAAAACATACAGTGTCCCAAAACATACGGTCGTTGCGGTAGGTGCCAAATCATTCCTCGTGGGAAATAAGAAAGTAAAGGACCTACTATCTATTTTTGGAACATTTGTTTCCGTGCTCCTAAATGTGAAGTTTGTTTCTTACTTGTATTTTGAAGTCTCAATTGTCCGCATTAAATTGTTTCAGTTTCAGGAATATCATGGTTTAGTTTACTTTTTGCAATCAGAGTAGTGTTTCAAATTGCATCACTCTCCACTGTTGTGTAAATTGGGCGATTTGGAACACTTCCGATTGTGTGGAGTGAACTAATACATAGTATATTTTAAATTTTCATTTGTTTATTTGACAGAAGCATTATATATAAGAGGAAATATCACAGAGATATGGTCAAAACGTTCAGCAAAAATCATAAATCCATAATTTTTCAAATTTCAAGGCCTGCTACTTCCAGCAGTTGTTTAGAGCATTATATAGCGAACTGTATAAAATTATATAACAGTTCTAGATAGTGATTGTTGTTTCATAACAAATTGATATGTACAGAAATGTACGGGTTTTATGTTCTAGATTACCCTGACCTGAATCCTTACAGCCCTGCATACCCTCATGCCCGGTGTCTGCACGCTGGCACGATGATCTCTCGTGACGAACTCCTCATCTTTGGTGGCTGTCTCTCGTGAGTCTCGCCTGTATCCCGTTAACAAACACGTGTGTCCCTTGAACAAATATGGACTGTGTCTCCTTGAACAAACATGGCCTGTGTCCCCTTGAACAAACATGGCAGGTGTTAATTCCTTTGAACAAACAAGTTATATTCAGTGAACAAGCTTGTCATGTCCCCATGAACAGACCTGCAATCTTCATCAGGCAGTTGGTATGACTACTTCATGAAACCATCCCGTGTCTGTGTACATATATAGTGCCCTCTCACACATAATATCAAACTAAGAACTTGGTTGCTAGCTTTCTTTCCTAACTACGAAGACGGTCACATAAACCCACTTACAAAATACCAGATTATTCCTACCAGAAGTTGGCATTTTAAATAATAATAATCCCCTTATCTGACCTGTTGTCTGTTCTCCCCCAGGGGTGGTGGTTCAGGGGGTCCATGCCCCAGCAGTGACTCGTGGATCTTCAACGGCAAGACCAAACAGTGGAAGCAACTAAAGAACTGCGCCGCAGCGAGGTATATTGGCTTCACTCAGTGTGCACTTTCAATGATGGCTTGTTCCTTTCACTATTTCTCACTGTCTTACCTCGCACAGACAGGTTATCTAGATGGCATCATTATGTTTTCCAACCATGTTTGTGTAACCTTAAAACCTTTCCTGCCCAGCAGATCGAAGTAGGTCTATTGATATCCTTCAATGGATTATGTCATGGGACAGCATGGTAGCACAAATGTGTTTTTTTAAGGTAGCAGGGGCTGATATCATGTCAGTTGATGTCTTACATTTTTTCTTCGTAGAACATTAGTAGGTGTCAGTATGAACATGTGTACTATAAAAAAACCAAGGAACTAGCACGATATGTCACCAATTCGTCCTTTAAAAACTAGTATTTTTAGTGTGTCTGTGGAAAGTCCCTTTTCAGATTCTTGGAAACGTCGATGTTTCCATAGTGATGATCACGTGTGCGTCAGGCCAGTTCAAACATTACACAAAGATAATTTTTTTTACTGTGAATGCAGATCATATGGTCTGGTCATTCTCATGCCACTATGCTGTTGTATTGTAATGACATAAATGCATCACACTGTTAAATCACCAAATACTGGCTGGTAGTTTTGTTTATTCTGCGACAATGCCCTACCTCCACCACCAGTTGCAATGACACGTAACTGACCCCAGCGGGTGTCAATCAATCTTGTCTGTTAAATCGTGTTGAAATAAGCCATGTGCCAGTGAAAAGTCACATTTCTAAGCAAAAAAACATGCATCTCATGACATTTGCATTATCAGTAACAACCAGGAAATATTCCTTAATGTAACTTTATCCCCTGCCGATGCTTAATGCTTAAACCCTAATGATACACAATGGCAGAAACCTGAGCTTGTTTGCTACAGGAACAACCAAAGAGTAAGTGTCGATAAAGGTCATTTAATAATTGTACTAACAACATAACAATATACCATGAGAATATAGCTTAGCAGCCAGCACAAAAATGGTCGTCAAGAAAATACATTACATGTGTATAAAATGCTTAAAGGTACTCAACCAATTCAATTGTCTTGCTTCTCGCATTTCTTAGTAATTTCACAAAAAAACAGAGGAATCAGGTACTCCCAATGATATCCTAGTTCGTTTATGCATACGTATTAGTTCGTTTTTATAAAATTAATACAAAAACTGCGAACACTTTCATTTTTAGTAAAAACTCGGCGTGGAATCGCGTTCTTGTATTCTCGTGATCGCGAATTATGGGCGATATTGACCTTTGACCCCCACCCTTTGGCACTGTTGATGTTATGGAATTCCGAGTTTAGGCAATGAGTGGACGTCCGCGAACATACAATGCCACCGACACGGCAAAATGGGCTAAATTAGACAGACAAAAACAATACCCATGCATAAAGGTGTATTTCTATTAGAGAACGACTATGGAAGAAACAAAGCAAACAGAAGGAGTTGGCGACAGTGTCAGTGGACTATGGCCGTGGGCCGTTGCCCGTGCCATGGTGTCAGTTACAATATCAACAGACGAGATGCAGCGTTCGCAAAGGTTCTTCCAGACAGGTTAGTAATTTTGATTTATTTAGCTATAATCACGTATATTTAGACGTATGAGTATATATATTAATGTTGCTTGTACTAAATTTATATGATTGTTTTCCTTTTAGTCATTGGCAATGGCGGTATGGACGGCCTGGCTGGGCCCTGTTTACTATAGACTAATATCAGCTAACAGTATGACGCTATGCCTATGGCATATACTTATGTCAATGATAATTACTATATTATGTCTATGTCGTATATGGTAGTAGGCTAGTAGCCTAAGTAGGCTTGGGAAAATAGTAATAGTGTAAATGCATTACAAATGATCCGTAACGATTATAATTATTGAACCAATATGTACATAATTTACTAACAACAGTAATGTAATAGTAATTTAACAAATTTATTACTTTTATATTAAAAAATACTATTATGGGACATTAAAAAATTTAATTTGAATTAAATTGTATGTAGTCTTGGTATTTAATTATTTACAAGGAAAAGAATATTCCAGTAATTTCTCCAGGTTTTTTTTATTGTCCCTTCTGTGAGTTTTTGTTATGTTCAGAAAACCAGCGCCCCTCAATACCATGGACATTAATGCCCATAACATGTATATATTATATAGGTAGCTCTTGACCATTGGCATTGGTTGCATTTGACAGGTGGTCATTCATTGCATTGCAACTTTTGCAAGTACATTAAAATGATTATTGTTAGAAACAATCAGTGCTGACTATTAATACATGTACTATATTTTCAGAACTTGAGGTGTGTCGACACCACATGCAGACGAATGCTTCAAAGCTCTTCACCTTCAGGTAAACGAGTGTTATCAAATGTGGTTACTCTGTCACCAAACCTGTTATCAAAATTATAAATACAAGCAATAAACAAGTATGTCATAGGCGGATCCAGGCGGGCCTGGGGGCAGGTGCCCCCATAGATCATAAGAATTTGGCGTGTCTGCAAATCTTTTATAATGGGCCCATGCGACTGTGTCCTCCCAGACCGTTTGAAATGTGCCCCAGTTTAGGTGATAATAATAAGCTGAAGTTATGGCGTCTTCCAATATCACCATTCCAGTGGAGCGGGTGATGTTATGGCAGCGTGGTAGCGACAAAATTTAGACTACACCATTTGGTTTGGCCGCCAGTGGAGGTTGTTGTGCCTCCCATACTCGATTTCTGGATAGTTTTGTTTGTCTGCATGAGGATTTTGCAGTAATGTGGTGTCCTCGTTAAATTGCATATTGTTGTTAGAAATGCTTGTGAATTAAAGTAAAGACAATGTAAAGTAAAAACATTTTATTGAAACTATTTGATGAGATTGACTACAAAATAATGAAAAGTACAATACAACTACAGGTACAATCACTGCACTTGATGTGTATAATGTAATACTTTTTAATATCACATGCACATCAAATGCAAAACAACAATAGAAACAAAAATTAGGAAGAGGTTAAAAAAATGTCAGGTATATATAAAAACAAACAGATTCTTTGTTACAAAAAAACAACACTAGTACACGTGATGTCAAATGCTAGTTGTAGTTTATACAGGCCTTGTATGTTTACAACTCACAAAATTAGTGACTAAACAATTATGTGTATTAACAAAATTTTTTAATATCGCATGCCCATAAAATGTAAACCAATGAGAACAAATTACTTAGGAAGATGTTTAGTTGAACAAATGAACTATTATGAATCATAATTGTTTTTTTAACAAAGAATCATAATTTATGGTTCTTTGTTAAAAAAAACATCAATGATTAGAAAATTCGAAAATGTTGTAGTTTATGCAGTGCTTGGTATGTATGTTTACAACTTGCAAATAATAGTGACTAGACTAGTCAGGGTCATCGCTATGTGACTGAGAATTACATGTACAATCACTGCATGCTACATTGCTCAGGTTTACTCAGTTGTATGAAGAGTACCGGCTACAGACCGCAATATTTTTGTACGAATAGTCTTCGCATATTAATTTCAGTGTGGCTGAATGCTTCTCACATAAGTCGAGATGGTGTTCGAATTAACAGGTCTGCCAGGGATTAAAGTTTAAAGCGCTTTGAGCAATCCCGAGGACTGGATACTACACCATATCAGTACAGGTGTATAATTATCATGCAAAGTGAAAATGTAATGTAAATTATTTGTGAAAATGTAAACCAGTGATAAAAAGAATAATTTAGAAATATGAAACATGGCCTAAAAAGTATAATAACAGTCCTCATGATACATAGAGAACTTAAACAAGTAAAATGCTGCTGTCAGTGTATCAACAGATTGTTGTTGCAAAATGTGAAAAGGCTTTCAATACCATTACTTCATCACAAACTTGTGTTGTTATACATGACAAGTACCTGGTGTACGTTGCAAGAACTCAGCTGGCTAAAAATATAATACATGTCAGAGCCATGCTAATTGTCACTTTGTCTCCGGTATAGGTAGATGTGGATGTACAGCAAAATGTCAGGAGGCTGGTATGCAGTATCATCGAAGACAGCGAACACATACAGTGATGTCATCGATATCCAAACCGATGTAGTTCACCGAAGAATACTCGACACTGAACCTGTCTCACAAGCTAGTCAGGCATCACCATATTCATATGTCGAGCAACCTGCATTCTACATTGGTTTTTAGTCAGTTAAGCTAACTGACTGACCTGGAAGCCAGTGTACACCCCATTGGCACTGGGGAATCTGTCACGGATGCAACACACGACACAATTGGGATCAGTCGGTAGACATTCACATGACAAACCATTAATATGCAGCATGCTGCATGGCTGTAGAATCTTGTCCGAGATCCTGGACAAATACAGCTGCCCAGTATGCCATATTAACTTGGAGAACTAGTGATACTAAGCACACTAGTCCAATCTCCTGTAAAGAAAAGCTTATATTCAGTAAACAAAAACAGGTATTATTGTAGTGTTGGTAGTAAATAATTATGGAATGTTCATTCTCATAATCAGTAAATGTAAAATAATGTTTCATGTGTGACCTGCAACATTTCACAAGAAAAACGGCAGCAAGAAATGTGCTACTACAGCTGCATCTATACATGTTGATATCTTGGGAACAGTCAGTGTTTACCGGCGTTGTTCCGGAGGAGGGAGAGGGTGGGTTGATAGAGCATGCAGACATTAATAGAATGTGCTCTTTTTCAAAAAGGTTGAACAATTTTAACTATTTTTTCTTTATAAGGTGTTCATTATCATTACATGAATTAAAAAAATTTCAATTTCATTACAGTGATGCCTGATCTTAGTCAATATTATAGACTGATTTGAATTCTGCTAATCAGTAAAGCATCAGTAAAGAGCATTTATGTTTTTTGTTTTGTTTTCAGTATACAAATTCATGTCAGTGTCTGCCATGTGTAACTACTACACATATTCATGTTTGACATGTTAAGGTTCTGCCTGAAGTTGAATGGTCAAGGTGAATGTTGGAAATTACAAAATGAAGTGTTATTGTGATGCTAACAGTACTCGCCAAGTATTCAAAGGTTCATAACACCTTCTTTACCTTCTTCAAAAATGAACAATTTATTTTATAAACTTATTTCTGAGTCATCGCCGTATGCTAAATACTTTTAAAGGTGTATTAATATGTCTGTGGGTATAATATAAGTGCAGAAGTCAACTTAGTTTTCCACGTCCAAGTTGTTATTATTAAAATGTGTATGAAAACAAATATATATGTAAATGTGCACATTAAAATTTTTTGATAACTTATATGTGGTTGATTGTTATAAATTTGAAATTACCTGGATTGATCAAATGTGGGCCTCCCTGCAGACTATGTATCCTCCCTGTGTCTGCCTGACCCATGTGACTGCCTTAGCTCCTCTTCTGCCTCCTCTCATTCCCATTCTTGGGTTGCAGTGTGGCCTCTAGCGACATCATAATTCAAGTTACATATTATGCATTCATATATTGCTGTGGTGAGAATATATACACATATTGGTAAATACACAAGAATAGCTGGCATATGTCAGTTGAAAGGTATCACAGGATACCAATTACATAAACTATAGCCAGGCACCAAGGACCACAACGGAAACAAGTGCGAGCATTATCTTGTTTAATCCTTATATATGGTGTACTTTTAACTGTATTTATATTTTATGTATTTATACGTTTACATTTTTATATTTAATAAAATCATCATCAACATCATGGTCGTCAATATAACAAATCTCAATTATTTTGCGTAAACTACAATGCAAATCAACAACATTCTGCAGTAATAGTATCAAAATATGCGTCACAAAACACTTTTAATAATTATGATCACCAATATAATACTCCCGTGTTTGACGTTCTGGTTCATGAAATTACGGATGCTCCCTGACTAAGTTACTTGCACGATCAACAGGGGCCTATTGCCAAACCAATGTTATTTGTTATTTCGCAGCCTCACATCATCTATTCTCTACATGTATTGTTGCAATAACATAGTTTATTACCAAGATCCTACGTAACCAAATACAAATTACAATGCCGATCTCGCGTAAAGCACGTGACCGAAATGGCACAGGAGGTCGACAGCGCAATTGGCTTTCGCCAGCTATACCCGGTGTAATGACAAATCTTGTTTTTTGACGATTAAAAAAACAAGTATGCATTTTTTATTAAACCGACTGTGCACACTAGTTAAACTATTCACACATTACACATCTGGACCTAAAAGAACCGGATTGGCGATGGGCAAACGAATTGGTTGAGGACCTTTAACTGCGTATACAAAGTTGGTCATTGCTGAACAATTACTAAATGACAAAAGTAGAAGTAGCAAAGGTGGGGGGGGGCAGTCCTATTCCCACCAGGCCTCCAGTAATAGAGGCCCAACCCCCACCCACCGGAGTTTCTGAAAATTAAATAAAATGTAATTTTAGGGTGGTTTTTAACATATTTTTTTATTGTTTTTAAAAGCATGGCAATGTCAGTAAACAACATAGAAACTTAATTATTTTTGGACTATGGTATTGCTTGATGTCTTAGGCAGATTCTGAGAGAAAAATGTTTAGTCTATCTTCAAAACCTTTTATTAGAAATAATTAATTCAAAACAATCATGTCTTGGCCACCGGAACCACCTTACATATACCAATCTCACTGACAATGTTCACTTTGTTTATTTACATGAAAATTGTCAATGGGTGGCATGTTTGTGTCTGTATAGGGAAGTGTAATATTTTGTAAGGAACAGTTGTTTACGAGGAAACGTACGTTTCACTGTTTTTCTCAGAACTGATGTAGTTTTAATTAAATATAACTCTCATCCACGAGATGTATTGAGCACTCGGGAATGAACTGACAAGTACTCAGTTCATAGAACTAGACTGTTGTTATTGTTGTGTTAAAGTGTTAACAATGTTCTGTTTCTTGCAGAATTTACTCGACTCTGGCCATGTTACCAATAAAGTCAGAAGAGAGAAGAGCGATCTTGTTTGGTGGACAAGTCAACAGTAGTCAGGTTATTTATGTAAGTACACGATAATGATGATGTAACGATAATGATGACATAAAGATAACGACATTGATACCGCAGATGATGATGTTAAAGATCTGAGACATGTAGTTTGTGGAAGATATAATTTTTACACATTATGTGCATGATGATATACAAAGTATTTTTTTGATAACTTATTTACCAAGCAATCGATTCACTCATGTACAATGTAACCATTTCTATTTCTGATACTCTGTAGACAGTGGAGCCCTCTGCTGACCAGATTGGCGTATTCAACCCGTACTTGGAGGAATGGACTCTCCGTCGAACAGAGGTAATATCATGATACACAATTTGTGTTATATATCCACTTTTATACAATAACAGCACCAACTATACATTAACATGAAATAAATAATTAATATTAATTCAATTGTAGATTATCATAAACTTAAATCTTCAGTGAATAGAAAACTTGTTCATAGTATTGTAGAATGGTTTATGTTATTCATTTTTGTAGGTGTTGGATACCTAGGAGGGGCTTAGCCCCCCTAATATTGAGTGGGTTTTTAAATGGGTGATCACCATTGCAGTTGGTTTTTCGGAGTAACATTTTATAAATTTGGAATAATTAGAATAAGATATGGTATTTTTTTATTGAAATGTTTAACAACACCCATGCACCCCTTGTTTTTGTGTGGCAAAATGTGGAATGTAATGCCGGAAAATCACCCCTCATCTTCCAATGTCATGTCCGACAGCGCAGAAGTGTTCGGTGTAAGAGGCCAGACAAAAAACAAAACTTTTCAACGGCACGTGTGTGTATGTAATAATTACACATCTAATCAACGGTATTCATTGTGTTTCAGGGGAAAATTCCTTCGAGGCGAGCTTCAGTTGCCATGGCAACTGGACGAACTGGTGTTTACATGTTTGGTGGATTAGTATTAGAAACGTTGGTATTCCACTTACAGTTTATTATGGAATTTTAATAAGAGGGTTTGGCCCCTGTGTATTTCTTTTATGTCTCTTTAATTTTGTTAAACATGCTCTTCCAATACATCATATTCAATATACTTTTGATGCTCAGAACTGGGAGTTGTGTGCAAAATTAAGCACACTAAGGATTAATAATATTTTTAAAAAGAAAATGTAACTGCACAGTTTCCTTACAGTAAAACCAATTCAAATATTGATACTGTGTACAGATAAACACTTATGCATATTTTCATGCTTTGCTGCATGAACACACACAGACGCATACACGCTCACATGAACACACACAGACGCATACACGTTCACATGAACACACACAGATGCATACACGCTCACATGAACACACGCAGATGCATACATGCTCACATGAACACACACAGATGCATACACGCTCACATGAACACACACAGACGCATACACGTTCACATGAACACACACAGACGCATACACACTCACATGAACACACGCAGACGCATACACGCTCACATGAACACACACAGACGCATACACGCTCACATGAACACACACAGACGCATACACGTTCACATGAACACACACAGACGCATACACACTCACATGAACACACGCAGACGCATACACGCTCACATGAACACACACAGATGCATACACGCTCACATGAACACACAGACGCATACACGCTCACATGAACACACGCAGACGCATACACGCTCACATGAACACACGTATGCTCGTGTACACATGCACGCGTGTACGCACACAAACACAGTGATCAATCTAAATTCTGCATGTAGTTTTCATTATGTACGTCATGACATTAATGAGTATATTACTTTACTTTGCTACGAGTCCGTTAAATTTAATACTTCTCCCAGCACGTGTTTGTTATTTGTGTTTTTAATGACCTTGACCTGCTGTTACATCAGGGCGAAGGTGACGGATGAATTCTACGAGTTGGTGGGAGACGCGTTGATGGCAGACAAGGCCCCGTTGTCAGCCGACTGCTCACCGACGTTCTTCAGCCAGATCATGCTGCACGGAATCTTCATGGTCCTCGCATGGGGCTTCTTCCTGCCTTGGGGAGCTTTCATTGCACGTCACATGAAGCACAGGGAGCCTTTGTGGTTTCACCTACACAGACTCTTCCAGGTAAATCTTGTGTCGTTTTTGCACGTGTGTGTGTGTGCGTGCATGTGTGTGCGTGTGTGTGTGCGTGTGCGTGTGTGTGCGTGCGTGCATACATAGGTCTGGGAATATGTTACTGTGTTCTACCAATACATTAAGGCCACACACCCCAGGTGAAATGGTGTTTTTGGACAAAAAATACTGAAAATGGTTTTCTGCCAGATTATTATACCTTTGTATGCATACTATCAATAAAGTTAACTTATATGACAATTACGTACCTCTAAGTGAGTTTTAGTCATGGATCAAGCATGTCGATATCATATAATGAAATCCATTATGCAATCTTTGACAGCCATTTTCTCCAAAAAAATTTCTTCAAATTTCTGCATTTGGAAACGGGATATCTCTTGGACTTATTATGCTATCTAAATAATGTTTTCAGTGTTGCATTCAGAATATTCTACTGTGTGCAATGATCAAACACTTTTAATATCGTGAATAGTTTGAAAGATATAGCCATATTTGTTGCCAAAAAACAAGATTGTTTTTCGTATTCTACCAAAAAATTATTTAAAAAATAAAAACACAACATTAAAAAAAATGCTCTCATCATTTCACAATAGAATCTACAGAGAACATGGATTTGCAAGAATTATAACTATATATGGATTCAATAAAAAATGGCAGTGTTTCCAAATTTGCTAATATTTGCTCAAAATGGCAGCCACTTTGTTTGTTACCATGGAAATGGGGGTCTGGCTGACAAAAGTTCAATATATATTTTACTCAGTAAGACCCATTTCATGCATTGGGCAGAAAAATTGAACTGTTTGCACAAATAAAAAAATAATCCTATCTAATTGCCGTGTCTGGCCTTAATTGTTTAGTGAAACTCGGTAAGCCATCAAAACGTGTTATGCTGAAACATGTTTCATATGCATCAGATCTGTGGATTATAGGTCCCAAGATCATTTTGTTTGCTTGTGCGTTTGCTTGTCTCAATTTCGACTCGGTTTGTGAATATCCCAACCTACCTAGTATCAACTATGACTTCCTGGGTCAGTTTTCAGTGTTATCGTTTTAATGCATTCATCGGATAATAAATTACCTCTGTAGAAAATTGATGCAAATGACAAATTTTGCTCTGTCTCTATATAGGGTATACCCTAACATTTATTACTCTGTGTCTGATAATCAAGTTATGTTTATTGGTTAGTTATGCAATTGCCATAAAAACTTGAACTGTACAAGCCACGGTTTTCCCGGTGACAGTGTATGCTTCCGAAACATGGACTACAACTAAAGATGATCGACAACGCATCCAAGCTTTTGAGATGTGGTGCTGACTGAAGGTGCTTAAGGATCTCGTGGACCAAAAAAGTGACAAACAGTTCAGTACTAAATATACTTAATAATCCAACAACCCTTGATGGATTTATCTTCCACCAAAAAGTAATTTACTTTGGCCATGTCATGTGAACATCACACCTGGATAAAACCATCATGCTGGGAATGACTGGGGGAAAAGAGGTAGACCCAGAACCAGGTGGCTAGATGAAATTAAAACAGAAATGACCCTGACACTAGAACAACTCGGCCATACAATATGGGACAGGTGAGGATGGAGGCGGCTGTGCTGGAGAGTCGCCAAAAGTCAGACCCGACTTAGCGGCACAAGGTGGCGAGGGTGCAAATTGACTGTCATCGTTGTTTTCTTCTGCAGGTGACTGGTTTGCTGCTGGCCATTGCTGGGGTCATCTGTGCCATCCTCTCTGTCCAGTATAACCACGTCACATTCGTCCACGCCATCATTGGCACCATCGTCATGATCATTGGCATCCAGCAACCAATGAACGCCATCATGTAAGTGGAAACAACATGCACTATTTGGGGTCTTATATATTGTTGAATGCTTACTTACCTAACCTAACCTACTTCTTCACCACTTAACATAATCACTTCTACAGGTTCTCACCATTTTGTACCAAAAAAAGGTTGGATATGGGAGGTTGGCCCAAAAACAGGTTGGAAGTGGGAAGTTGGCCCAAAAACAAGTTGGAAGTGAGAGGTTGGCCCAAAAAATAGGTTGGATATGGGAGGTTGGCCCCAAAAAACAGGTTGGATATGGGAGGTTGACTCAAAAAACAGGTTGAAGATGGGAGGTTGGCCTAAAAATAGGTTGGAGATGGGAGGTTGGCCCAAAAACAAGTTTTAAGTGGGAGGTTGGCCCCAAAAATAGGTTGGATATGGGAGGTTGACCCAAAAAATAAGTTGGAAGTGGGAGGTTGGCCCAAAAAATAGGTTGGATATGGGAGGTTGACCCAAAAAACAGGTTGGATATGGGAGGTTGACCAAAAAACAGGTTGAAGATGGGAAGTTGGCCAAAAAAACATGTTGGAGATGGTAGGTTGGCCCAAAAAACAAGTTGGAGATGTGAGGATTGGCCCCAAAACAGGCTGAGGATGGGAGTTTGGCCAAGAAAACAGGTGGGAAGGCCCAAAAACAGATGGGAGATTGGATGTTGGCCAAAAAACAGGTGGGAGGTTGGCCCCAAAAAGAGGTGGGAGAAAAACCATGTGGAAGGTTCAACACCCCCTCATTTATATTTAATAAAAACCCATAGTTGACCCCTAACCTTGGTTGCCATGTCACACCGGTCTTGTGTTTAACAGTCGCTGTGCGAAACCAGATGAGGGGGAGCGTAAGACGCTGCGGCGGGCCGTGTGGGAGTTCACCCATCGCATCCTTGGTCATGGCGCCATCTACCTTGGCCTCGTCAACATCTGTCTGGGGATCTTCCTTGCGATGGCGCACCAGATCATCTGGATTGTCTGGTTCTCCTACCTTGGCTTCCTACTCATCGCCCACGTCATTGCTGAGGTGATCCGCCAGTATAGGTGCAGTCACGGTGGTCTCGAGGAGAACCTCAAGATGTCCACCATCAATAAGTATGTCATCAATGATGGCTGCGAGAACGCCTACGAGGAACGTTAGTGCGATGTACTCTAAGTACCGGCAGTGGTTTTGTCATGGTTCTATTGTTAGTCTAGAGGGTGTATGGTTAGTGTGCAAAGTGCAGAAAAACGTGTTGATGTTGCACCGACCCACACCGATACGTGCTGTCAGATTTAAGCTTGTATGGTCAGAAATGGCTTCTTAAGCTGCTGCCAACTGGCGCCGGATTCAACTGGTGTGACATAGTTGCCACATTACCCGTCACACTGTCTAGTTGTAATAGCAACAATAGTTTCATTGTGCATTAATATCTGTTCCACCTGATAGGTGCCGCCACTGTAGTGATTGATTTTCCCACAATACAGTATGTGGTAATGACCAAGCTACCACTGAACCACGTGTTTTCCCTTGCAATGAAGTATACAGTATAGTATTCACCATTATATTGTAGTGAAGATATGTGTGTAATTTGCGTGATCTTCTGAGGTATTCATTGCACGATGTCTTTCTCGATGTATGAGTCGGACCCATATTTTAAAATGTGTGAAGACTTAAATCTGTACAACGGATTTTTCATTAATGTGCTCTGTATTGGTTTTGTAATGTAATTATCAAACTGAACGAATTGTAGATAGACTAACAGTTACTAAAATGTAGTTATTTGTTATTCATTTTGTGCATGCAAAACTGCTATAGGTGCTATAAGCAGTGATGTAAAGTTTCCGGTTGTGAAAATGGAAGGTATCATGCATGTTAATTACATTTTATAGAAACTATTAAAACATATACAATAAAAATGCTTGATGGGCATACTAAATTGATACTAAATATTTATTATATGTTTATTTCATAGAGAGACGGCAAGGACTGGTTGTGAAATATTTACTATGACATTATTTACACGAGCATTTCAGATGTGATATGTATATCATGCCATCATACAAGTGATGTGAATTGGCAATATGTGTAGTTGCATATTATTTGAAACTAATGTTCAGTTATGATGTTTTAGCTTTACATTCACTACATAATGTGTAACTTTCTCCACAGAGACAATCGCCATGGTTTTGCATCTAACTGGAGCATGACTAAGAACTTGATGCAGGGTTAAGTTTTGCAGGCTGGGTGGAAATCTGAAGTATAATGGTGTGTTACGTAAACCTTTTTGTAAAGGATTAATCAGTTGTGCGGTGTGTAGATTATGCAAGCAATGGTTTTTCTTTCAATGGTTCCTTCAAGTATACGGATGCAAGCAACTGTTTCTTTATGTATATACAGTAAAATATAAAATTAACAACTTGTGTAACATTGACAATTATTACATATAATAATCACTGCATTTATTTAACATTAAATAGGAATAAAGCTTGAAAAAGTAATTAGTGAGTAATAAATTAATGATGCATTGACAAACGATCTACATGAATTCACCACAAGGTTAACAAAGTAAAGATAATAATGGTTTTGTGTAATTATCATCTGTATAGTCATGTTTGTTTAGCAGGTAGCATTTCTTGCTGAATAAATTATTTGTTTTGCGTATAATGTCCGACTTGATTTATTTACTCATAATGCTATTATTTGGTTACCATTGCTGTAGTTAGCTTGAGATTAAATGTCATGGGGTACTCAGATTTCAGGTAGCAATCTAACAAAGATCTTCCTTGCTGTCAGTTGTGGTTATGACCATGACTGCTAGCATGGTTCAGCACATACGAGTCCTATCCAGGTGGGTCGGCTTTATGTGAGTGTGTCTATCCACTGCTTGGAATCTGTTCCTTGTTTCTTTCATTTTATAATGTCTTTGTATTAGAGTTTGAGGCGGCCTCTGTTCTTAGTTCCTTCTAATAGTTGTGAAAATAGAGTTTATTTTTTAAGTTTGTTGTCGTCCATGTGAGCCACGTGACCTATACCCATCTGAGGTTTATCTGTACGAGTACCTCGGGTAGTTATTCCATGCTTGGGATGTTTGCTCTTTTGAGTATTTCTTTGTTTGTAATGTGGTCTCTATATGTTATTCCTATGATGGATCGGATGTGTCTCATCTGTAAGCTTAATTGTAGCTTCATAAGTTGCTTTTGGTGTAGAGTTGAGGTTTAATCCGCTCCGTAGAGCAGAGTAGCGAGTACTTCATTTTGTTCTATACACTTCACCGTGATTGTTACATGATGAGTCTTCCATAAATGGTTGCGCAGTTGACCGAAAGTTGATGTGGCCCTCGCTATGCACTTCTCCAATCAATTCCATGCCCAGTAGGCCTAGTTCCTCGGCACAGATTCGCGGAGTTTCCAAGATAATTAAAGTTATGGACATTCTAAAGTGGTTGGCCATTTAGGAAGATTTGACCTGAAGTGTGATATTAAAAGTACATTTAAGGATTCCAGACCCTATTGAACCTGGATAATTGAGACAAGTGTGGGTCCAGTATCGTCTTGTAAAACAATGTGACGTCCCCTTAGACCAGGGCCTGGTTCCTGTATCGCAGACATGTGGCGCCACCTGGCGGGCTGGGACTACGGGATTGGTTGTCGCATACTACAGGATTGGTTGTCACATACTACGGGATTCGATGTTGCATACTACGGGATTGGTTATCACATACTACGGGATTGGCTGTCGCATACTACGGGATTGGTTATCACATACTATAGGATTGGCTGTCGCATACTACGGGATTGGTTGTCACATACTACGGGATTGGCTGTCGCATACTATGGGATTGGTTGTCGCATACTACGGGATTGGTTGTCAGATACTACGGGATTGGTTGTCGCATACTACGGGATTGGTTGTCACATACTACGGGATTCGTTGTCGCATACTACGGGATTGGTTGTCACATACTACGGGATTGGTTGTCACATACTACGGGATTGGTTGTCGCATACTACGGGATTGGTTGTCACATACTACGGGATTGGCTGTCGCATACTATGGGATTGGTTGTCGCATACTACGGGATTGGTTGTCAGATACCACGGGATTGGGTGTTGCATACCACGGGATTGGTTGTCACATACTACGGGATTGGTTGTCGCATACTACGGGATTGGTTGTCACATACTACGGGATTCGTTGTCGCATACTACGGGATTCGTTGTCACATACTACGGGATTCGTTGTCGCATAGTACGGGATTCGTTGTCGCATAGTACGGGATTCGTTGTCACATACTACGGGATTCGTTGTCGCATAGTACGGGATTCATTGTTGCATACTACGGGATTCATTGTTGCATACTACGGGATTGGTTGTCACATACTACTGGATTGGTTGTCACATACTACGGGATTGGTTGTTGCATACTACGGGATTGGTTGTCAGATACTACGGGATTGGTTGTCGCATACTACGGGATTGGTTGTCGCATACTACGGGATTCGTTGTCGCGTACTACGGGATTCGTTGTCACATACTACGGGATTGGTTGTCACATACTACGGGATTCGTTGTCGCATACTACGGGATTGGTTGTCGCATAGTACGGGATTCGTTGTCGCATACTACGGGATTCATTGTTGCATACTACGGGATTCATTGTTGCATACTACGGGATTCATTGTTGCATACTACTGGATTGGTTGTCACATACTACGGGATTGGTTGTCGCATACTACGGGATTCGTTGTCGCATACTACGGGATTCGTTGTCACATACTACGGGATTCGTTGTCGCATAGTACGGGATTCGTTGTCACATACTACGGGATTCGTTGTCGCATAGTACGGGATTCATTGTTGCATACTACGGGATTCATTGTTGCATACTACGGGATTGGTTGTCACATACTACTGGATTGGTTGTTGCATACCACGGGATTGGTTGTCACATACTACGGGATTGGTTGTCAGATACTACGGGATTGGTTGTCGCATACTACGGGATTGGTTGTCACATACTACGGGATTCGTTATCGCATACTACGGGATTAGTTGTCACATACTACGGGATTGGTTGTCGCATAGTACGGGATTCGTTGTCACATACTACGGGATTCATTGTTGCATACTACGGGATTCATTGTTGCATACTACGGGATTCATTGTTGCATACTACGGGATTCATTGTTGCATACTACGGGATTGGTTGTCACATACTACTGGATTGGTTGTTGCATACTACGGGATTGGTTGTCACATACTACGGGATTGGTTGTCAGATACTACGGGATTGGTTGTCGCATACTACGGGATTGGTTGTCACATACTACGGGATTGGTTTTCATATACTACGGGATTGGTTGTCCCATACTACGGGATTGATTGTCACAGAAAATAGGTTTGCTTTCATACTAGGAAATAATGTAATAATGTTCATGGCCAATAACATATTATGACGATTTGTGAAACGCATCAGTGAATTTGTACGAACATAAAACATGGCAAGTAGCAAACAAAACTGCGATAACAAAATTTCACATAACGTATAATTAATGGTTGTTTTAATAAACATTTTCTTTCGATATTGCCACTGACAAGAACAAATAATGTTTGCGCATAAACTACATCTACCTATATAATTGTATTTATTGATGCCAGCAACTGCATGGTACACGGGGTAAGATGTACAAACGTTTATTTCGAATGCATCTACTGGTGCAAAATATATCAATTTCTCGAGTATCGACCGACATCTAAATAATGACAGCGTGTGCTTATCCATGACAGCCTCCTGCACGGTGACGCGGACCGTTGTTTCTAATCCAGAGTAGCAATTATTTTTTGTCAGTTTAACAATTCTTCCAGGCGACGGACGTCTTGCCGCAGCTACGCCTGCCCTACACGGCAACATAACTTCGACACTGTAGCGACAACTGCAGCGTCCTTCTTGCAAGTGGCTGTCGATCACAGAAAGCAGTGTCGTAGTTATCCAGCAAAAGCATCTTGTCAACCTACGTAACGAACGTATGTGTGCGCACTGCGTATGCAGATATATTTATTTGAAAGCAAGTACTATAATAATTTCTGATTAACAGCTACACTGTTAATTGTGTCCAGTTGTATTCTACGAACAGCATATCGCACGCCACCGTCCTCTATCAAATGAAACAGAATATTGCCGATGTAGGCCGTTAACGCACAAAGTGACTGTATTTAGGAGTATACTATATCTGCATGGTGACAATCTAAAAAACGTTCAAATCTATCCGGTTAAGTTTTTTTCGGTAGCGCACTCGGCAAACAACAGTAGGCCTACGCGCAAGATAAGGTTCACTATTCTGACTTCCTGTCTGTCTCGGCAAGGGATGGGACATACGTTTGCGACGCACTTAAAACAATCTAACATGTGATACAATTTATTTGCATGTATGCATGTACATACGTACGCACACAGACACACACAGACACTCACACGAACGTACGCACATACGCACGTATGCCCGCACGCACGCACGCACGCGCACACACACACAGATAGACGCACACACACATAAACGCGCGCACGAACAAATGCTTGCCCATGCGCCAGCACGCACGCATTGACACGCAGACGCACGCATGCACATACACGTGTATGTACGTGACGTATCCATGTATAGCTCTGAATAGCAGTTGGTTGTAGGTATCGAGACCTAATTGAGATGCTTACTCATACATTGTTACTAATGCAATGCCTACATTGTGTCGTAGGCATGATAACATAGCAGGATAAATTCCTTACATTCCATCATGTTTTGATGCCACTCGTGGCTACTCCCTCCGAAAGCCAAAACCAGCGACCCGCGAATAATTGGCACTTGGTCACGGGTGGCTGCACACACTCCCCCAAGTCTCAAGTGAGTGTATACTCACATCACACACGCGACCGCACACTGTGATTGGCGTATCGTGTTTCCGCTGTTCAACACACCAGCGACAAGGTTACTAAAGCTATAGCTAATACGGTAGACTCACGGCCTACATTACGTTAATGATTTATCCTAATCAGTACCTGGTGCAGCGCCAATTTCGAGAAAGATACTAATTAACCTGACAGCGAACAAGCATTCTCCCATGCCGATCTAGACGTTGGTGCGGTAGCCCAGAACGCGATCGTAGCGGAGCAGACGACATTTTGTATCGCCGCCGTTCGCGGCGGTTCGCAACAGTTCATTGCGATCTCTGCAGCCATTGATCTGACTCGCTCAGGTAAGCGTTGTTTACCAGCATGTGACAGCGGAATAACTCGCCTGTTGATCGCGATTGTCTTAATCATAGCATTTACAGCATCGCTCTGGCGTATGTCATAAAGTATTCAACAGTGACCGCAGTAGTAATCTTGTCGTTAGAACACATCTGTTTCGGCAACATACAGCGAGTATTGACTGTTGTCTTCGGGAGTTATACAATGGTTTACAGTTGGAAATAGTGGCTCAGTTGGCCTACTCTGTAGCTGAGTCTATAAGCTAATGTTTACACACCCTCTTTGCACGCCATGGTTCTACGTCCAAGAGAAGGAGTTGTGTTTTTACTAGGTTGACTAGTTGAACGAGGCATTAAATGAGCATTAAAATATCGTGACGCTTTTATATCGGACTTCCGGAACACCCACCCTCATGTAGCGCGCCGTAACACTGGAGTAAATTCCCGTGCGAAATTATGAAACTCTCGTTGGCTGTCCCTATATAAACCCTGAAGAAATCAGAATGTGCAGTCTGTCCATAAATCGCGCATGTACGCATCCTGACTTACCTCTATAAATAAAATAGTATTTGTTGGCTTGTGGATGGAAACAATTCCTCGGTTGTGTAATGTAACGCTATTGTAAATGGAAAGCGTAAAATTGGGTTTAGTATTACAATAACTGTATTAGGTATACCATCGCGAACGTATAGCGTCACAACTATTGCAATACTATCGCGATAGTATCTTATGGAGTGGCGAATAGCGAGAGTTAATTAATAGGTTGTCTCAAACATTCAATTGGGGTGGCGTCATTGCAAGTATAGTGGCGTTTGGTTAATAAGTAAGTCAAACATTTAATTAAAAAAAGCATTTAGAAACAGTCTATTTAAGCAACAAAAGTGGCCTTGCTGATTTCTTTTTAACGCTAACCATCAATAGTTAAATATAGGCCCTACTATCACGATGCATCGATAGTTCGATGTATTGTTATACTCCTATAGTAAATACCCCTTCGTACCACTTCGTGGCACTTACGCATAGGCCTATGCCCATCAATTCAATTCTATTTATGTTACCCCATACGTTATGGCGTTACATAATTTTTAATAGTTCGATGTATTGTTATACTTCTATAGTAAATACCCCTTCGTACCACTTCGTGACACTTACGCATAGGCATATGCCCATCAATTCAATTCTATTTATGTTACCCCATACGTTATGGCGTTACATAATTTTTAATAAAGAGTAATTAATTTCCTTGAAGCTCGCCAAAATACCAACACTTGAGGCTCTCCAAAAACCTTCAAAATGAACCCACCCCCGAAGCTCACCAAATATACCAACATTTCAGGCTCTCCAAAAACCTACAATTGCCCCCCCCCCGCGAGGCACGCCAAAATACCAACACTTGAAGGTATAGGGGACACGTCACATTACCATGGGCGCATTCCAAAGGTCTAGGGGGCACGTGTCTCCGGGCTCTCTGGATCCGTATATGCACATGCGTAGGATCTATGCAGTTTCGAAATGCAGCAAGAGATAATTTCAGGATGCTTTGATATGGGTGTCGAAATTAATGGTAGGCGTGACAGTAGAATGTCTCAGCATGATGGTTTATCAAGCAAATAAAGATCGTCAAGGTATCTTACAGGCACACATACACATGAACACACGCACGCCGTACGCATGCACGCACGCACGCACGCACGCACGCACGCACGCACGCACATGTACACACACACCTTTGGTTCTGGCAAATTGTTCGGCGTCGGCATGTCACCAATATTTGAGAGACCGGACCCTTGTAATCCTGACCGACACACACACGTATGTTATATAGGGAATATTGGCATATCGCAGTTTTACGTACATTGTCGGGTTTCGTAATTATTGTTCACTGTGTGGTGTCATAGATAAGGAAATATGATATATCATCCCATTTACACCAGCAGTGGTATGCTGTGCAGTGTTAATGGCTACCCCTACAGTGAGGAATTACGGAGCGTTCTTTAATATTGTATAGCACGACAGTATATTCCTTAGTAATAGACCAATCGGATTCATGCTGGATGTAGGAATGAAAACGAGCAACATTGTGTATGTATATAAACACCATCACTTCGGAATATAATACTCTGAAATAAACGAAAGCTGTCTCTTTCCGCATTGTGACAATTAAAGTACGAGTAGTACATGTTTAAGTGTAGAATGATGCCGGTGACGTGGTGTGTAACCACGACATATCTGGATATTGTAGACATAAATATATTGACAGCTTTATGTGGTGTCAGGTAAATCGCTCAAGCGCCACAACGTATGAAACCTACGTTTGGGAATATATAAGAAACCACCCTGAAAGTCGACCGGCGACCCAAACACATTTTATACTGCTATTATAATATATGTAGGGGAAGTCGGGGCATGCCCGCACATCGAGGTACATCCACACTCCTGATTAGAGATCACACCGCGTGGTGTGAGACGTCAAAACAACCTAACATCACACGCACGCACGCACGCACGCACGCACGCACGCACGCACGCACGCACGCACGCACGCACGCACGCACGCACGCACACACTTACACGCGCACGCACACACACACAGTGTCATACACACATGCACACACGCACGCACGCACACACATTCACACACGCCAGCTGAAGTTCTATCGATTTGAAACTTTTTACACAGTTTATTAGAAATTACCGCAGTCCTATAAAAACGTTTTTAGAGTTAATATAATTTTGTGTGTAAGTGGCCTGTTATGTATGTGTTCATAAATCAAAACCCACCACATGCATACGTGCACTCATAAAGTGCTGATGTCATCATTGTTTTTTTTCCATTGAAGTTGTAACGCAAATCAGCTTTATGACTTGATCATCAAATTGTACGAAAGGTGTTAATATCAACGAGGACAGTATTTTAAAGGTCTTTCCGACAAATTTCTCGTAATGTAGTAAATTAAATATAATGTTGTAGTCAATCAATGTTACACATTCTAAATGATTATATATTACTGGCTAATATATATAATACTGACTAATAGTCACGAAACGAGATAACCACGATAGCAGTCTCATATTGCTAAACGACATCCCCTCCTATACAGGTAGCGTGTACGTACCAACACTAACAAATAGTACCATTGATCATTCATATACCCACGGGACAGGATATCCGCAAATTATATATCCGCGCACAAATTTGCGGTTATCCATGTATCTCCGGGGCACAATCTGGTGATCAATACATTTGGCTAATATGCATCCGGTGACTGTTACGAGTACACACTAGTTATCGATGTATGTGCCCGTTGGCACACACAATTAATTATTTTGGATACAATATACATTGGGGTGCGGACATGACCCGGCAATACCGAAACATTTTTTATCTCGGCCATTCTGGGGCGTGGTAGCATCACTGGAACACCGGACTCTCATTGAAGAGAATCCGGGTTCAAATCCTCTCGTTGCCGTTTCGAAGCTAAACAGTTTCGATCATGCAACCTTGTTGCAGTTCACACCTGTATAAATGAGTACATGGCTATATACACTGGTTGGTATATGTGTGAATGAGCAGTCTTCGTGCAGTAATTGCAGAATGCTTCTCGGAGACATCGACATGGTGTTGGAATACACATGTTTGACACGACTGAAGTAACGAGTTGTCCCAATTACCGAATGCCGTGCTACAAAAGGATTTACGTCCGGTTTCAACTGGGTTATTGACACGCTACTTAAATAGCTTCCCTCCTTCTGTTATCGATGGATGCCTTCTTGTCATCTACTCCTTATCAAACATGCCTAGTTCTTCCTCCACACAATGTCCCTAGATCAGATCCATCCGTGACATTCCTCTGTGACACCACTGTCCCTAGTTCAGGTCCATCCGTGACATTCCTCTGTGACACCACTGTCCCTAGTTCAAATCCATCCGTGACATTCCTCTGTGACACCACTGTCCTTAGTTCAGGTCCATCCGTGACATTCCTCTGTGACATCACTGTCCCTAGTTCAGGTCCATCTGAGACATTCCTCTGTGACACCACTGTCCCTAGTTCAAATCCATCCGTGACATTCCTCCGTGACACCACTGTCCATAGTTCAGGTCCATCCATGACATTCTTCTGTGACACCATGTCCCTAGTTCAGGTCCATCTGTGACATTCCTCCGTGACGCCACTGTCCCTAGATCAGGTCCATCCGTGACATTCCTCTGTGACACCATGTTCCTAGATCAGGTCCATCGGTGACATTCCTCTGTGACACCATGTCCCTAGTTCAGGTCCATCCGTGACATTCCTCCGTGACACCATGTTCCTAGTTCAGGTCCATCCGTGACATTCCTCCGTGACACCACTGCTAATCATGGTCACATGTCTTCTTATGTCTTCTCACTATAATCGATAATATATTGCAGGTGGTCGTAACGTCGTCTCCATTCCTTTTGATCAGGGCAGCCTACAACAGCTTCGGCTGCATAAAATGTGTCATCACAATTACACTTTCTGCGGAAACAATCCAGCCAGGCAGCACAACAACCAGAGAACATCAGCCAGAACTATGTAGGATTGACTTTCACCTCAACACATGCTTATTTCCAGCAGTGCGTCTTTAAGATTCCATTCCATCACAGTATGACAGAAGTAGGCATTTCAATACAGTATGTTCAAGACAGGACTCTCCTTTCCCACGAAAAAGGAGGCTTTGTCGTGAAAGCAAATTAGACTGTGGTTCCTCCAATGAACATATCACGCATCCGGTCTGATTGCCACCTGTTTGCTGACGCTGCCTTATGGAGATATTTTATATTTTACTTCCTTCCTCAAACACGCCCTTTCAATTGTATCACGTTTCTTCTCCATTTCGCTGACAAAATATTGCTATTTATACTCCCGTATAAGACATTATATATTTTTATATAGCAATTGCCGGGTAGATATTCAAACGCGTTGTAGCGTTATGCTTTTTTTCCCGAGTGAGTGTGAATGCCTAGTGGGTGAATCACGGTTATCCATGCACCTGCCAATTTGCGACTTAGATTCAAGATACCTGGCAGCTGATGGGTGTATTGTACGTAGAATCAACAGTGTCTGACTCAACCGATGCATCATACCCGCAACACCAACGTACGACGGGTTCGTTCCTTTTGCGACCCGAGTCAACGGAAATAAAATATATCACCTGTTTCTGTCGACTTGTGCACTTGAGCGAGGCTCGATTTATGTATTTGTTTATTCAGTTGTTGATGTGTCGTTTATTACCTGCTGGTGGACTTTCATCGAGAGACCGTGATTAGGTACCTTGTGGGTATCGTGTTGTTTGTCTGCCTGCCCGTCTGTAAATCAAGTTCACTGTGGTGCCGGAGTCAACGACAAGTTAATTGTAAACGTTTGATCTATATGATATTAATTCATTAGTAGAACTATTTATATGGACCACCACTAGACATTATCCCATCCGGATATTCTAAACTTTATCTCAAAAGTTGTTCAGCTTGTCAGAAGGATATTATAGGTATACGTAAGCTTAAATATAAGAAACACATCTGAGAACAAATGAAATCCTTCGTCCTTGGTAGCCGCTCTAAATAGTCGACATCTAAAGATTGTGGCCAATTATATTGCAAGAACAATCTGGCACATTCCGGCTAGTAGTAATCGATGTATGGTTTGTCAGTATGCTAGGCCTGTAAGGTCAACACATGTGTGGTGATAAGTCTAATTTGTAATTATTACGTTAATAAATATGTTGTTAACTTGCATTATTATTAGATAGCCAATAAAAAGGCTGTTTATCCGATTCAGTTCCATAATTTCCATTGCTGCCATTCTGCACTTATTAAGAACGTACACGGGTACTGGCTTACTACTATGCCTCCTGTGTGCAGTTTACAAGGAATGACTAAATCCATTGTTATTTTGTAAGGTCAAAAATAAACCACGTAAGTTCAAATGAATATACGACATAAACTGTCAAGTTCAAGGGCGTCTTGGAAGAGATTATATTGCTTGCAGACGACTACAAACAGTCGTATCAGATAGGCGATCATTGACAGTTCATTTGTGTGGAAATTGCTGTCAGATAATGAATACATAGGCGGCGAATGGATATGTTATGAGATACGATCTCGATAACAGCACCGCTCGTGGATGTCACATGTTATCTTCACGTGATGGAGTACACCAGCAGGCCGTTTAATTTCCACGGACCTGCAGAATGTTGTCAGGTCTTGTGGGGTCAGATATGTAGAATGTGGTAAACATAAGCTGGTCCATACGTGGTAATCTTGCACCTTGAAGGGACAGCTCTCTACAATGCAAATACAGGCCTAGATCCCTGTACACCTTGTAGTCAGTCTGCTTGATCGAAATTGTCTGGGCTGACATGGTCATAGCATCTATTGCCTCATAGTACATATCTTCTCCAGCTGAAACTGCTGTCAATCATGGCCTCTCACCAGTCGTGGAAGGACAAGTTGGTAGTAATTGCAAAACTAACAATCATTGCCCGTAATTCGAAGCGTATTGACAATCATCTTGCCGTGCCTGGGGTGATGGCTGTTATATTATCTGGAGTGATAAATTACCTAAATTATCGACAGTTTGAGGCCAGAATTCCGGCAACGTGTCAATTTTCGTGATCATGCTACCAAGAGCATTTCCTCAAACAAAATAGCCTGAGTACGTATTGTCATAATAATAATAATAATAACAATAATCATAATAATAATACTAACAATAACAATAACAATAATAATAATAACAACAGTAATAATAACAATAATAATAATAACAACAATAACAACAACAACAATAATAACAATAATAATAACAATAATAATAACAATAATAATAACAATAATAATAATAGGTTGCCACTGTTATTTTTAATTGCAATAATACCGACGGCGCTACACCTACACAGCGACGCAGAAGACGATTTCCAGTATAACGTCTCCCGGGGTCTTCCCTTCTTCAAATATCGGTTACGACTTAAATCCTTGCACCTGTCGTATTAGTACATCCATCATAACACCTACCTGTACATTTGTTTTGAGATAAATTCGTTCGAATTTTTTGCACTGACGCTGATGGTTTGTAGCGTTGAGGCAGTCGGATTTACGCAATGATATGTAGGCTACAATACAGATGCACCGAATTAGACGAGATAGCGACTAGGCATATAAGTCAGGCCTAAGTGAGTTGCCTTACCGTTTCTTACGGCTTTGTATTTTCATAACACGTACGTATTTTGTAATTGGAATTCCTTTGTAGATCTCTGCCAAGCTCTCTAAATAACGAAAACTTTATTACCTATTCAGAATCAGACAAAATCCGGAAACTCTACAGTAGGGCTTTCATATATCGAAAACAGAATTTCAAGTCAACTCCATAATATAATTTTCTTTTCTTTTGAAGAATGGCGGGCTTAAGTAATCTCATCGCAATCTTCAGTCTGGCGAGCATCTTCACTTCGACATCCGGTCAGCTAGAATGGAAGCTTTTACACAGCGGGAACACGTATGTCATACACGCTTCTAACGATCGCTTGAACTACGTTAACTGTCATTGGTCAATGAACATGCTTGTGATGTTTTAACATGCATGCGCATGGCTTTCTTTCAGATAGCGGTGATATTATGCTATTTAAAAACAAGGGTCGTAATCGACCAAGAAAGCAAAGTGTGCATGTGTACACGAGCGTAAGTGCATACAGACAGACACATGTACATAGACACGCGCACGCACGCACTCACGCACGCATGCACGCACTCACACGCATAGAAAATTAGACGCACATGCACGTACGCACGCACGCAAACACACACACACACACACACGCGCGCGCGCGCGCATTACGGCCATAAACAACACGAAAAATACAGGTGTTGCCAAAACCAAAACGAAAGTGACAATACGGCCAATAAAAAAGCAACTTTAAAAATCTGTTGGCACCAGAACATACTTATAATGTATAAAGACTGTTTGCTTCGACTTCCTGAAACATAGTTGTGTTTTTCCTGCGACAGCTCAGACAGTCCTACGCCACGCCGAGACGCGGCACTCGGCTACCACGCGGCGGGCGAACTTCTCGTTCTTTTCGGCGGTCGAAGTGAAGACGGCAACGGGAGGATTGTGCTGGGGGACACGTGGATGTACCATCCATTCGCAGGTAGGTCCATCTATTACCAGTCTGCAATGATTGCCTTTTTTACACACTAAACGATCATCGTCTCATAAGTTCGCAAAGTGCAAAGCACGTACCTTGCAAATGTTATCATCCAAAATGGCTATTAATGTCAATTGCATGGACATGTTTCACACACCAAGTGGCGTCACTGTAGCTATTTATTTCCCTCGCGACACGTGGTGACGATGATGTTCTCCACTTAATGCCTACGCATCTCGATTGGGACTTAGCGACCACCCCTAAATAAAATAAAAAAATTCTCAATATTTTCTAATACTGACAGCTAGTGTCTGTATTCAGAATGAATTCAGGACATGACGAAATATCCAGCCTTGATTCAAAATGTCCCGCATTGGCTGATGATTGAGCGAATAGAATGTTAAATGGTATTCAGAGGCTTAACTCGGTTACTATTTCCGAAGAGAAGCAACCAGACATTTTCGTGACCCCATATTTTAAGTTTATGCGGTTGGTGCAACTGTTATTGCATTATAACAGGCTACGTTAGTTTGAAAGAACTGTGTATGTGTCATTTGGTGCAACTGTTATTGCATTATAACAGGCTACGTTAGTTTGAAAGAACTGTGCATGTGTCATTTGGTGCAACTTTTATTGCATTATAACAGGCTACGTTAGTTTGAAAGAACTGTGTATGTGTCATTTGGTGGAACATTAGTAGTGAATAGGCCTCTTCATGCTCTGACTTGGAAGATTTGTCATGGGAAATAGTTTCGTGTTCAGAATATTTATTTAACTTATAAACCTCTGCAGCAACATGGCGGAACGTTTCACCAAAGAAGAGTCCGCCAGCTCGCCACAGCGCTGTCGCCGGCGTCAGCGGGAACTACTTTTACGTGGCAACAGGAGAGGGAACGACTGGGGTCTACTACAGCGACATCTGGCGGTTCGACATCAGGTGAGTCAAACTACAGGCGAAGGAGGGGTAAGACCACATTAAGGATTCGTCCGCCATTACCCACCGAAAGAGTGCCCTTGAAAATACCGTGTTGGTGTCGTGTGATTTTTTTCTCGAGCACTTTGGCATGGCACATGTCAGTCCAGTGAATACTGAATGTACTACTACATTAGATCTTTTACGAGGTAGCAATAAACATACGCTAGTCGCTCGCGTATTCGCACAGTGGCTATTTTGCAGAACGCACCAATATTTCAAAATCCGTCACCAGATTGGGGCGAAATTGAGGGGTGTTAGGTTTGGGTGGATGTTTCTGAAAACTGAGGTATGAGAATTTTACGAGTTTTCCACAGCACTTGTGTCAATGGAGGTTAAATATGCTGTGAAATTTTCAAGAAAATTGTATGTCAAATTTAGCAGGAAATGAAGAAACGTTATGATGGCCGCCTATGTAAAATTAAAATGTGGTCTTACCCCAGGAGAGACTGAACAAGCAAAAGAAAGAATCTTCTGAATGAGGAAGCAGAGTCACTCGAGTAGCGCCATCTGTCGCACTGATAACGCATTATTAAGCTGTGTTGTTGATAAATCAATTGATTACTGGTTCTGTTCAGATGCACCATTAGTGTCACACCAGTTCATCACGCCGATTCATTCTGAAAATAAAACATGGCGATACTCGTTCAATTTCAATATGGCATATCGCCAATTGACTCTGCTTCATGATTCAAATGCTTTGTTGATAACATTTAGATAAAATGATAATGTTTTGAATATATGGCCTACCTAAGTCCATAGTTTACTACTAACGTATATATATATATATATATATATATATATATATATATATCGAATAACATTTACCCTGGGTATGCATATCGAATCGATACGTGTATAAACCTTACACAGACTCTACACATGACACTGTTTGACAGTTACACCCATCTTTGCTGAGATGACTTTACAATGTGTAATTCAAGAGGAAATTGGCGTGATTACGAAATTACAACACTATTTTTGTAGTGCAAAGATGTGGGATTTACTACCGACTCAAGCAAAACCAAGTTATTGCACGTAAGTAAGGCCTACTCTAATTACGTCGCTCTTGCACGTATAGGTGCTAAAGTGCGTGCGTGCGTGTGTGTGTGCATGTGTATGTGTGTGTGTGTGTGTGTGTGTGTGTGTGTGTGTGCGTGTGTATTTGCGTAGGATGCTGACAACTCTAATGAGCTCTCCTAGTAGTAGCTGTAGTATTTATATTATAATGCGTCATTTAGGATATGTGCCTATTTAGAATATGTCAATGAGTGAAAGGTCAAAGGGAGCATGCTTACTCAGTCATTAGTTTTCCATGCGCTAAAATACAGTGACATAATAGGTTATAAATACAATAGCCAAAAGGACATCTATATATGCCACTGGTGCATATTAGGTCAATACGAGCCTACATTAACCTCATTGGTAGGCTTATTAACTAGACATGTGTCTGGTGCAACAACAGTGAATTATATCAGCGTCAATACAGTGTAGACAACATATATCCACTAAAATACTAACCCATTATTAAGTGAGTTTAAGTATTAACACTTTCCTATCAATCGTTGTCATAGTTCCACCGAGTGCCTGCAGCGAGCGAGTAAAGTCTTTCCTGCGCCGCGAAGTGGCGCTGCAGGCGGCATGATGACCAACTCGTCGATTCTGCACTTGTCACATGGTTTCTCCAAGCACAGCTACAGTGACGTATACACGTACAGCACACGTGATCGAGGCTGGGAACTAGGTGAGAAATTACGTCATCAATGACACAATTTCGCAATCTATGCGATGTATTATATGGATTAATCCCTCATGTAGGTCCTTCAAAAACGGTCTTCGTAGATGCATTTTGGGATTTACTTCTGAAAATTGATATGGTTGACCTGGGAATGACTCGATCAAAATCTCACTTAAGTATGGCCTGATGGTTGTATTTTTGTTACTAGAGTAGAGTGGGGCAAAGCGCAATCCCAGGGAAAATGCACCACAACCTCTTTTGGCAGAATAGTACTGATATTGTAGCACGAATATAAGCAGAATTTCAAAAAAAAGTGATACTTTACTTTTTGGTAATTGTAATAACGTCATCTCCCAATATTTGTACATACACGAAAATCACGCAGTTCGTGGTGTATAAGACTGTACAACAACATTAGTACCAGTCGTACTAAAGCCACATTGTGTGCGAGACAGGTGGTAACATCCAGACTTTTGTGGATTTCCAACTAAAATTTAAATAGATGTTTCCACTTAGCCCAAATATTCGACGGTGTCATGTCGATTACATCGCCAAGACGTTCACACGCATGTAGACATTGATTAAGCCGAAGCTACACGGTTGTGTTAGAGAAAATAATAACCCACTCACTCACTCATGTTGGCCAATGAGGTCAAAGTCTAGACGCCTCTGTTCCCCATTGCCGTTTTCAGTTCCTCTAGTTGCAGCCCACATCTTCCCCTGAGAGACAACATGGGTAAAACGGGTATGCCCGAACGTGTTCTTTCATGCGCTAGTTGCCACAGGATGTTCATATATGGTAGTTCACATTTGTATCTACAACAATGTCCACCAAATGTCTGCCTTCTTCCCGGAATCTTCAGGGTAACTTTGTTCATATTCCTATATAGCTCAGCAGTAGTCACACGGTATCCCCAGTTAGTATTGAAAACCAGAAAGAAAGAATAACATGCCACGCTAGAATATGTCCATTTCCGCTGCAGAGTTCGCCAACCGCGGTCCGTACAACCCGACGTACCCACACGCGAGGTATGCACACGCGGGCACCATGATGTCGGAGCACCAACTGCTCATATTCGGTGGCTGTCAGTCGTAAGTAGACTCGTCTATTTTGGTCATATAAACCCCCAGAGAAGGACCGATGACAAAATAACCAAGATGACCGCAACCACGACTGCAAGAGTAGGCTTAAACAATTCACGAGTTATCTGAAAATCAAAGTTTTACTAATAAAACTCTGTTGGCCTCTCATGGAGCAACAAACCAAAGACGGCAGTTAGCGTCATTACAGTATTGTGAACTCATGGTGCCATCTGGGGAATGCCTGACTACTCCATTTTTAAATAACTAGATAATTACCTTTGTGTTTATATATATATATATATATAAGGAATTCTACACCGAGCTATATGACAGTGAACAGAGTACCATAATTCACACCGACCCGAAAGAGGTACCAGAGATAACACCATGGAAAGTGGAAGCTGCACTAAGAGATATGAAGAATGGGAAGACATCAGGCAACGACCATGTAAACATTGAAACATTAAAAGCCGGAGAAGATATAATCTCGAAGACACTGGCTAAGCTGCATACTAAATGCTTATCAGAAAGATGAATACCCACCGCTTGGAATAATGCAAAGATGGTGATAATCTTCAAGAAGGGAACTAAGAAAGACTTAAAGAACTACAGACCGATATGTTTGTTATCAAACATCTACAAATTACTCCCAAAGATACTAACGAATAGACTAGAGAAGACGAAAACCAACCACGAGAGCAAGCAGGATTCAGAAGCAGGTACTCAACGACAGACCACATACACGTCGTAAACCAACTGAAAGAGAAGTGCCGATAATATAATATCCCGCTCTGCATCGCTTTCGTCGACTACGAGAAGGCTTTCAACTCGGTGCAAACTCAAGCAATACTGACCTCCCTTCAAGAACAGGGGATAGAAGATGTGTACATCGATCTCCTGAAAAACATCTACACCAACAGCTCGGTGACAGTCACCTACACAAAAAGAGCAACAAGATCAACATCAAGAGAGGAGTACAACAGGGTGACACCATATCGCCCAAGCTGTTCACGGCAACACTCGAAAGCATATTCTGAAGACTGACCTGGGAAACCAGAGGCTTGATGATAGACGGAGAATATATCAGCCTTCTTCGCTTCGCCGACGACATACTCATATGCGCTACTACACCGCAAGAACTACAAAACATGCTGCAGGAGCTAGCTGATGAAAGTGAATAAGAGGTCTCAAGATGAACATCTCGAAGACAAAAGTGATGCTAGAAAATGACACACCAAGATATATCAACACAACGCATTCAGGGAACGTTGAAAGCTACGTCTATCTGGAACAACGATACAGTATCAGAGATAAAAACAAAGACAAGGAGATTTAAAGAAGTCGGCAGGACAGCATTCGCCAAACACCGCGACATCTTCGAGGGTAACATTGGAACCTGCTTGAAACATGGGCACTCACCATACAGGCAATGGAGTATGTATGTAAACATCATATATCGGGAGAGAAAAAACATCAGGGTAAGGCAGAAAACAAAGGTCATAGACGTGATAGAACAAATCCAGAAGACAGAAGTGGACCTGGGCAAGGCACATCAGCAGACTACGAGATAACCGATGGACATCGCGTATCACAACCTGGAGACCTTACGAGGGGAAACGATGTAGAGGAAGACCGGCGATACGGTGGAGAGACGAACTAGACGAGTACTGGAAGGGCACCATCTGGCAGAGGATAGCGCAAGACATGCATATTTGGAAACGACATGCCGAGGCCTTCGCCCAACCACGGGATACTATGGCTGCACAATGATGATGATGATGATGATGATGATGATATATATATAATGCATCGGTAGACCAGAGGCCAATGGTCAATGGACGCGAATGAACACAGAAAGAGGATAGGAAAGTTAATCAGAGATCATAGAACTTGCTGAGATTGGGTTCTGTTCGCTGTTGTTCGCTGTCATTGTCCCAGTTCTTCAGCCTTTCACGTCGTTGTTCCAGAGGCAGCGGCACTGGCGGTGCGTGTCCGTCCTCCGACCTCTGGCTATTTGACCGCACTTTGAAGACCTGGACGTCATTGGACAGTAGTTGCGTCTACCCCAGGTGAGTCGCAAATGAAAGTTGCGGAAATGATTAGGGTAGAATGGGGCAGCGCGGCCCCTGGGGTAATACGGCTCCCTTCATGTACGCAAAATAAAAATTCTACATGTCCCAAAATCTTCTACAAAATTATGCTGACATACATTGGACAACTATCCAGAACATTCAGCAACATGAGACAGGTGTAATGTAAGTTTTAAATGTTTTGTGCAGTTTGATATAATATTTTGCCAATAGCTAAATTGGTACAACTCATTATTTAAAGGGAAAAATCACGAATGTAACTGGTGACATTATAATATTATCATTCAACTTGCATATTAGACAATAAAACATGTGGAAAGTAGGTAGCGTTTTGCACAGATCGTGTTAAGACACACATTTTCCATTTGGTGTAAGACGGCCCCCTACCGGCTTCTTATACATTTACATGGTCAATCTAGATGGTCAGTATATACATGGTCAGTATATTACATTTTATGACACGTGCTGTACGAAGTGTAAAACACAAAGTGTTCATGCTAACGTTGCATAATAAAAATATGCTAGTCTCTGTATGCCACAATTATGACTAATAATAAGAAATCCAAAACTTGTGATGAAATATTAAAAAACGATATATCTCATACATAAGTTGCAAAATATATACAGCCTGTAGTAGATGTGTTAATTATAATAAAAAATTAACAGTTAGGATAGTTTACTATATTACTATATTTACATATAATAATAATATTATATTATTATTACATTTTCAAAGAATGTTTCGTTCTTGGAGGTGGATAAACGCAAAGGGAATGTCATTGACCGTCTTGCCCCAGGTGGGGGGGGGGGGGCGTCTTGCCCCAGGTGGGGGGCCGTCTTGCCTCATGGTATATTTATGGTGGGTAATCGGAACGTTTTCCTTAGAGGGACAGCACTGCCAGTGGAGGTTGTAACAATCGAAAAACCGAAATGAATATTATCTGAAATTCTAAATTGATTTCGCCATCCGTTGTGAGATACGTTCTCCACACTCATGTCTAGGAAGGACACTTGGTACGTAACACGCAAAAGAAGGTGTTGTTGTGGCGCCGGTTAGCACTTTCTTTATCGCTGCCACTCGTGTCGTTCCATTCTAGTTGTTTTCAGCTCGGCAACGTTCTATTAAGTGGCTAGTCTGCATTGTTGTGGTTACAATGTAATGGTCTTATGAGGTCTCATTCAACCAGTCAGCGTTTTTAGTACGCTATTTTAGATTGTCAGTTCCACAGTAACTCTGGTTATCTATAACTTTGTTGAGTGCGCGTAGAGACATCCCTAGGACAAATACATTAAAAGGAACTACGTAAGCTTAATGTCATGCCATTACTTTGCTCGCGTATCGGTATAATCAGACATTTATACGGTCATGGCGTCATTTCCGCAGGACATACGCTTCAATGGCCATGCTGCCGATAGTGGAGGGTCAGAGGAGGGTAGTCATATATGGCGGTAATGAACAAGGAAATCAAGTCATCCGGGTAGGTTTACACACGTCACACAAATCACACAAGTCACACAAGCTACAAAGGTCACACATGTCATCCAAATCATACAAGTCATACAAATGACACAAATCACGCAAATCGCTTGTTGTAGTATTTTGAAACTATGCAGTATTGTTAACCTTGGTTGAAAACACTACAGTGTTTCCAACCTAGGTTCATAACGCTACCGTACCCATGTTTAAAACTTATCGTTTTGATCATACACATTATGGCTTAATTACACAGTGGAAACTCACTATTAAGGTTAATCTCGGAACTGGGCAAAAGTGACCCGATTAGCGAAGTGACCGTATTTGTGAGACTAATTTCCTATACTGTACTGCTACGGAAATTATTTGTCACTGTCCATGGGTAATATTAATTATAACGTGGTTGAATTACTGAGGTGACCGCGAAGCGAGATCCAACTACCATTTAGTTGTACAGTTTCTAACATAATAAGACAGCATTATTGTCTATTCTAACATATTAGCAGTCTCGGTGTGTTTTAGGCAGACCAGGGGCCGGTTTTATGAAGCTACTTAAAGTTACGCAGTTACTTAGCGCCACGTGTTTGCGTAAACTCCTATGTTCGCTTATATTTAAAAAAAATCACGTCATTTACTAAGACAATCATCTTAGCGTTAAGAACGTTCTTAGCCGCTTTATGAAACCGGCCCCTTGTTTCAAACAGAAGTCATTTGTCTATGAATATCGATGTTTTCAAACGTCATATGGTTGCCTTAAAACCCTTTATTGGATGAATTATTTCAACTTTTTACAAATAAAACATTCTTCACCACCTATGTTATGATGTATCCAACAGACCATACACAGAAAACATACATGAAATAAATATTTATTTACACTAACTTAATATGGCAGCACTGATTTTGCATTGATTATAGTTTTTTCTTAAAAAATGGCAATAGACCAAGCAAAAAGTATAAAACTGGTACGTTGCCTCAGGGCAACAACGTCCAATTAAGCTCAAAACATTCTGGGGTGTCTTCGTTCAACATTATAGTGTGGTTTGGCTGGAGACTTACGTCGTACACATATAGGATGGGAAAACTAATTTATGACTTGTTTGTGTTGCAGACATTTATATCTCCTCCAAACGAGGTGATTGTTTTCGACCCGGATACTGACAGGTGTGACGTCAGACAAACCAATGTGAGCACCAGGAAGTTAGTTTGAAGACACCAAAAACTCAATAATTAACGTCGGATTAAAGTAGAACCAGTAAACAGGATTCCGTTAGTTGTAGTTTCAATGATAATGATGATGAACATTATTTTTTAAGATGTAGGATCAAACGAAACAATTTCAACTGTCCTGCTACTTAAGACAATAATTGCCTCACTCTCTAATAAGTAACTCATTAATATAATAAAGTACTTCCATACATGAACGCACATGGGGCCTACACACGTACACACGCGCGTGCAGACATACTATGATACGCAATTACATACAATAAAGCTAGTGGTGTGGTGTGTGTGTGTGCGTGCGTGTGTGTGTGCGCGTACGTGTGTGCGTGCGTGTGTGTTCGTGGTGTCTATGTACCCATGCGTGCCTGTTTGTGGGGCACGCGTGCGTGCCAGAAAGAATGGGTAGGACACCTACAGGATGACGTGCGTGTTTCTCTGAAAGTCTTTTATCATTTTGTAAATGATGACTATTGTCTCCATAGGGCGACATACCAGCTAAACGCGCCTCGGCTGCCGTGGTTACCGGGTCACGTGGGATATATATGTTTGGAGGATACGATTTAGCAAGGTATGAGACTCCGGAGATTCCGTAATCTATTCTACTGGGAACTACGGAATCGCTTTTAAGAACCCATTGTCATTAGATAACATAACCTTATTAAATACATTATTATTATTACTACTATTATTACTACTATTATAATTATTACTATTATAATTATTATTAGTATTCTAAGAATGTACTGTAATACATTTGGTGACCAGTGAACAAGTGTGAAGTTTGACAATGATTGTTCGGGTGAACTTTGGTTTGTATAGAATTTAAGATGACTGAACTATTGACGTCTTAGCCAAACGACCATGATAGGCAAGCATCCTCACATCTACATGTACCCTAAAGATTTGTAACCACCTTGCAGCTTCAATACCACGGCCGACCTGTACTTACTGATGGGTGATGCCAACTCGTCTTCCGCTGCGCCAGACGTCGCGATTGATGTCAGCAAGAGTCGCTTCTGCAACATGCTCGTATGTTCCACGTACACCATCACATATCGGTTACGGTAGCCTCGATTACCCAGCAGCACTGGCCCCTCACTGCGGTCTCGATTATTAAGGCCCTGCCAATGTTACCGGTAGGAGGCTTTACCCCAGATTCGGGTAGAGACAGTGATTGGCTCTCAGGCCAACTACGAAAAAACAAATTAAATAAGGATACCCTTTTATCAGATAATAATATACTATCGCAACTATTCAACATTAAACTTATATTGAAACATGCCACACAAAATAAAATGACGTTAAACTTTTTTCGTAGTTTAGTGCCTTTTAATGACATGCATATTCACTAGGTGGCAGCTCTCGTGGCTGTCAACAAGTGGGCAGTCAAAACGCGACTCGGAGCCAGACTATCTTCCTGTCGAAGTCACGCAACCAGGCGAGAGTCGGTTAAGCGAGACTACGGTTAGGGATGGTCTCATAAAGTCAACAAGTACAGTGTGTCGTACCGGTTCAAACCGGCGCCCACAGCACCAATACATGGTGTAGGACTTATATTCTATTACATTTTTCCTGATTATCAGATACAAAATGGCGTCAAAGCCACAGCCAATGGCCGCCGAATTCAACTTCCACTTGATAGGTGGCGCCACGTGGCACGTGACGCAGACTAAACCTCCACGTAATGTATGCGTTGTTTTGACTTTGCTGCGATCTTATGCGAACACTCCTAACACGGTTCTACAATGAATGCCAGACACTAGAGTGTATGCATAATTAAAGTTTGCGTAAACAAATATCTTGTCACGCTTTTCTATAGGCCTAAGTGGCGGCTTGACAGAATACTCTGGGCCAAAATACTTTGCACAGCTGACCTACTCACGAAATGACTACAATATTTTAATGCTCACAATTTTCTGTTTGTTATGTTTGGGTTTAAATAAAATAACGCGTTTTCCTTGGTAATTGCAATGGTTAATAGGAACTCCTTATACCAATGGCCTATAATATTTTAGGCTTTAGGCGATGTCGATAATAATGACATATTTCTTTATCATGCCATTGTTCTTATACAAACAACAATATTGAACACTTTTACTTTATCGCTTGCTGGCATGTTTCGAATCATGACAACATTTAACAAGAAAGAACAAGGTTTCCATCCAGGGTAACAACCCGGATGGCTTGTGAACAAAGTCAAATAAGCCATTGATGTACGAGAGCCCAATCTAATTGCTGTTGTATGTGACCAGCCCTTTTGAGATATTTGCCAATTTGGTTTAAAACGTTCACACTGATAACATTTACATGCAACGTTCTCTCCTACCCGTAGTTTTTGCACGGCGTCTTCATGGGTACGGCCTACGGCTTCCTGTTGGTCTGGGGCGCGGCTCTCGGTCGCTACGCCAGCCACAAAGGCGTGCACGTGTTCATCCAGGTAAGACGCGAACAAGAAGCCTACGTTACTCGTGCTGTTAAGTAGCGTACAAAATGGACGCCTCCGTATTTTTAATGGTCACAAGGCCTGACAATAAGCGCATCAAACAACGTGCATTGACTTTATTATAGATCTCAAGCTTAGTTGTATGGTTTTTATTGTGTCCAAATATACATTGACAGTAGGGCATGTTTATTAAAAAGTGAAAAACCATCCAATATGAAAAATACTGTATTGTGTTTTACAAAAGAACTGATCACACTGAATATCAGCGCGTCATCACAAGAATCACAAGAGTCAGTGCCAGTTTTGTATAGTATCCACCGAAGAATGGTTACAAACATTCACATATCCCAAGAAATATTGTAGAGCCTAAAATTAATTAATGTCAAACGAATTCCTATCTGGAAGACGCTTCTTCCCCGCAATGAAGACGTTCTTAAGTAAATTCTCCCACCATCAACTCTCACACACGCACGCACGCACGCACGCACACACGTCGAAATTATTCCATAAACGATGTTCGTTGTATCCATAGGCTAAGTTATGTTCCTTCGAAGATGCATACCTCTAACACACTGACTGTGACGGCGGTTGTAGATCATCGGTGTTTGTCTGGCGATTGCGGGGTTCGTGTGCGGAGTGCTGTCGGTCGAGGACTCCCATTTCACGTTCGTTCACGGAATCCTCGGTCTTGTCGTCTTCTGTCTCACACTCTTGCAGCCAATGAACTTCTTCGTGTGGTACGTCTCAGTCACACTCAACCCGTGCAGACATGGATTCAGGATTTAACTGTACAGGGACGCATCATAGCGGAATCGGAAGTGTTTTTTGATCCTAAATGATACGTAATATTGTCACAGTGCTCAATCAATTTAAGGTGGACGGATACTTCGAAATCTAAGTAATAACACTAACTTTTAAAGGCTATTTGAAATTTAATTTACCTCGAAAGCCAAACATGCAAATACGTTGGGGTCCCGTGACCATTTTATGAAATATCTGATAAAGTAACACCTACGGCAGCATCGACATTAGCAAAATACTGTGGTTTAATCATAATCAGTCATAAAAAATATTTATGTATTATTCAAACATGAAGCTTGCATGACAATATTCTACAGTTTGATACCTTCATATTATGGAAAGTAATTCACGTGGAATATGTGCAAAACAAACGGTATTTTTTATTTTATCTAGTTGTAAATATGCTTAATAAAGCCAAAAACCTGACAATATTTTCACTTTGCAAATTATGACATGTTTTTGGATGTAGACACAGATCGGAGGTCGTGCGTAATTCGATTAAAAACTTTTAGCAGGAGAAAATATTCTTTAAACCATTTGAAAAAAACAACGGCCACGTGGGGAATGATTTGCTTCTATTTGTGTATGCCAACCCAGATGGTGAAATAAGCGCAATCCCGGCGTGTTTCAGCTGTCCACTGCCGGCGCGCTACCCGAAGAAGGCGGCGACGCTGCACCGGATCTGGAAGGCCGTCCACACCGTCGGCGGCTACTCGTGTCTCGCCCTCGGTGCCGTCAACGTGTCCCTTGGCGTCTTCCTCGCCGACTCCCACCGCGCCATCTGGATCACGTGGTTTGTGTACATCGGTATCGTCGTCACTGTCGCCAACGTCTCACAATACTGCCGCCGTCGGCAGCCGCACGGACTGGAACACCCGCTGACGAAGTCATCCCAACAGGCGGACAATTATAATTTCGAGACCAGCACCAATGACACGCCGTTGTAACAGGTGGCCGAAGTGCATAGGAACCACTGATAGGGACAGGAAGGGACAATTCGCCGTTTTTGCATTCCGCATAATGCACCGCGACACGACCAGTTTACTGTTGATTTTTGCACAGCACCTACGCTGTTCGGGACAAATGTCGTGGGAAAAACGGTTATATTTTAAATACAGTGACAACGAGCGAATGACACAGGCTCAGCGACATGTGCCTACTGGACGCTGTAGTAATAAAATATTTTCTACGTTATATACGGCCGTTCAGTTGAAGTTGTAGGGGTAACCACGCTTTAATGAAAAATTATTTTATGGTTGCAGCGGCGAAGGAAGGTTACCCGTTGCATAGGCTAGGAAACGGGGGGGGGATGGGGGCTCAGCCCATCAATATTTTGGGTGATGGGGCTGGAAATGGGATTAGCCCCGCCAATATTTAGGAAGAGGATTTGGAGTGGGGAGGGGGGTTGGAGATTGTATTAGCACTTCCAATATTTAGTGAAGGGGGTGCATTTGTGGATGAAATTGGAAGTTTGTAATGAGCGTGAAGGTGTTTTGGTGAGCCTGGGTGTGAATGTGTGTGTGTGTGTGTGTGCAAATTTTAGTTTTTGTAGACCCTGAAGGTGTTTTGGCGAGATTCAAGGGGGATGCAAATCGAGTTGTAGGTGAGCTTAAACATTTATGAACGTCGCCTCGAAAAATATCCAGCAGTTCCCCGTTCCTCCCCCACATCTTCCGATCTGCTGACTGACCGCGCGACAATGCAATAGCGAGACAGCGGGATGGTGATGCAGCTCGGGCAAAATTCTTCAACAGTACCCACCCGTCTTCCGATGTAATGTCTGAGCGAACTGACAGCGGAAGAGTGCTGAACTGACGCTTCGGACTCAACCCCATCAATATATTAATTTCGTTCTGACGTCAATGCATTGTAAGGCTCAGTAAATTTTATTGTCAGTATTTCGACGCAGGGTGAATTCTCAGTTGGGGTTACAATTAATCCGGAAACTTGCCGGATGTGATTTAACGCTGTTGTACATGAGAACAAGTGCAATGTTGCCCTGTAGTTTTGTATAAAGAAGTAAATTTGCTCAAAAAGTCACGAGGTTTCTATATAACGTCACCATTATGTTCCTCGTGTAGGGAGTAAAGCGTGTATAATAACTTGCGTCGCTGGTATAAAGCGCATCGATCTAGTGTCTGTAGCGCAGGCGCAGCTTCGTGCAATATGTGATTTGACTGGGTCGCTAAAGCCGATGTCTACTCGCATCTGTGCCCAGCAGAAGTATATAAACCAGAACCACAAGGCTTAAGAACAGCTTTTACCCGTAGACTGTTAGATACTTGGACACTTGAACGGAGAGGTCTTCTTCGTGCCCCATCTCTGTCTCCTGCCAGTTCCGTTCTTATATCGCCATGTTTATTCTACTTATTTAATCACAAACACGCATCGCACACTCACATATTGTAGACCCGGCAGTGGTACATTCATGGGACGTAATCAATGTTAATATTTTTTTATAATACTGTATTAAAACTGATGTTCATCGCCGCTCATCTTAGCGCGCCAGGGGGTGCTACTGGTTACATCATTCTCAGTACTGATGTAATCAGCAGCGTCCCCTGGCTTGCGAAGATGACCACCCCTGGCTTGCGAAGATGTCGTCCTTTACTGAATAAGTGGCAGGAAACGCGTTTGGGGTCATGACACAGTTAGACTTCCTGTTTGGTTACGAAAACAGTGCAGTGTATTTTTGATTTTTTTTTAATACAAAATTCACCTGCTCTGACATAAGTGCTTTAGAGTAGTCAGGTTTCCAGGTGTGATTGTAGAAGCTGTTGACAGTAAAATGGTGTACTGTTAGCTGATTTTACTAAGCTAGATTTTACTAGTTGACCCTTTAGCCGGATTACTGCCTGCATCCATTCGTAAATATTGACGGGTGTCACACGTACAGGCATTTTACGAGAGCTAGAGATATTAGATTTTGACTAAACTCGACCACCATGTAAATGAGATGATAATAACAGCAGGCGAGAAGTTTAAGACATTTTTTAGGTCACGTTTTCTCATAATCAGACAAAACGTTAACATGGTCGCCAATGGGAAATCTAACAGTGTGCTGACCCCGTTTGGTAACCGGCCAGACGTAATTGACGCCGTGGTTTCGACAGTGGCGCAACACTGCGGCCGGTAGCCAGCCAAGTTGCACCGTGTAATGTAGATAGCGTAGGCCAAATATAGCGTATCGTCTTTACATATCCGTAGCAGGTGTTTATTTTGTGTGAGTGATACAGTAAAACTACAGAACAAAACATTGATGATAGATAAGCCAAAATCATCAGAAAGTCTGCTGTTGAGCACGAAGTCTCGTCATGTGGGGCAAAGCACACTCAAGTGCACGTTTAGGGTCGAAATGTATTTTGTTTACATTTATCAGAACATTGAACCTATCCATCATCGATATATTTTCTATACTTTACCGGGTATATAATGTAGAACATTATCTAATGCTCTTCCCTTGTTGTTCTCATTACGTTATTATATATGAGTTGTCTTTATTTGTATTTATTGTAATGAGTTACAATAAATTTTATTTGAAAACTTTAGGTATTGTATACATTTTAAAATAACTACAAAACCAGCGCGTGTTTATTTATTAATCAGTTGACGTGTAAATGGTGGTTCATTCCATAAATAGTTGTGAAAAACTCTTCTACTAAATGTTAAAAGGGTTAGTTTGTAATAAAAAAAACAATTCCATTGTAATTTACAGTGGGTGCACTTTGTTCTGCATTGGATGTGACATCGGAATTGCAAAATAACACATTGCCTGCAATCTAACGCGGGCTATCATAGCAAAATATATGTGACATGTGAATAGCTATTTTACATGTTTTCTTTACCCCACCCTACTCTATAATAGATAGCACGTAATTTAATGTTATATGATATAAGCTTGCTAGTTCAAGAGATCGACATCGACATAAAACTCGCCTGTCCAAACAGGTATATATCGGTGGTTACATGATTCTTAAAACGAGGAACATGTTTTTGAATTGACGGACTAGCATTTCACTGAAACCTGACCAGTGAGACCGGAGGGTCTGGCGAGACTTTGCGCGAGCTAGTTTATGTGTCATATAACATGAAGAGAATAAGTAGTAGTATGCACCTGACTTGTATAGAAAACATTAACAAATGTGATGAAACATAAACAATTTTATTTTTAAAAAATCAAACGCACTTATACAGCAATGGAATGTTCATATTAATTATACGCACATTATATGCATATCAATTACATTGCAAATTACACTTTTTAAAGGTGCTTTCATGTCATAAAATATTGTATACTAAAATATAGTAAAATATGCTCGTATCAAATTCACATCAACACATTATAAAACAATATAAGGACTATGTTATGATTAAAGAAAGGTAGACATACTCACCACTTAATTTATGAAGAAAACACCATCGAACCATTATCATGTAAACATACCCGGTACTTTGAAACACGATCTACCAATTCTACTTCATTAGAAGTAAACATGAACCAACATTATTATACTAAAGATATCACACAAATAAAATAAAAAGACTGCGATACTTCTTCACTAAACAACTGTTTACCTGATATCGGTATACAAAAAGCCATATTTAAAACCCTGCTTCATACGGTGCAACATCTAACGGGCGATTTTTGCCCCGTTACTAGTTCAAAACAACAACATTCTTAAAACAACACTAAACTAAGCCAATTCTGGTGACAACAATGCAATCAAATCTTGTCAATAGAAGGTGGGAATATTGCCAATTGGGGTTGTTTAGAATATGAATGCGCTGTTTACAATATGAACATTTCGCGGTCGAAACAATCAAATTGCATGCACTGTTTCTGGTTTATTAAACAACATTTGGCGGGCAGTATAAGTTAGAACAACAACACATTTATTCTAGCATTAACTAACATTACATTAACCGTTGACGAACAGAAAGCCTCTTAAATCTAAATCAGCACTGCATTTATCCGCAAACGTAAACGTCCTTTAGTTCGTTTGAAACATCAACAACAACGCTAACCTCGAAGTAACAAACAAACGCAGCTGCGCAACGCTGCCGCTCAGACGTTATGGATAATGACTGTTCTCATACACTATTATCTACTCGTTTCCAGGCCATTTAGGGTCACTTCTATGTCGTCGATTAGCTCCGGTGTTATGTTTTCTGCTTCTTTCACCGCGTCCAACAACACTTGCTCGATATTTACTTCCGTCAACTCCCTCTGCAGTCGGTCCTTGAACTTCCGTAAGCGTTCTCCCTCCAGATAGCGTAGAACCCGGATCAGTGTGTCACCTACCTCCTTGCCGTCTGTGCACAGCTGCAGATCGGGTTGATATGTTGTAGCTTCCGGACATTCCACCACGTGACAATCGGCCCACAAGTTGCACTGCACGAACAGCGAGCTACTTGCACTGTGCCGGAACGTGTGTATGCCCCACGCCATCTCATGCTGATTGCATGGGTTGGTGCTGGTCGACTGGCAGTTGAACCCAGCTGAAAGCATGAAACAGCGAGGCTCATGTGCAAAAGTGTCACAATTTTTCGTTAATCCACCAACGTGTTGAAGGCAGTGGGGAGTTGGACTATTAATACAATCCAATAAGCATAACTGAAACATACGTACGCACCGCACGCACACGAACACAGACACGCGCGCGCTCACACACACACACACACACACACACACACACACACACACACACACACACACACACACACACACACACACACACACACACACACACACACACACACTCACACCGGAGAACGGTTTCATGAAGTATTAAAATTACGCAGCTATATTGCGTGTGCAGCGTCACCAATATCTTTTAATTTCATGGATCACATTTCGCTTAGTTTCAATCCCTGGACATAAATGAGTTGTCATAAACAAAGATAACTGCTCAACTTTACTATTATGTTTCAATTATAATTCAAAACGCCTTTCTGAAAGAGCTGCATACTTTTAAAATAGGCCTTTCCAAGAAACAACGAAGTGCATAAACTATCACGTAACCATCATGTAACAAATGTGTCTAAATAAAATTTCATCTTTTGCCTTTTGATTCCTATTAATTGACACACATACTAAATCATATACAAGACGATTTTCACGTGAACATGGAAATGCTCAAACTGTATGTAGTATTGTAAATTGTCGTCGGTGACGCAATGAAAATCAGGTTTGACTTGAGATAACTGCAAGAAAGCAATTCGTATTACATTTCTATAGAAATAGAAATATTTTTGAACAGCTAGTACCCCATTTGCAGTTTTTTTGGACATTGGTTCAAATGTTAGAGAGCTGAGCAAGGCACAGTTCTGGTGACACACCCTACATATGTATTAATGGCAAGTGTCTGTAATAACTATTCTACATACCGTGAGTCAAATTCAACAAAGTTCGATACGCCTGGCTCTTTTTTAACTCAACATCGGTGCCACTCGTAGTCATCGTAGTCTCATTTGCGGTCATCGTGCTGGGCTCTTTAGGCTGAAAGGCTAGATTACGTCCCCATTGCCTGTAGTAGGACATCACATCCGCTCCCCGATAGAGCATTGATATATCGACATGATTAATATACTCTGCGGACAAATAGAAACACGTTGACACAGAAAGGGAACCATAGTTGCATTAAAGTGTACAGAACAGGTAAACGAGGGAGGGAGAGAGAGAGAGAGAGAGAGAGAGAGAGAGGGAGGGAGAGAGAGGGAGCGAGAGAGGGAGGGAGAGAGAGAGGGGGGGAGTGAAGGAGGGAGAGTTAGGATGGAGAGAGAATGTGTGTTTGTGTTAGTTTGTGCGTACATGGGTGCGGAGGATATCGGAGGCTCAACATTTCAAAAGATTGTACCTCCAAATTGGTTGCAACGGTGGAATTTTATTCGTTTCTATATCATCGTAAATAGTATAATGCCATACAAATGTTGTTTGACGTACCCAGAAATTTTTATTTTTAAAATTGGATTTAAATATTGGCAGGTTGAACGTAATTACATATTTGTTGTTCTATATATTATGTTATTCATGTGAGTTTCGCTGTATGGACGTACACTGCGGCATAACAGAGTCGATAGTTCTAGTTTCGAACTAAACGTACGTCTTATGGCTAGGTTTGTTATGTTCACGCTGCCGTTTGGTACCTCGTCTTCGGCAAGAAGACCCTGCGCTTCGCCAGCTGAAACAAGAACGGTCATGAATCTACTATGAAGCGTGTGTTGCAGGGGCCAGTAACCTTTTTGAATGGAGGAATATGTGACTTGAGCTAGGTCAGCGGGTCACAAAATTATTTCTTAATATGTGTCATCACTACCCCATTCTTCGTGGAAACGGGTACATATACAATATATATTTAGGCATTCTAGCTCATGTGCGATGAAACTGAACTTACACATTTTGGCAGTGTATAAATAAAGAGTTGTTATTATTAAATGCATGAAAACATCAGAGGCTAATTTTGAACAATTTACTATTAAAATACACATTATTCAAGGTCCGCGTTATCGTTATGGAACTGACATTTTAATCAAGTGTTCCAAATCCAAGTGAACTTGACGTGTGTGATCAGTTTAAGGAAAATAATTGTTCCGGTAGCAAATGTGTTTGGTTGCAAGATAACACCTCATTGGATGTCACTTAGAGTGACACGGAGCCACTTTACATTTTGGTGAACTTCATCTACACAGCTTCACTTTCTAATGTCCCGCAACATCAAATTTGTGTGTTTCAACAGTGAGACTTGCAATACAATGAAGGGTCAGCGGAATGGAGTCGTCCGACACTTGCGCGATCGACAACCTCACACAATTGACTTCGGCTGCATTTGCCATCTGGAGAATCTTGCGATAACGGCCGCCATCAACCAATTGGGGAACTTCCGGTGGTGAATTGGTTTGAATTTGGTGCAGCAAACTTGCGAAAATATAAGGATATTTGATCAAGATAAGTGATATTATTGAGTTTATAGCATACATAACGTAATTATATATATATATATATATTAAGCAATATGTTTTGTTAAAAGTTAGCTAGAGGGAGTAATCTAGGGTAGATTAAAAATAGGCGATTTGCGAGCGATCATTGGGGACGTTAATGTAACGTAACGTGAACGACAATAGAATAGCGTTATTTGAGATAATCTATGTAATTAGATAAGTAATTAAAACCTGATATAACAACCTTTTAAAGTGTATATTAGTACACAGGAAACAGTCTTTGTAAAGACTACCTTGTATCTAAGCCTAACTTGAATACATTGTCATCGAAATCGTAACTAGGTAAGGCACGGTGTGTCACTGTGTGTTAACAAATATAACCTAAACGATCTGGTGTAAATTGTGCATAGAAAAGTCTTTTCAAAGACTATATAAAAACTATTTTGAACATAAATAAATTCTGATATGGCACCTTGCAAGCGGCAACTCAGGGCAAAACGACACTTAGTTTGCAACGACTGCCAGAGCTGGGTGGATTTTGCGTTGTCTGGCTGTCCAAAATCATGGGCAGAGACCAAAGATGACGGATTCACCTTTCGGTGTATGGGGTGTTTGAGGGTGGACTGTCTGATGAAGGAGGTGTGTAAGTTGACGGATATAGTGAAGGAGATGGAGGTGAGACTCAACATAGAAATAGATGGAGCAGAGAGGGATGACGCGGAGAGAGTTGAGAATTCTACAACACAGAAGGAGCAGAGTTGTGACACGGAGACTGAAGAAAGGAGACTGAGAGGAGGGAGGGTGACCGGTGTGAAGGAAAAAGAAATTGAGAAGACAGAGGGACGGAGGAAAAGTGTTCGGCAGAGGAAAAGAAAACGGATCAGTGGGGATAGATCAACAGGTAGTCAGACTGAAGAGAACGAGGAGAGACGCGACAGCGATACAGGTGGTGAAGAGGTAGATACCACAGAGGCAGTTGAGACAGAAGACTGATGGAAGAAGACAGAGTGTTCAGCAAAAAACAGAAAACATGACAGGCGTGAAGGTGACGGGGAGAAAGTGACCGTAGTGAAGGAGGTAGCCGGGGAAAAGGGACGGGAGAGGAGAGAAGAGAAGAAAATGTGATGGGAGGAAAGATGAAGGGACGAAAGGAAGTGAGAGTAAATGTGCTAGAAGAGAAGATGACAGGAGGAAAGGGGACAAGAGAAAACGCGACAGGAAATAAGGGAATGGAAGAGAATGTGACAGGAGAGAAGACGGCAAGAGGAAAAGACAACAACCAGACATACGCAAACGGGAGGAGCTACTCCGAGGCAGTGATTGAGGGGGCAAGGAGAAAAGAGAGAGTGTTTATGGGTGATTCAATTCTGACTAAAACAGACAAGACTATATGCGAGGGGAAGGACGTTGTTGTATGTCTACCGGGGGCTAGGATAGAGCATGTGACCGAAAGGGTAGAGAAGGTATTGGGGCATGGCAAGGGAGGGTCTATACTAGTACACGTAGGGACAAACAATGCAGACAAGGAGGGAACAACTGGGATAGTTCAGAAGTACAGACATCTAGTAAGGAAGCTAAAGAAGATCAGAGTGGAACAGGTTGTTCTCTCAGGAATTTAGCCAGTAATGGGAGGAAGGGGGGCATCATACAGAAACTGTAAGAGGATGGCGATCAACGCACTAGTTGAGCAGATGTGTAAAGAAGAGGGCGTGGGATTCACAGATTTATGGGGGTACTTTGTTGGGAGAGAAGATATGTACATGAGAAATGGCCTCCATCTAAGTGGAAAGGGGGCAGCAGTATTCTCAGAGAATCTGCTGAGATATGTTGACAGTGGGACAGGTTGCATCTATTTAAACTAAATTCGCAGGGGGGACTCGCAGAGAAGCCTGAAACTGGAGGCATAGATAAAGACAGCAACACTAATTCAGCAAAGAACAGTCTGGAAAACTGTTCTGAAGCTGGATATAAATGTGTTTGTTTAAATGCAAGGAGTATAGTAAACAAAAGAAATGAACTAAACATTATGGTAGAAGATATTGACCTTCACATAATAGGTATAACCGAATCATGGGCAACCACCGATGTATCAGATGCCGAATTGGGACTGACAGGATATGTAATGTTTAGGAAAGATAGAATAGGAAGAAGGGGAGGTGGAGTTATTTTATATATTAAAGAATCTATCCAGTCTTAAGAAATAAAATTTAGACATAGAAGCAGATTGTGAAGAAGCTGTTTGGTGTAACATAGTTACAGGAAATTCAACGTTAACGGTTGGATTAGTTTATGAAAGTCCAAACATAAGCATAAAAGAGAATGAAAATATACAAAACGCTATAAGGAAAGTGAGCAAACGGGACTGTGTTATTATGGGGGATTTCAACCATGGGCATATAAAATGGAAATCTCTACAGAGTATGGGTAGTGAGGACCACAAGTTTTTAGTTTTAGTACAAGATAGTTTCCTTTCTCAACATGTGCTAGAACCAACCAGGGGAGAGAATGTGTTAGACATAGTTTTGTCCTCACAGAATGAATTAGTTGACAATGTCAAGATATATGAGCCACTGGGGAATAGTGATCACAACCAAATACATTTTACCATCAAAGTAAAATCAGAAAGGAATAGTAAAAAGCAGTACAGGAGAAATTTCCACAAAGGAAAATATAACGACATAAGGAAATATTTAGCAAAGATAGATTATAATAACACACTAAAGAATAAGACAGCAACATAATGCTGGAATATCTTAAAGAGTGAAATTGAATGCATCGTCGTCAAATTTGTTCCCTTAAAAAAACACGGGAAACGGTCCAAAAAGAAACACTTATCGAAAGAAGCCATTAGAAAAATTAAGTATAAACAAATGATGTGGAAGTCATATAGACATACTGGAAATGACGAAGACTACAACATTTATAAAGAAGCACTAAACCAAGCTACAGCTGAAATTAGAAATTCAAAGAGAAGCTATGAACATAAATTAGCTTGTAATATAAAACATGACAGCAAGAGTTTTTATGCGTATGTTCGAAGCAAACAGAAAGTTCAGGATAATGTCGGTCCTCTAGAAGATAGTGCTGGAAATATAATATCAGAAGGATTCTTAATGACAGAAGACCTGAATGAGTATTTTAGTTCAGTGTTTACCAGAGAAGACACTAGTTCACTGCCAGTACCAGAGGCTAAGTTCAAGGGAGCAGAATAAGACTATTTAAGACAGTTAATTGTAACCCCAGAAATGGTAGCTAAGAAAATTAGGGCTTTGAAGGATAATAAATCACCTGGAGTGGGTGGTATTCCACCCAAACTACTATTGGAAATTGTAAAACAAATTAGCATACTGCTTGCAACAGTTTTTGAAATTGTCATTAGAAGAGGGAGTGGTTCCTTTAGAATGGAAAGAAGCAAACATTATACCGTTATTCAAAAAAGGTTCGAGAAACAAGTCAAATAATTATAGACCAGTTAGTTTCACATCGGTGATTTGTAAATTATTAGAAAGACTAATTAAAGATCACATGGTGGATTTTCTTGTTAAACATAACTTGATAAACCCATCTCAACATGGGTTTCTAAAAACGAGGTCATGCTTAACAAATATGTTATGTTTTTTGGAAGATATCACTAAGTGGGTAGATTAGAAGATGGATCACCAGTAGATATCATCTACTTAGATTTTCAAAAAGCTTTCGACAAAGTGCCACATCAGAGATTACTGCTTAAACTAAAGGCCCATGGCATAGGAAATGGTATAATTAACTGGATAGAAAAATGACTGATTGACAGAAGACAACGGGTAGTTGTTGATGGGGAGGCTTCAAACTGGAAATCAGTTTTGAGTGGGGTTCCACAGGGATCAGTACTGGGACCTATATTATTCTTAATATATATAAACGATTTGGACGATGATGTAGCTAGCAAGGTGTTGACATTTGCAGATGATACAAAAGTGTTTAGAAAAATTAAAAGTAATGGAGATAGACAGCATTTACAGGATGATCTTGACAGGTTGATCAAATGGTCTGAAAAGTGGCAAATGTTGTTCAATTTTGGGAAATGTAAATGCCTTCACACAGGACATTGGAACGAATATGTAGAATATACAATGGGGGGAACTGTAGTAAGTACTACTGTAAAAGAAAAAGACTTAGGGCTGACAATTAGTGCTGACATGAAGGTTTCAGAGCAGTGTGGAAAAAGTTATGAAAAACGCCTAAAAGAATGTGGTTTAACAACACTAGAGACCAGGAGATTGAGAGGAGATCAGATAGAAGTGTTTAAAATATTGAATGGTTATAAAAATATTGATAGAAATATGTTTTTTTCAGTTAAGAAAAATAGAAAGGCTAGAGGACATGAAGTTACATTAGTAAAGGAGCAGTGTAGATTATATATAAGAAAGTTCTCATTTTCACAAAGGACTGTGAATGAATGGAACAGATTACCTGATGATTGTGTGGGTGCTAGTAGTGTGAATATGTTTAAAAATAAAATCGACACATACCTCAAAAGGGCTGGATATATGTAGATAAAAGGGTTGGACTCTCGATAAGCCAAAGGGCTTCCTTGTCCACCTGCCATCTAGAGTTAATTCTCTGGATGGCAATCTTGTTAAATCTTATTAAATTGCCGGTTAACATATACGCTTTCCTGGTGGATATCAACTCGCATTTCTACTTGAGAATCAAGAGAAAGAAGAGTTCAAGTCTTTCTGTGAGTTCGTACAAGCAGATTCTGGCTCAGGTTGAAACGCGCTGGTTGAGCTTGCTCCGTGTTGTTGCCTGGATGTTGGACCTTTGACCAGCCCTGGTGTCCTACTTCACGAGCCATCCGGAAGCAGAGAAGCGAGGACGTGTGAAATCAATCAAGGACCAGCTGTGCCATGAAGTGAAGCTTTACGTGCTCTTCCTCAACTCGGTCTGGGCATTCTTTGATCTTGTTCGTCAGTTCTACTGTATATTTGGGAAAACATTGATCATCTCTTCTCTCGCTGAAGATTAATGATCGACAGTAGCGATTTGTGTGCGTGTATTGACCCGGGGGGAGCAACCATTTTGTCCCGACTTGTGCCTGGTCAGAGGTTGGACAGTCTGATATAATCGAATCGCTACATGTAGCGATTCAAATCAAATCTGCACAGGAAATTTTTAGAAGTGACGTCAAGATAGAGGTATTTTCCCAAATAAATGGTGCAACAGGCCATATTAAATTGGAAACAACATGATTTCATAAGACCAACCATAAAAGGCCATTTGTATGTGAAGGGATACCAGGAGGTTACCTCCGTCGACGAACCCAAATATGGTAGGTAGGGTCTACTACGTATTGTCACCATTGCCCGTATTTATGTTTATTTATTGTAGTTCTAAATAGGAGCACTGCCATCCAGGCCAATTCTAAGTCATGTTGAATATACACAGTCGTCTAGACGGAAAGAGAAGTAAACCGCACTGCATTCCATATGTATGGAATCACACAAAAACGGCAATCCGCATGGAATCGTAACTTAACACCAGAGAATGTGCGAGACGTCTTAACAGGCCTCGACAGTAACACTGGCTGGCTGGCCCGGCGTCTTTTTGAATCTGTCGGGCCAGTTCGGGAAACCAGTTTTCATATTTTACTGGCTGCTGGTTTCAATCCATCGTCTTTCCGGTAACCCGACCATAGCTAGAAAAATGGGACAACCCTAATAATTTTATTTGATATTTAAATAAATTTTCGTTTGTTACATATTTGTTATAACTAATTAAATAACGGCAACTAAAACTCAGCCATGCGTATACGATGAATGATTTTTAGTTTAGAACTTATTTGTATCCGCCTGCGTGATTACCGAATGGCGGGGGTAATTAATTATTCACCCAATAAGCGGTCTTGTTACACGTTGACTACCGATGACAGGCAATCTCAGCTGTCGTCGGCGTGATAAAGCGCTAGAGCATATTATAATATTCCATATTGGAAAAACATCAAGAAAATTATTTGTACTGTCAAACATTTGATAGCATTGCTACGACCATTGCTGCAGCGCTGGATCTTGTATTGTTGTGCCTTGCGGAACGAGAGCAAGGACTCTGGACAGCGTTCACATTGTCGCACACCGACGCATTGTTTACATCGGTCATCGCCAGTCATAATGCTAACGTGATACACATGGTATCTGCGTTAAGATGCACATTTATCATGGCGTCATGCATACCTGATCGTGGCAATAGCGGTCTTAGCATTCAGGAACAGCTAAAACCAAGAAATGCTTTTGGTGTGCTGAGGACAACCAACTACAGTTTCAAGCTCCGAGCTGATAATACTAAATACTTAATAGGTCGGTGACGTCTCAGATTTTGCATTAATAGCGGCATGCAGGATGATCTTCATTTAATTTTGTGTTCTGACTTCTTCTAGTCGTTATCTTAATTTTGTAAACGATTTGCACACAAAAAACTTCGGAAAAGTCAGCATGCCGTCGGTTGCGAAAGGCACCTCGGTATCAACTTTTTATTCGGGCCAGTAACGTTTCAAATCTACTGGCCCCCAAAGGCCAGAGGATAAAAACCTTAATGTCAAGGTCTGAGTCACCAATCTTCATCAGTGCAAGGAATACGTCTCCAACCCGAATAATGTTTTGAAACGTGTTACCGATCAGGAAATGAATGAACAGGGGTATTGAACATTACGGAAACTGTATCGAAATAATAATTCCCTCTATAAGTCACATAAGTATTCAAAAACGAGGCCCGTCAAGAGTGGCGATGATACAGTTGCTGTTTTCGACATTTTTTGCTTTTTCACCTTGGTTCAAATGATGTTTGTTAAAACACGTCAAGTTTTCACGCTTTAATACGAAACAGCCAGGAAACTCGGATACATTGTATGTACATTGCATGCTGTGCCATTGGTGTTACATACGTTATTTGTGTTAGTACCAAAAGTAACTCCAGTCACTGTAGCACCACTATATTACAATTAAGTCTGAGGTGATCCCGCCATTTGTATCGGTAATTGTAAATTTGGCACTGATTAATCACGCCTTGTGACTGAATAGGGTTACCCCAGTCACTGTAACACGACTCTCAAGTGACGTATCTGATGAAGTACACCGCATGCTCCACGTCCATCCGATGGCTGCCATTCCCATTGCAAGTCTCAAGTATTCCCGTCATTTGTGCTGGTAAGTTTGGTAACACCAGTGACGTAACTTGCACACTGATTACAACACGCGTTGAGAGTGGATAGGACAACACGAACAATATTAAGGCAATGTTCGCACACGACGACGGCTCGATCGGACACACCTCACCAATAACAAGTATCAGAAGCACTCACGATTTTACTTTCACAAAGTATTTTTTTTTTTGAGGGTGCATAAGACGACTAGTTGACAAGCAAAACCAATGACATTTTGTTGGTTTCAGTCCAAGCTGATGAATAAATTATGTATCGTCAAAATCGTGCATAACACCATATACAAATTCTGATATTTAATATTATTATGGTCTAATTACGCAATAACAATATTCGTCCCTGATACGTTTCAGCTTGTGGTAAGTGAAACAATGTGAAACTAACTAAACAAATACACTGGTTTCTGTGATGAAATTAGCACAGTTGCCTGTGAGTACAATTAGTAGACTTGCAATTTCATGTTGTTTGCATTACTCACGTTTTCCGCCGGGCCATTGCAGTCTGAGGGCAAACGTATCATGGTCACCATAGGGTTGGCTTTTGATTGCGTACACGTTAACTATGTAGTCTTCCTTGCCTTCCTTGCAGCGGATGAAAAACTGGCTGCCAGATGATCGATACGTTATGAGTATGCCTGCAAAAGTTTATATAACAATCTGCATAATAAGCTACCGTAATGACGCATGCAAATAAATGTCGTAAAGGATAAGCTTGGAATAATAAAACAAATGTTGAGAACATTAACGAATCATTGCATTTTGATGATTGAATTGGATAAAACAGAACAATCGCTAGAAACGTCTAAGACGGTACGTAAGCTGTTGTAACTGGAGTTTGGACGGATGAGAAAAGTGCTGCATTTGTTTACCCCAAGCATCTTTGGAACACGATGTTTCGTCAAATTAGTGTTAGCTTGCTGTTTGATAAGATTATCTCACGGGTCCCTGCATTTTGATCTCATTTAAAGACAATTATTCTTCAAAGAGAAATGTTGTATTCTGTGTTGAATTATATTGTAATGTTATTGTATCTATATGTAAATATGCACGTGCTGCACCCATGGGCATTAATACTTTTGATCCTAAACGACCAATTAAACAATCGATCGTTCGATCAATCAATCAATCAATCAATGACATAATCACTCAATCACTCGATCGACCAATCAATCAATCAGTCAGTCGGTTAGTCAGCCAGTCAGCCAGCCAGCCACCCAGGCAGTCAAACAATCAATCAAAGAAAACATCATATAACATAAAACAATTAAATTGATATGATAATTCAAATTGCAAAGGAATCTTCCTATTTTTCAACGTTTAGAACATCATATTTCACCAGAACAATCATCAGAATTTCTACGGTGAAATCCAACGAAATGCTCAAGACATAGGCTTTAGGAATACTAAACCACACAAAAGATCGAAATGAATGGACCGATTAAGATGTGGGAATAATTGTACTGCACCATTGTACATCTGTGGTCCTTCTTCATCGAAGCGATCTGGAGACTTGTCGTTCACGGACAATTCCAGCTTATTGAAGCTGTTTAGCTCCACCCTGACGATATCAGAGTTGCCACACTGTATTGCTACCGCCTTCAAGACGGCAAGGCCAGGGGCTGCAACAATAATACAGAACGGTTAACATCGGCCGATAAACACACGGTTCATCAATATCAGTAATCAGAGTGTTTTATTTTGTATTGAATACTAGAGAACATGATTACAATTTCTGCCTGGATGATAACAGAGCCGAGGCTGTTATCACAATACGCACGCACGGAAGCACACACGCGAGCACACACACACATACACACCCACACACTGGCCCATTGTAAATGGTATGTCAAAGAGAAAGAGAAATTGAGTCATTGCCAACCGCAAAATATAAAATAATCATAAAAAACTAGCAAAAGTAACAACAACAACAACACATTTATAATAAAGGAGCCAGTATTAAGTACAGTACGATAAATTGTGTTACAATATAGTACAATGTTTGAACGAGTAGGGCGCGACACAGCATTAACACCGTGTTGTCGACGACAATAGCATTAACAGATAAATACTGTAAATGTCTTTCAGAATGATACAGGCAATATTCCGAATACGCGGGGTGTTTTGGGTGAGGCACGGTGCATTATGACTGAATTCAGAACTGTTGTGAAGAAGCGGAAGAATAGATAGTTTGTGCATTGCGACAATCCCTAATGTGCCGATAATTCTATTTCAATGTAATTATAAACTTTTTTTCATGCAATTCCTCATTTGTATATATATTACACAAAATCTTATGCATATCTGTACACATCTTATACATATTTGCATGTTTTGGTTACCTTCTTGTGAGAAAAGTCTGCCGAGGGAGCATAATAATTTGTGGGTAAATCAATGGCTAAAACTGAACAACAGTATTTGTTTATGCGTTACTGAAATACATATTGGTATTCTTTACCAAACTAAGTTGTCCTTATGGAAAACCTAGAAATCAAATTGTATGCACACCATTTTTGTCCATCTGTTTTCTGTCGAAACGAACTGTGCGCCCCTGCATCTTGAAGTATCTGTGGTTGAGCAGACAGAAGTCGCCGAGACGTTGGAACAGGAACTGTTTGCCATGCAGCGTAGTTACGTGCCCAGCGCCATAGACACTCGCTGAAAACGACGAAACAAGTCACATAACGCCACACGGATGACAATTGTTTACTAGACACTGCATGCTATGTTTTATTCGGAACAAGAAGTCAAGTTCTGTGTAACGAGTAATATCAATGTATTCCCTTTCGTTTCGCTAGATTATGTGTTGTACAATCAGTGAATCAATATTCCTGGCTTTCAACACTGTCGGGATGACGCTCTCGCCAATGGAGATGTATGTCACGGCTGCTTTGGTGAGCTGCCCATTAGTTCCAACCGCAACAAACTCCGTGTTGTTGTCATTCAGTTTTAGGAAGTTCCGAGCCATCCAGATCCTGACCTCGGCGATGCACCTCTCCAAGGGTCAAGCGCTGACTGGGAAGATGCGGGGTTAAAGGTGAGCAACAGATGGCTGTCACCTGCGCCAATGTTGTGTCGGCGCATGATATCACCCAGCGGTAGCGTGTCGACACAAAACTGTATAGTAATAATAGTAATATTATAGTATATAGTATGGTTGGTACGTTTTGGCAACACATGATTGAAGTATATCGGAACTCCCAAAGACGAATCTCACTAAGAACACATTCAATATGTTTTGAAGGTTGTTTTGCGTCTTTCCATCTCTGTTCTCTCCGGGCCATTATTGCATTAGGAGGTTTACCCACAGTGATAAACGTTTATGCATATTAGGGGTGTAGTTCTTTTGAATAATCTGTTTTTGCACAATTCATTAAGCATGTAAGGAGTACCCCAGGGGTCTGTGCTGGGGCTTATGTTTTTGTGTAGTACAGTAAAAACGCCAAAACGTGCACAGTTGATGTTTCAGGTTTGGTTGGAACAAAATTAAATGTAACGCTATCTGATCAAATATTTTTTCTACAGAGCATATATATATGTAGCAAATGACAATACATTATATTTTATGATATTTAGTTGGGTATCCTTCCAAAATGCGTTACAAGTTCAACGCTTTATGAATTTAATTTGATATTGCACGTCGTGTAATTATTTCTCTTTATTAAATTCAACTACACACGCACGCACGCACACGCACACACACTTCAAGGGTTACATTGATGTTATTTTAATTAACATCTGAACTAGTATACATAATTGTGGTCTGCCTGTTGCTGACAGCTGTATTTTCAATATTACTTGAGACAACACCGAAGTAGGTAATGTTCTGCGTAACGGAAATGTCACTGTAATATAACTATTATTTCCTAGTATGATTGAGATAATAGCACAATTTTAAGAGATTCTGCAAATGTTTGAATGTATCCTGATTCGCTAATTAATGACACTTGTGTGAAAGTATCATGATTATATATTACTGGCGTAACATAGAAGTGCTAAGGTCTACCTTTAAAAGATATCGATATCATCAGCAGCTGGTTTAGTTAATGACCATATTATTGGCTAACATAAGACGTAAAGAAATGACTCACCGTTAGGGAGATCATATTGGAAAACTGTCCCGAAACATCCAGCAGTGGTATTCCGGATAATTACAAACATATTACTCGCACTGTCCCATCAGTGGTATCCCATGATTCGTCTATGCACATTGTTGTTTGCGATTTTAAGTTTTAAATAGGTGCCCTTGTTGAAATGTACCCAGAGTTCGGAACAGTAAATTGAACAACAATATGCATGGGACTAATGGGACACAACACCCTAGATTTTCCATTTTTGTGGTCCAAAAAAATATTTTTGGCGAATTTCCAGTTTCGAGATATTCGTATAATATAGTTATCTAACTTTCAATATGTGCACGTTGTTGCTATGAGTGAATACGATAAATGCAATAAAAACATGATTTAGCAACAGCTCTACTATCTTGTTTCTTTTGTTTATGTGCAATGAAGCAGCGCCGATCGAAAAATCGCTTGCTTTCGATCGCGTGTACCTTCCGCCATCTTGAACCTTTGTTGACATGTCGCATACCACCAGACAGCTTCACTATCGCATTGCATCATGGTACCACTGGCTATCTAGAATATTCGGCTGTTTCCGATATATTCCGGTTAGAATGACCCCAATCTAACCATATCATCTGAACCAAACCCGTCCAACTACTGCAGTGATTGGATAGAATGGCGCACGTGACTGGATACGTATGCGCTGATCGGTCAAATGCGCGAACTCGGCTCATTTTGTTTACAATCGCCATCGTTCTACGCCATTTATTCCCCGCTGTTATAAAAGTTATTCTACGCACGACACCATGCCGGATGGTAGAAAAAAGCACATCGTTTCTTTCGGGAAGGGTCGAAAGCGCAGGCGACTGCAACTTAGGCTTGCACGTGCTCCATCGACGGCCACAGTGGCGGCGGTAGCAGTTTTTCGGTCGAAGACAAAGGATCCGACTCGGACAGTGACGCGAGCGACACCCGTCACTCTCCTGTCAGCCAGGTATTATTAATATTTTATTTGTACTTTTGGCTGACAAAATACCATTTCGTGTGCATGTACATTTTTATCACATTATATTTGGCTAATGTACCTAGGCTATGAATACAAATGACTTATCATGTCATACAAATAATACTGCTAATTTCAATGGTGAATGGAATTACAAGTTTGCTGGCAGGCAGGCTAGGCTAGAATAATTCTTGTAATTTATGTTGCGGCCATGTACTAGCTTTATGTCACACCAATGGCCAGTTATATAGGCTGTTATAAAATGCCGGAATATTTGGAAAATCACACTTGTTTATAACTTGGGAAATTGCAAAACAAATAATGTATTTTCAAATATAGTATTTACTGTGAACTGAATATATATATATATATATATTTATCAACCATTATGTTATTATAATATATAATTTTATTCACAGGTTACTGAACCCCAGCCATCAACTTCGGCAACAGAGAGGAAGTTCTCCTTCAGGACGACTTTCTGAGATGATGGCAGCGACACTGAAGATGCGCCCGAGACAGCGAGTGACATCACGACTGTCATCACTCGATGCAGCATGCTGTAAACACTCGTGAAGGGTCTGCTGTGTCTTAAGTGTGGTGCAGAGCGTCATTGGTGATCCGTGTCACCGACCACCGACTCGGCCTCGTCGCTGCGATGGAGACTGTGTGCACAGAGTGTGACACCGTGCTCAACTCCAACCTCACGTCCGACCGCATCGAGGGGTCAACTGCAGGGAATGAGCCTTTCTCCGTTGTGCGCCAGGCAGTAGCTGCATCGATGGACATGGGAGTTGGCCTTGCCGGGTTGGTGAAGTTGTGTAGATTCCTCGACATGAAGCCACTGACAACACACCTCCTTCACCAAACACACACATGCCATTTGCGGCGCCAACAAGGTTGTCGTGACCCGGATGCTCGACGATGCTGCCAGCGTTGTCCGTCGCGTCTACCGGGACATCGACTCGTCGATCGGGGAAGATGACGCCATCGACTTGACCGTCAGCTACGATGGGTCGTGGATGACCCGCGGCCACAAGTCGCACTACGGGATCGGCTGTGCCGTCGAGGTGATCACGGGCCTGGTGGTTGACATGAACACAGCAACGTTCAAGGACTGGTTTAGGACGCACGAGCCAGAGTGCAACCGCAACTACGAGGGGGCGTCAGGCGGCACGGAGGTGAAGGCTGCGGAGCTGCTGTGGACCCGCTCCACCAACCGCAACTTCCGTTACACAACCACGCTCGCCGACGGAGACGCCAGGACCTTCAACCACCTCTCCAGCTTGCGTGTGTATGGCGACGTTGAACTACAGAAGGAAGAGTCCATCAACCACGGCACTGTGAACGTTGGCGGCATCGGGGAAGAAGGCTGGCGTCACCCTCGGAGGCCGGGGCTTCGGGAAGTTGACGCAGGCCACAATCAACAAACTCACTGCCTACTATGGGAAGGCAGTGCGAGCCCACCCCTATGATGTCGACGGGATGCGGGATGCGATCCTGGCGACATTCGAGCACGCCGTCTCCATTGACGAGAGGCCCCAGCACGACCGCTGCACGGTGGGAGCTGACAGCTGGTGCTTCTACCAGAAGGCACTCGCCACCGGGCAGGAGCCAGGCCCCCACCGGACGAATGTGGGCACGCCGCTTGCGCCCGACGTCGCTGAGCACGTCAAGGACGTCTACACCGGCTGGCCCATGTAGACCTCCTCAAGCGCTGCACACTGGGGAAGACGCCGAATGCGAACGAAAGCGTCCACTGTGAGGTGATGCAGGTGCCATCAGCTGCCCACGTGTTGGCATCTGCAGAGAAGACCGACCGACAACGCCTCAGTCAGGCTAAGCGCCAGGTTGTAGCAGCGTCGAAGGAGGCTAGGCAAGTCAAGCGGATTGCCAGGACTCGGGCGGCGGAATCTGCACGGATTTACTATGGTTCAGGGGTGTTTTAGGCTCCAGGCTCCAGCAGAACAGTGCAGATAAAATTATATAATTGTTATTTGTGCTTCACAAAGTATATGTTTGATAAAATTTTTACTATTCAGTCTATCATCTTGTACTTTACATCCAGAGAAATAATATAATTTGGAGGACATATGTCTGTAATTTCAGGACTATGTGTCTATTTGTTGTTATACAATTCATTGTTGAAATGTTCACAAACTTTGACGTCGTTTTTTTTTACAAATTTACAAAATACTGCAAGACAAAAATTCTACATTACACAATGTTCATATTTTGTTTCAAGTTTTGTAACAAGAATTTCATAAAATCGTATAAAAAAAATACAAAAACAATCAGCAAAAACTCGACGCTATTACATGCATGTCTATCTTAGTTATGTGCCCACAAAGTTACAGTGAATTTGGCCAGCCCATTATGTAGATCTAGGCTTTCAGCTGATACCATTGAAATTCAAAATGGCCACCCCGATAAGGGTCAAATGGGGTCCAAAAATATAAATAAATATCCACATTCCTTTTGCAATATAATTAAGACTGTTCTAAAATTTCAGCGAGCTGTCATAAGAAATAAAAATTCAATTCAGGGTGCTGTGTCCCCTTAATACCGATGGAATAGTTGAGGAATTTTCGGATGATGCTGTTGGACCTGGCGTAAAAGCTGCGCAGGTGTCTTGGCATATCTTCATCACCCTTTAAGTCATTGCAGATAGTCACCCCTAAATATTTTGTCATTTCAACATATGCCAGTTTGTTTTTGTGCAAGTAAGTATCACATAGCCTCTGTGGTTTTTCTACATACACCAAACAATATTTATTAGCACTTTACACAGATACTTGCACGGACACAAACTGCTACATATGCAGTTAGCCTACCAAATACATCCCGTACTATCTTTCTTTTTTAAACACTTTAACTTAACTATGATTTGTATACCACGTTGGGAGTTGTAGGAATGTTTAGTTACAATTACAAGTGGGTGGTTGGCTCTCACGTCAGCGGCATATCTATAAGTAAGTAAGTAAGTAAGTAAGTAAGTAAGTAAGTGAGTGAGAGTCTCCTGATAGAAATGTCTTCTTTTTGACATTGTTGTTACAGACTTTATATTTGCTTATTTACTATCTGTCGAATACAGATATTCCAGTTCCAGTTCTGGACATTTGAGATGAAAACCACGTAGTTTGAAAACCATGCATACTGACTTTATAGGATGATATATAATGTTGAAGCCAAAGAAGGCGCACATATTCAGCAATGCCTCGAGGCCATTGGGGTTAGGTGCAATAACACATAAATCGTCTGCATAGAACATATGGTTTGTACTGATGTTGTGTAGGTGACTTCCTACACCAGAGGTTTTAAGTACAATGCGTAAATCGTTAACATATACATTACATAAATATATAGATAAAATACCACCTTGTCTAACACCATTTGATACATTAAAAAGTCAGAGGTCGTGGAACCCCATTTAATACAAAACATTTGGGTTCTGTACCAGTATAACAAATTCGTGCAGGATTGGCACACCACGATTAAGCAATTTTCTAAATAGTGTCCCATGGTTAACTCTACCAAATGCTTTTTATGCATCTAAAAACATTTATACACAGGACTATTGTAGCTTCTATAATACTGAATAACATTTTAACACATATATACAATGATCAGCAGAATCGCCCTTGTTGAATCCAAACTGATTGTCTGTTACGTCAAGGTAAGATTCCATAAGTTCAAGTAATACAATTTGAAAGATCTTAGAAGCAACCGTGACCAGTGCTACAGGTCTGTAGTTGTTAACTTCACTCGTGTCACCAGACATGTTATTCACCAAGGGCATAATAATAGTTTTCATAAAGTCATCAGGCAGATATCCATGTGAGATAACACGAGTGTAAAAAAATGGGCAATAATACAGTGATGCGCCTATCTGCATGTATAAAATATTATGCAGATAACATTTCATTATCACACGCTTTACCAGACTTCAGTTTGTCTATAGCATTCTGCACCTGCAAGGTGTAATGTGTACATCATTGTCGTTACACACATTCCCAGTATTGTATATACCCTCTTTTATATTTTACATATTTACATATGAAGTGACATTATTTAACAGTGATTAAAAATGTGTTTTCCACATGGCGGATATGGAACGCGGGTTACTAGCACCGTTGACAGTAGAAGCATTAGGTAAATTTTTCTTGTACGTTTTGGACAAATTTTTCCAAAACGAAGCTGTATCTTTAGTATTCATGGATTTAGCCATGGCATCTGCTCGAGCCATTTATTCTCTTTGTTGACACTGTTTGAGCAAATATTTAAAATGAACTAGTCCTTCGCATGAGTTCATATATTGGACCATGCTTGGGTTTTCCCATATTACGCCACAGAATATAGGAATTTCTGGCTTCAGTGGGTGCCTCCTTTACATAATCGTTCCAGCCAGATACAATATAATCTTGACACAATGTTTTTTTGATTGTACTGATAGTTTCAAGACTGTATTCTTGAAATGCAGAGCTTATATCATCAAATAGTTTTATCAATGTCACATATATGTTGTCTATTTGAGCAATCAATGTTAGTGCATGTGAATGATTCTGGAATTAGTACTTTGTCTAGATGTACAGCACTACTCTTTACATATTCTCAGATATTATAATATGGTCCTTCATACCTTTTGTGTGCATCACTCACATATGTATAAGTGTTGCAAGTTCGATCAAATTTGTCATAATCTGAGATTACCAGATCAATAGTGTCACACATATCAATCAGCTCCGCTTCAAAAAGGAATGTTTAAAGCAGCATTAAATTTGCCAGTTATAGCAATATTGTTGGTGCCTTTTTCCTCTATTATTAAAGCAATTTTTCCCAAATAATTACATAACTCCTCGTAGTTGTCAAGTGATTGGTAAGGTAGGTATACATTTAAGCGAATTTTTTTACCATCCTTAGTATCAATGTCAATTCCCAGTAACCTGACATTTTGAACGTCAAATATGTTGCATGCATAATGTATTGTTTTCCTCCACAGCACACCTGCACCGCCATAAGGATGTCCAACCTGTAGGTGGGGGCACTAACACCATAAGCTTCAAATTATTTATGAATTGTCCGCAGAAAAGTAATATCTTCACTGGAGAGTCAGAGCTCTTGTAAAATACATCACATTGTTAAAAAAGAAGTAGTATATCGTATGCAATACAGATGTTTTAAAACCATGACAATTGAAAGTTACAATTTTCAACGTGTTATTGATCGTTTAGTTGAACACTAATGAAAAACAAAGCAATCAGGATGTACATACTGGGTGTTCATACAACCACTTACTCGAAGTACCCACGTACCAGGACACCGGAGGGCCACACCTTTGGGCCTAGTAACAAGTGTTGGTCACGTGATGACAGTCTGAGACAGAAGGATGTTGAAGTGTTAGTTTTCGGCTTTGTTGTTCTAGCGAGTTTAGTAACGAAAACACCCACTTGTGTCCTGGTTTAGGTGATGCTGCGGGACTGGTTCATTTTGCTGCGCGGAGTTCGGACCTCTTGCCACTCCCGCGTATCATGGCCGAGTCGGGCTGGGTAGTGGGCAGCGACGCGGAACCTACCGAACAAACCTACAACCTAGTTGTAGGTTTGTCGATGACCTTTCGTCACAGAGTCTACGTAGCTACGGCGACTGGCTTGATTCGTAGCGGTCGTCCGCAGGCGGCTGGGTGTGTTCTAGCGCTGACGTGGCCTAGGTGGCTCGTTAGCAGAAACCAGATGCTCTGCAACTCTGCAATGCCCTGCAACTGACTTGTCCACGGATGATGTAGTTTCCAGACGTTCCTGGCATGCAACGAGTTGCGCCTTCAGATTGGACTCGTTAGATTCCTGGGGCCGGTTTGATGAAGCGTACTTAAAGTTACGCAATTACTTAGCGTCACGTGTTTGCGTAAACTCCTATGCTCGCTTATATTAAAACAATCATTTACTAAGACAATCATCTTAGCGTTAAGAACGTTCTTAGCCGCTTCATGAAACCGGCCAGATACAGAGATGTTGTTTCAAGGACTCCATTTCCTTCGCGAGCGACGAGACGTCGAAACAATTAATTGTTAGTGGTGGAAGACGGGATAGTTTCTTAGCGACGTAACTGGGGCTGCATTTCAAAGAAAATTTTAAATATGTCTTGGATGTTGTTCAGAGTCTTGTCCTTGCCCTTTCATTTGATCAGTCGCGGAGCGTCACGATTGTAGAACGCAGTTTCAAATAAAATGTTCTTAGCAGTTGCAACGTCGTCATCGGAATAAAAGTCGACTAAGTCCTAAATGGGAGTATCTAAGCATAACGCTTCTACTTCTGCAGTGAAGCTAGGTAGTGACCTCAATCAACGATTTGTCTATGGACATAAACACTTGGGTATTCCCGGTTAATTGTTCATATGTCACTAGACTGCGGCGAACTATGACTCCGTTGCATTCACTGTCTCTTTACACTCTGACTGGGTAATTCCCCACAGACCCTTTCATCAAAGGTAAGTTGCATTTTTCACCATGTTGTATACATGCACTAGCAACAACATGGATCTTACATTCACAATGTAACGTGACGTCAGTTTTACCCACAGGACATTGGTGGCTAGGGGAGTCTTTATCCAAGATAACCGCACAACTCCTTACCACTGGCCTAACCTTAGGTGGCGACGTATCACGCCCACCGTACAGTTTCGCGCGATGTGACCCGGCCGATTACAAAGGAAACACGCAAGCGGTGAAGGGGCGGGGCGTGGAGCAGGTTTGGGTGCAGCGTACTTCCCCTCCCCATAACTATCATCCGGGTGAGGTGTGGGAACGGGAATTGATCGAACTCGATCTTTATCATTGTCCCTCTTACTGAAGGAGGAATGGGCATCAGTGAACGTTTTCACCAACTCTAGCAACTCCTCTTTTCTTTCCGGCTTGTGTTCTTTCAGGAATACGAACAATTCCCTAGAACACGTGGACAAGAACTGTTCTCTCAGAATTAGTTCTTTTAGGCCATCAAAGGTCTCATCAATTTTTGACAAAGAAATCCACTGAGTCAAATAGTGCTCCATTCGAGCAAAATACTGCGACACTGTTTCGGTCGAAAACATCTTACGAAAATCGCCTACAGTTAATTGTTCTCCCATTCTAACAACGCTTGCTTTAACTTGTCGTAGTCATTGGCAACAATAGCCGGGGAACCGGAATAAATTTCCGGCGCATGTCCGGTTAACAACGCGCTAAGAAAAAAGGCTTAATTCTCCACTCCCATCCACGATTCTCGGCATATCGTTCAAAACGCTGAAGATAAGCATCAATCGAATCACTGTTCTCGTTAAAGCTGGGCAATGGAGGAGTATGTCCCCCCTAGGAATGGCAGAAGTGTTACTCACTGATTCCCGGTTCTCTAGGGCCGCAGCCTCGTTGTGGAGCCTTGCCATCTCTTTTTCATGCTCCATATCGCGCATGCGTAATGTGGATTGGAGTCTCTCTTTCTCCATCTCGGCCTGTCTCGCCACTTCCTTCTCGCGGAGCTAGGCCTGGAGTCTCTCCTTCTCCGTCTCGGCCTGGAGTCTCTCCTTCTCCGTCTCGGCCTGGAGTCTCTCCTTCTCCGTCTCGGCCTGGAGTCTCCCCTTCTACGTCTTGGCCTGGAGTGTCTCTTTCTCCGTCTCAGCTTGGAGTCTCTCCTTCTCCGTCTCGGCCTGGAGTCTCTCCTTCTCCGTCTCGGCCTGGAGTTTCTCTTTCTCCTCCTCCAGAGCAGCCTGGCGCTCAGCGCGGGCTCTCTCGTGTTCCTCACGAACAGATGTTTGAAGCTCGGGACCTGTTAAATCTAACTTTCCGCCTAACTCGATGAGTTGAGCTAAATCCATGTTTACAAATAAGTACGAAACAGGAACAAATACTAAACGAACAACCGATCTAATGTAACAGGTAAATCACTTTTTAACCACAAGTAAGTGCGAGCTACGCTCCAACACTCCTCGGAATCTTCTCATAAGATTAAAACAGGAAATATATCTTAGATTTCTACCTCACCGTGTTAACGAACAACACACGGTAATCACCTAGAACAAATCTGTCCAATGCAAACTCGGCAAATACAACAAGTAATCCTACTTCCTTCTATCACTGAAATAATAAGGTTTCCACTTACCTCAACTGACGATTTTCATGGTTCCTGACTGCTGTAATAAACTAGTCTATCGAGTCAAAATGTGAACGAATATACTGGGAACATATGGGACTGGGAATATTATCCGGGCAGAAACGACAAGGGGCATCTGAATTACCCTACACTAGAGCCATGGGAATATATGCAGGTTTCGTCTCTAGCCACGGAAAAACGTCGATACTCTATTGCATCAGAGCATAGCCGAGTCCCCAGGTACGTTCCTCGTTGGCTGTCACACGTGCTACCCGCAGATCACAACGTTAAACAAAAGGTGTTAACAATATTTCCCCCTCGCCGGAATCACGCGGACAAGTCACAGATCGACGAGGTCTCCGTAACTAGATGGCTCAGGTCTAGTAGGATTCAGTGTTAATTAAGTCAGCACTTGTAAATGCGGCCAGCAACCGTGATCAACGCAACAAGGAACAATGGAAATTTAATTAATGTTATTACATATATAAATACCAAAATCAAAACTCTTTTATAGTAAGATATGTGCTGATATTAATCTTCTCATCATTCCATATATTTTGATATTGCTTCGTAGCGCATTATCTACTATTTAAATTTTAAGATATCCAATTATGACAAAACGGCCAGTCAAAGACTGTATAGGCCTGAACGTAAATCCAATTTTCAGAATGAGGCCAACTGATTTGAGAGGGTTGCCCTCTAGAGTTTAAAAAAAAACACAGAGCAACCAAACATTTCCATTTCGACCCCCGTGCTGCCCGACAATGCGATTCAGAATGCCCCTTGCGCGCAAAAACTGTTACAAGAGATGTTTTGTTCTATCAGCCATAAGCATGATTCAAGGGTCTGAATTTGCGGTTGTAATGTTTAACTAAATCATGGATCTACTGATATGATGTGCATTTGTGGTTGTATATGGATGGCTATTATTACCTATACATATTTTTTACTTCAATGTTTCTCATTTCAAACTTTTCTCTACTATAATTATGTTCATTTCCACCCGTACGTACGCACTGGCACAGACTACCAGGTACATAAACTGTTATAAATATTTTACATATTTATATTATACATTGTTATCAAATGACAACTCTTCCGTGTCTTACGGTTCACGTTGTTGTATTAATTAAACCATCACGTGACCTATTGCCTAGCAACATTTCTATCAATCCATCAAAAATAGATGCCGAATACGTATGTAGCGTTGGGGCGTACTGTTGTACATTTTATTGAAATTCTGACCCCAAACGTTTTTGTTTATGATAAAAACGGCACAGTTTATAGCGACATCTGTATGCGGGAATGTTTTATCTATGCTCTTTCCTATAGGAAATATGATATACTACTTGTAGAAAAATCTATTGAAGTCTATAGCGACTTTGCCTACTAGAGAATTATATAGAAAACATGTTTAATTCTAGAGAAAATCTATTGACATGTTCATTTCTATAGAACTCTGTAGAATATTCTATAGCATTCCATAGAATATTGTACACAAATCCTATTTCATATTTCCTACAGCATATATTCTATAGAATGTTATAGATCGTTTGCGAAGGGCCGCCTTGGTAATGTAAAGAACATATATGCTACTATTATCAATATAGTTGATAATAGTCGGCACATCTCACAGGGCGGCAAATAATCGAAAGCGGTGGCGGCAGCTATCAGCAAATAATCAATGGTGCCCCAACGACCGCCTATTTACCAGACAGAGAGATCAATATCGTTGGGTAATATATTTCGTGCTGAAGGTGCAGGCATAACACACTGGCTAAGCATGTGTGGGGTAGAAGCTTTTAATATTTTGTTACGCTGCTTCTGTGTACCAATTATAAGAAACTCTGTTTTATCAGCATTTAACTTTAAATCTACCCTCACTCATCCAAACAAAAATGTCATTAAGACAATAACTCGGGGAACACCACATAAAATAGGCAGTGCAGTTATCAATCTTAATGGTTTGGTATATATATATCAGTTAGCCTTAGGGATGAAGAAAACCAGCTCAGAGCAGTGTCAGATACGCCGTACCACTTTGATAAACGTTTCATTAGAATCTTATGATCGATGGTATCAAAGGCGGCAGATAGATCAAGTAAGGATAGACCAGTTACTTTACCATTATCAATGTTTAAGTTAGTATCATTATGTACTTTCAAAAGAGCCGTTTCTGTTGAATGAAATTGTTTATATGCTGAATGTAACACGTTACATAGTTAAAACGTTTGTGTTAATGTGAGACCTTAGACGGCTAGCTAGTAGCTTCAACTTTTTAAAGTATTTTATAAATAAAGCTAAAGTTAGAAATAGGTCTATTACTGTTTTGGTCTTCTTTAGTAACCGGTAAAGAAGCCAGCGCACAGTGATGCATTGATTATATTTGTTATAGGTGTGAGTAATGTATCGAGACATGTTTTTAGCAGTATAGTCGAGAGCATAACACTTATTTGTGGAGGACATAATTATTTTCGTCACTTCATCAACTGGTTAGACGGTTTACAAGAACAACGCGTTACGGAGATGATGCGTCACGGAAATAACAAACAACACACTATCCGCAATTGGGCAGCATTGCGTAGCAGCAGGAAATCGATTGCTATGCCAAATGATCGAGTTTCGTAGGATGAATAAAGTATCCAACATCCAAGTAAAACTTTAACGGGTTTTTGCCACAATTTTCATAGTCCACTTTGATAACGTCTACAGAAGTAACCGTTGTATTTATAATAAATGTTTTGTTTTAATTAAAGCATTAATATATCTCAATTGCTAGGAAAAAGTATTTGTTTATTGACATAAAGGTTTTCCAGTGTCATATTCTGTTCAAAACCGTTAAGGAGATGACACCAATTTGTACCACTATCTTGAACCAACACAGTGAAAAACGTAACATACACTACAGTCCTTCACATCTGCCACCCAGTTGCACCAATATGACTATTGTAAATAAACAGTTTTATTATAACATTATCTGTCATAGTTGTTCTTGGGCAAGGAAACAATACGGATGGGACACGCCGTTTTTGCCAGTTTTAGTCATTCAAATGTATATATTACACAAAATATGCTTGCCATAAATGCCAAACTTGAATGGTGTAGGTAGGTAATCACAAGGGAAACTGTAAACAAAAAGCTTTGCAAAACTGCCGACGATACATAAGACGCTATATCACGGTGACCGAAAACATGTAAATGTGCATTTTTTGCGTTTTTACAGAGTAGGCTTAGTTTATAGAATACTAGATATCGTCACCGTGCTGTTTATATGTTGCTTTTACATGGCGTTTTAATGATGTAATTCGCTTGTTATTTAGATTGGTTCAGGGTAGCACAAACCATATTCTTTACGACCACTTATAAAAAGATATGTTATATTTTACCTAAGCTAAAGCGTAGGCCCGATGAGAGATAATTGGATAACATTTGGTCCACACCGAAAAAGCTGCTCTAGAGTGTTTTAAAATTAATTTGAAAACACTCAAGTGTGTTGAACTTAACTTGAAAACATTCTGGTTAAATTGGAAAAAACAAAAGTAATATATTGTTGCAAGGTTTGCGTTTCTATAGACTTATATCCATGAAGTGCTTTAATTATAACGTAACGTGTAAATATACTTTTTTTTCAATCTCATTGTAATGTTTTGAACCTGAGCTGGAGAGTGTTTTCAAATTAAGCTGAAAACACTATACAGGAAAACACACTACAGTGTCTTCAACTTAAGTTGAACTTAAAGTGTTTTTCAAGTTGAAAACACTATTGTAGGGTGAGCATTTTAAATTGCTATTCCGGCTCAATACGACAGGCTTGGCTAGTCAAGCATTTTTCCGAGGCTGTTTTAAACTAAATGAAATGCATAACGCCCGCACGCACGCACAGACACACACGCACACTCTATAAACACGTATTCCATGTCAACAATGACCCATATCTGTATATCACTAAAATTATTTGACAATAAGCAGACATGAAATTATGGTGTCACTGACGAAAATTCTGATACCACGTGACGTCGTTTGTTCGATGATTATAGACAATAATTATCAGCGAGAAATTGTGACGAAATCACTTGTTTAGGTGAACATTTATTATGTTTAATGGTGATAGTACGCCTATTATACGTCATGAAATACATAAATACGTGTGCGTGTGTGCGTGCGTGCGTGCGTGTATAGCCAGTATATACAGTTAATGTATGCCATTTTTAAATCTTAAGTTATTTGCACCGACAGAAACCTTGGTTAGCACTGCTTAATATGAGTTTAGTTAAGTATGCCCACACTACGCCCTCAGTGGGCAGTTCGACTTGGCCTCACCATAAATAGGCAACTTGTAGCCGATGCAGTTGTCGGTCGGTCGTAGTTCGTGATAGAATTGCGCGTTGCTGGTGAACTTGCTACACATGAGGTAGGGCAACTCGTCACGAAGCAGGTGATGGGCGGGTCGAAGGACACTGTCGAACCTGCTGGCGTGACCGCCCCCGTAGTTGAACGGCACCAGCATATTGGCGCCATCGTGCGTGTCGTAACAACATTCCTGCTGGGTGCCGGACGCCCTGAACAAACAATACAGCAAGTATACTGGTGGATCGTAATTTCGTCGTAGACAAGAGGAAACATCGTTTTAACCAAAACGTGGACAGATTGTTACACTAGATATTCATATTCTAAATGTCTACTATATATTTCATCAATTTTTTTCAAACAAATTGTTTGAAAAGTTGCTTTGAGATAAATATTTACAATTTAAAAACAGCGAAACTGCGTTACCGCGAAGATATATTGGCGTATTTTAAACGCGTTACTACGATACCAATATCTGCCAGGTACATAGCGTAGGTTTTTATTTCAGTAAATTATCATGCAAACCTGATAATTCATAGATGAGTTTGCAAAAAAAACACGTTTTGGTCGGCAACATCTTCACAATGGAGCGCTCCTTTGACAGCGCCTCGGTTTCATCATTTCATTGGTAAATGTAGGCGGCTACCGCAAGATGTTAATACGGCAATTTTTGACGTAAGGCGAAATTAACTTACTTACCTATAGATCTTATATCAATATACGGCCTTACAAGAGGCCGTATATATGTGTTCTACAATGCCACCGATTTACACAGTCGCCACTTGATAAAAATATAAATTCAAACATGTATTTAATTATACCATCATAATAGCATACTTACGAAAGGTATTTTGATGTAATATATGTAGTAGTTATCTACTTGATAATTCGTGTGTACGAGTTGTTCGTTTTAATTTTTTTTAATTCTGGGATATATATATTAGTTTGCGTATTTACACACATTGTCATGCAGATCGGCAAAACTAGACTGTATGTCTCCTATATTCTAACCTCACTTTGTGGCAACGTTTATTTTGTTTAGATCTACCGAGTAAATACAGCAGCTGCACATTTGGAATTAATGGCAGCTACATGTTGCATAGTGTGCAAAGGAAAATCAAACATGACGATTTATTTGATTATTTATTACAACGAACTATACATAAAAATGGAATAAAACGTATTCTGGTATTTGTTTTGACATTTCCTCGTAAACGTTTGACAAACATTTACAACTGTTCTTAATGAGAATGTATGAATACTCTTTTAGCAATATCTAGTTCCAAACACTATATTTGACCAACAAAGCATTAGTAATAGCATACATTCTTATAAATGGCAGCCATGTTTTAAAATGGCGTCCAAAAAGGATTAAACTACTCATTTGCACTGTCCATCACACATTAGCATACCCCTTAGACAAGAAAAAGCATGAAAATTTGTCCGAAATTTGAGTGTCCACTTCAGTATTTGTAGGCTTTGCTCATAGACTAGTAAATCTTAGTCGGTTATATTTACAAGGACCGTTTTTTGTGAGCGATTTTCTTAACGAAAAATGTGTTCTGTTTCGATCGCTGATATGGAACGAAACGTTTTTTTTACAGTTTGAAATCGCACTTATGAACTCACAAGAAACGTTTTAAAAAGCTCTCCAGGAGAACACGTACCCAGGGAAGACACTGCGGTAGCAAATACTCGCCCCTGGGTTATGAAGCAAGTTCGTGTAATTCTCATATCTCATGTCGGCTGCCGCAGCTGGTGCTATACAAGGGCAGGCATCGTGTTCCTTGTAAGAGAAAACGAAAGGCATGTAAGCACAGTACACTGTTTACTTTCATTGACCTATCCATCACGAGACCTATTGCCTAGCAAGTCGAACGTTGTTGTGTCAACGATATTATCTCTCTATCTCGTAAATAGGCGGTCGTTGATGATTTGCTGACAGCTGCCCCCACTTCTTTCGATTATATGCCGCCCTGTGAGATGTGCCGATTAGTATAAACTATATTGATAATAGTAGCATACATGTTTATTACATTACCAAGGCGGCCCTTCGCAAACGATCTATAAAATTCTATAGAATATATGCTGTAGGAAATATGAAATAGGATTTGTGTACAATGTTCTATGGAATGCTACGGAATATTCTACATAATTCTATAGAAAGTAAAATGGCAATAGATTTTCTATAGAATTAAAAATGTTTTTTGTAGAATTCTCTAGAAAGCAAAGTCGCTATATACTTCAATATAGTTTTCTATTGAATTCTACAGAATGTACAGCAAAAGTCGTATATCATATTTCATATAGGAAAGAGTATAGATAAAACATTCCCGCATACAGATGTCGCTATAAACTGTGCCTTACGTTTTTATCATAAACAAAAACGTTTAGGGTCAGAATTTAAACAAAATATACAACGGTATGTCCCAACGCTTCACGTATTCGGCATCCATTTTTGATGGATTGATAGAAATGTTGCTAGGCAATAGGTCACGTGATGGTTTAATTAATACAACAACGTGAGCCGTAAGACACGGCAGTGTTGTCATTTGATTACAATGTCAAATATAAATATGTGAAATACTTCTAACAGTTTATGTACCCGGTAGTCTGTGCCGGTGTGTGCCGGTGTGTGCGTGTGTGCGTGCGTACGGGTGGAAATTAACATAATTATAGTAGAGAAAAGTTTGAAATGAGAAACATTGAAATAAAAAATATGTATAGCTAATAATACCTACCCACACACAACCATACAACCATACAACCATACACGTACACGCAAGCAGACGTACAAAAATCCACATTATATCAGTAGATCCATGATTTAGATATAACGTACAACCGCAAATTCAGACCCTTGAATCATTCTTGTGGCTGATAGAACAAAATATCTTTTGTGACAGTTTTTGCGCGCAAGGGGCATTCGGAATCGTATAGTCGGGGAGCATGGGGGTCGAAATGGTAATTTTTGGATGCTCTGTGTTTTTATAATATTCCTGAATAATAATCAACCCTTTCAAATCAGTTGGCCTCATTCTGAAAATTGGATTTACGTTTAGATCTATACAGTCTCTGACTGGCCGTTTGGTTATAATTGGATATCTTAAAATTTAAATAGTAGATAATGCGCTACAAAGCAGTTTGATATCAAAATATCCGGAATGATGAGAATAATAACAGCACATATCATACCGATATATTTATTTTTGAAGAAGCCAGAAACAAAACATTGAACAGTAAAAAAGCCATTTCGGATTCGTCATCGACATCGTATTAAATGTAATCTAATTACCTAGTTATATTCAAAATCCATGTGTAATATATCAAAATTATCTCCATTCAGCAGTTCTATAAATTTGTACAACATTGCTGAACACCACACATTCCTGTACCCAAATATATATAACCCCCTTATTATGGTTTGACGTGAGATTTTGACAACGTAAGGATAATACCTTAAATATATTATTTGCTATGCTTTTATGAAGACTACATGTTGTATTCTTGTTTTCACGTACATCAAATTTGATATCAAGTTTGAATTACATGTTTTACAGCGTCTTAATCATTCTTAAATCTTAAACAAGCTGCCTGGGGAATGACGCCAAACGGACTGGTTTTCACAAAGTACGCCATCTGGACTGCACATCGTGATGCGCACCATTTCCAGTCTCTTTGTTCTAATTTAGAAGATATTTAAGAGTAAGTACTGAAATACAATTTACTAATTAAAATAATTTAACAAGATTTAACAAGATTGCCATCCATAGAATTAACTCTAGATGGCAGGTGGACAAGGAAGCCCTTTGGCTTATCGAGAGTCCAATCCTTTTATCTACATATATCCAGCCCTTCTGAGGTATGTGTCGATTTTATTTTTAAACATATTCACACTACTAGCACCCACACAATCATCAGATAATATGTTCCATTCATTCACAGTCCTTTGTGAAAATGAGAACTTTCTCACGTTTAATCTACACTGCTCCTTTACTAATGTAACTTCATGTCCTCTAGTCTTTCTATCTTTCTTAACTGAAAAAAACATATTTCTATCAATATTTTCATAACCATTCAATATTTTAAACACTTCTATCTGATCTCCTCTCAATCTCCTGGTCTCTAGTGTTGTTAAATCACATTCTTTTAGGCGTTTTTCATAACTAAGATCCCTCAGTTTTGGTATCATTTTAGTCGCTCTCCTCTGTACTCTTTCTAGCATATCTATGTCCTTCTTGCGGTATGGCCTCCACGCTTGTATACAATATTCTAAATGAGGCCTAACTATTGTTTTGTACAGCGGTATTATTAGTTCTTTTTCTTTATATGCTATATTTCGCCTAATCAATCCAAGGATTTGATTTCCCTTTGAAGCTGCAATTCCACACTGCTCTGAAACCTTCATGTCAGCACTAATTGTCAGCCCTAAGTCTTTTTCTTTTACAGTAGTACTTAGTACAGTTCCCCCCATTGTATATTCTACATATTCGTTCCCATGTCCTGTGTGGAGGCATTTACATTTCCCAAAATTGAACAACATTTGCCACTTTTCAGACCATTTGATCAACCTGTCAAGATCATCTTGTAAATGCTGTCTATCCCCATCACTTTTAATCCTTCTAAACACTTTTGTATCATCTGCAAATTTCAACACCTTGCTAGCTATATCATCGTCCAAATCGTTTATATATATTAAGAATAATATAGGTCCCAGTACTGATCCCTGTGGAACCCCACTCAAAACTGATTTCCAGTTTGAAGCCTCCCCATCAACAACTACCCGTTGTCTTCTGTCAATCAGCCATTTTTCTATCCAGTTAATTATACCATTTCCTACGCCATGGGCTTTTAGTTTAAGCAGTAATCTCTGATGTGGCATTTGTCGAAAACTTTTTGAAAATCTAAGTAGATGATATCTACTGGTGATCCATCATCTACCCACTTAGTGATATCTTCCAAAAAACATAACATATTTGTTAAGCATGACCTCGCTTTTAGAAACCCATGTTGAGATGGGTTTATCAAGTTATGTTTAACAAGAAAATCCACCATGTGATCTTTAATTAGTCTTTCTAATAATTTACAAATCACCGATGTTAAACTAACTGGTCTATAATTATTTGACTTGTTTCTCGAACCTTTTTTTAAATAACGGTATAATGTTTGCTTCGTTCCATTCTAAAGGAACCATTCCCTCTTCTAATGACAAGTTGAAAACTGTTGCAAGCGATATGCTAATTTGTTCTACAATTTCCACTAGTAGTTTGGGTGGAATACCATCCACTCCAGGTGATTTATTTTCCTTCATAGCCCTAATTTTCTTAGCTACCATTTCTGGGGTTACAATTAACTGTCTTAAATAGTCTGATTCTGATCCCTTGAACTTAGCCTCTGGTACTGGCAGTGAACTAGTGTCTTCTCTGGTAAACACTGAACTAAAATACTCATTTAGGTCTTCCGCCATTAAGAATCCTTCTGATATTATATTTCCAGCACTATCTTCTAGAAGACCGACCTTATCCTGAACTTTCTGTTTGCTTCGAACATACGCATAAAAACTCTTGCTGTCATGTTTTATATTACAAGCTAATTTATGTTCATAGCTTCTCTTTGAATTTCTAATTTCAGCTGTAGCTTGGTTTAGTGCTTCTTTATAAATGTTGTAGTCTTCGTCATTTCCAGTACGTCTATATGACTTCCACATCATTTGTTTATACTTAATTTTTCTAATGGCTTCTTTCGATAAGTATTTCTTTCTGGTCCGTTTCCCTTGTTTTTTGAAGGGAACAAATTTATCTACGATGCACTCTATTTCATTCTTTAAGATATTCCAGCATTCTGTTGCTGTCTTATTCTTCAGTGTATTATTCCAGTCTATCTTTGCTAAATATTTCCTCATTTCCTTATATCTTCCTTTGTGGAAATTTCTCCTGAACTGCTTTTTATTATTTCTTTCTGATTTTACTTTGATGGTAAAATGTATCTGGTTGTGATCACTACTTCCCAGAGGCTCACATAATTTAACATTGTCAACTAATTCATTCTGTGAGGACAAAACTAAGTCTAACACATTCTCTCCCCTGGTTGGTTCTAGCACATGTTGAGAAAGGAAACTATCTCGTACTAAAACTAAAAACTTGTGGTCCTCACTACCCATACTCTGTAGATATTTCCATTTTATATGCCCATGGTTAAAATCCCCCATAATAACATAGTCCCGTTTGCTCACTTCCCTTATAGCGTTTTGTATTTTTTCATTCTCTTCTATGCTTATGTTTGGACTTCAATAAACTAATCCAACCGTTAACGTTGAGTTTCCTGTAACTATGTTACACCAAACAGCTTCTTCGCAATCTTCTTCTCTTTCTAATTTTATTTCATAAGCCTGGATAGATTCTTTAATATATAAAATAACTCCACCTCCCTTTCTTCCTATTCTATCTTTCCTAAACATTACATATCCTGTTAGTCCCAATTCGGCATCTGATATATCAGTGGTGGCCCACGATTCGGTTATACCTATTATGTGAGGGTCAATATCTTCTACCATAATGTTTAGTTCACTTCTTTTGTTTACTATGCTCCTTGCATTTAAACAAATGCATTTATATCCTGATTCAGAACAGTTTTCTAGGCTGTTCTTTGCCGATTTATTTCTGCTGTATTTATCTATGCCTCCAGTTTCAGGCTTCTCTGTGAATCCCCCCTGCGAATCTAGTTTAAATAGATGCAGCCTGTCCCACTGTCAACAGATTGCAGCAAGTTCTCTGAGAAAACTGCTGCCCCCTTTCCATTTAGATGAAGGCCATCTCTCATGTACATATCTTCCCTCCCAACAAACCTGCGACGGATAGAAGAAACAATCTGCATTAGGACGCCGCTAACCAACTTTGAACGATACATAATTTGCCAAGAGGACATTCGTACAACACTACAAAGAGTTAGATCAGTTAGTGCATTGAATGTTGCTACTGAGAAACGGGAAAGTCGTATTACAAAGCAATTAGAAACACATTTTGGTACCAGATGTATTGGAACACAATTCTGTGACATGGTACGGGGAGTGCAGATGTTGGTATACCCTGCAGAAGAGCTGCGACTTGGCTATCTATAAACGGATGACTGGTATGCCTACAGAAACCCAGGACAAAGACGAACATGATAAGGTTTCCGTTGCCGCACCTGAATACTTGACAGGATCACAGAGGAGTAGTTATGACTATATATATATATATGACTCAGTAGATTAATTGTAAAAAAAATTCACAAAGCACAAGGACCGATATCGTGTTAATAAATGTTGCGTCTTTCAGCTTTAAGTGACAGGTATATGATCATGCTACACGAGAAGGGTTTAAAAGGAGGCGATGTATACAGAACGACGCCGCTGGAAAAAACGACTACAAGCACACTACTTCGGGGACAAGTTAATATTTTGGCCACAGGGGCTGGAAATGACTTTTGGCCAGTTGTCAAGTTTCCGAGATTTTGCCTCTCTGTGTATGGTATTAGCAGCTTCGTGGATGACTGAAGCATCATTATCACAATCAAACAACTGATGTTTCAACTTCTCGATCATTTGAAAGCATCACCGACTGCAAAACTCTCACAGACAGCGTTGATGTAATCAAAATCTTGAATCGCCTCGGGCATGTGTGTTCGTATTCGGATTTGGAAGAAATTGACACAGCGGTGTGCATTGACAAACTATCAAGTGTTGACAGCGATGATGTGCCACTTCCTTCCAGTGTACATCATTCTGTCCCGACATTGTTAGCGTTCGACAACATCGACAGGCAAGAGGAATCGCTGACTGGATGAGGAACATCACATGGAGTTAATGACATCAGTGTCCAACCAAAGTCGTTCACGTGCATGCCATCTCAGAGAATGTCTACTGTTGCTAAAACAGACAAGAAGCGATCAGATCAGCTATCCGAGAAATTGCTTTCAGTGTACAGCGTTGGGAAAAGAGCAGACCCACCTACAGTCAAACCAGCTGAATTATCTGGAACTCTTGCAGAAGCAGCATCAACAGCACAGCGGAGCAACCAATTGTGGATGTTTCTTTGCTGGAACCATCTGATCAGACAATCAGCTTTTGGAGAGCATTCAACATAATCACAAGGGATCATGATGATGTGGAGGAGGGTGTTGTGGGCTACTTGCCTACTATCAATGCACCTCAGAAATGTCCACTCTCCAAGAAATTCTACGTAACGCCTTGAGCATAATGTCCTCCCTTCAGCTTGCAAACGTTGCAGTTGTGCTTAATAAAGCACTGTTCGGAACGGGTACTGAAATAGCGTGGAAGCGTTCCAGCCAGTACGGGAACATTGTTCTCATGATGGACAATTTCCACACCATATGCAACTTCATGTCCAGCATTGGGAAACTGTTCGGAGATGCGGGATTTCGTGATCTGGCAGTAAAATCTGGTGCTATTGCCGAGGGCTCCATCAACAAGGTCTTGCAAGGCAAGCTGTACAACCGCGCTATTCGTCTCCGCAAGCTTGTGTATGAAGCTTTATTGCGGCTTGCGTGGAAAGGATTCCAGGAATGGATGGAGTCGCATCATCCTAATAATTTTCACAAGCTTAACATTCACGCTGTGTGTTCCCACCCTCCTGGGCCGTTGCCATGATCACTGGCAAACGTTGACGGAAGAAAACCAACAAAGCTGCTCTTGCGCAGCACCTGGAAAGTATGGTGGATCCAGCAGATGATGTTCCTGAGCCACATGAAATGCAATGGCTCTCATACAGAAGCTACATGCAGCAAACCCCCCCTCTTTTGAAGAGTTATCCGACCTCACATTTGAAACATCGCTGCACGCCGGTCAACAAAGTGATCGCATTGATGTGATATTCGATGTGTACAGGGAACAGTCGATCAAATATGCTGAGCGTGTTACCCGCGGATCACAGGAAGGTGTCACATTCAAAACAATAAGATAAGGCCACAAAATTAAAAAAACTGGACGTTTGTTGGCATGCAGTGAACCAAAAAACCAGCTCAACAAGTTTCTGGCGGATTCATGGAGAGAAGAATCGAACAGGGAGAAGCTGGGTAGCCGAACAATGTTCGTCACATGTGAAGATAAATGTTTCAAGCTTACTCGACAGATGTGTGAAGAGGTCGAGGCCCTCATATCCAACCATGAGGAAGCCGACACTCGTCTGCTCCTGCACGCACATCATGCTTCACTGAAATACCAGTCCCCCGTTGTTGTGGCTGATGACACTGATGTGTTCATCATCTGCCTCAGTCTAGGCAGCACAATTGACGGCAACATCTTCATCAGGCGCGAGACATGGTCACGCATCAGGATGATTGATGTCACGAAGGTGGCTGCTGCATTGGGGAGTGAAGTGTGTTCAGCACTGCCTGGGCTTCATTCTTGGACCGGATGCGACTCATTCAGTGCCATTGCAAGCCAAGCAAGGACAGATTAAAGCTCTGAATATTGTGCAACAGAATCGAAAGTTCCGAGAAGTTCACCAGTCTTGGGACATCGTGGACAATGCCACATGAAGTGTTCGGCCAAATCCAAGAGTTCACATGTCAGCTTTACTGTAAGAACACGAAGGTAGCTGTCGCCAATGATCTTCGCTATCAAATGTTCTGTGCAAAGAAGGGCAACATCGAGTCAGGACAACTTCCACCATTCGAGGACCTGCTGCTGCAAAATACACAACGTGCAAATTACCAAGCTGCTATCTGGAGGCGCAGCCTAGAAAGCTCCCCACTCATTCCCGATCCATCAGCAGGACACGGCTGGGAGTTAGACGAGAAAAGAGAAATCACAATCAAGTGGATGACAGGCCTGCCAGCCCCATATGTTGTACTTGGTCTCATCTCGTGCCAATGTGCACGGAGTTGCCGCCAGGCAGACTGCTCTTGTCTGCTAAATGGATTGAAGTGCATCCCTGCGTGTAAGCTACAGAGCTGCACCAACATGGCTGAAGAATATGTTGCACAGGACTCCAGCGACTGTGACAGCGAATGCGAGCATGACGATGATGAAAGTCAACATTTGAAAAGGTAAGCGTACCGTAAGTTTCACGCAAAATAGTGGATCCATATTAAAATTAATGAAATATACAGTGCACAAATCACCTATACGTCTTTCTCCGTGGGTGATGATGTTACACTTTTGTTAGGAAAAAATATGTTCGACACCATAGTGCGTAAAGGGTTGCGTGTTCGCACTAAATCGTATGCAAATATGCAAAGCCGTTTTTCAGTATGAAAGAAATGTAGACCGTACGGTAATGTTGCCTTAACGGTATCCAGGCACCAGCTGCGGTCACGTTTTAGTTTCGATGTACTGACCACATTCAATAGCACTACATATGATTTATGGAATGATATAAATATTGCATATTCGATAAAGATTCTTAGGAAAGTAAACAGTGAATTATTTCTTTCATTAAAACATATGTAAAAGATGAAGAAGACTCACCTGTTCAATGCAGCGTATATGTAACGCTGACGCTTACCATCACTGTTTTATTATAGTTGATTGATGTTTAACGTTTATTTATCTATTTATTTACTTTTCATATACATTTTAGCCTAACTTAATGATGTTTACATTAATTTTAGTTTATTTATTAAAATAATAATAATATGATCTTAACTATTTTATTTTATGACATTTTATATCATATTCCTTTTCTATTTCTACTATATTTTTTGTTTAAAGTACTATTATTATTAGTTCATTTTATTTATGATATAACAACTATTTTATATTCAAGTGCATTATTTTTAACATACATTTGTATATTGTTGTAAAGTGCTGTGAACAATATTGGATGTGGCGCTTAACAAAATGAAATATTAATATTATACAACAGAAGTAAAAATAGTTGACTTTTTTGTATTTTCCTTGAGATTTCCCCCTACATGTTTGAACATAATAATCATAAAACAAGTATTGCCGTACTCGGAATGCTATGGTAAACAACCTTTCTTAACACATCTTTAAGATCCAACCGATAGATTTCGCCGCAGAGCACTACTTTTGAATAGCTTGACTTACTCTTTAAAATGGCAGCCATGTTTAAAGATGGCGCCCAAAAGATATTAAGTTACGCTTGTGAAATGTTAGTAACCCATTTTAGTTTGGTATCGTGAAGAGTGGGCAATAGTTCAAATCATTATTTACGCGTCTGGTGCATGGCAATCATGGTTTATCTCCCAACAATCCCAGTTCATTTCCAAATAAAATTATTGAAAACATTACTAATTCTTATTTCAAAATGTTTGGAAAGGTAAGATACGAATTTGTAGTTAATATGAATGTCAATAGTGCACACCTACTTAAAGAAAAACACAATATATGCTCTGATTGTGTTACCATTTTCATTTGGTTTAGTGACCCAAGGAATACAATAATTCAAATCATTACTTACACACGTGGTGCATGACAACTGTTTTTATTTCACAACAATTCCAGTTCAGATAAAATACCATTAGTTTATCAGACAACGAATGTTGCCTATAAAACCAAAACATTAAACCTACCCCCTTAGTTTTCATAACCACCGACCTTAAACACAATAGGTATATATATATATCTACTAATTTCAGCGGTAAATAGCTAGTATTGTTACCAAAATGTTTCGAAAGATGATATACGTATTTTAGTTAATGTAGAGTTCAATATTACTGACCTACTTTAACAAAAAGCACAACATAAGGTCAGATATGTTAACGTTTTAGTTTGGTTTGGTGACCGAAGTTGTACTATAGTTTAATGCATTACTACACACATGGCACATGCCTATTTTTTTATTTTATCTCACAACAATCCTAGTTCATTTCCAAATTAAACATTATTTTATCAAAAAATAATATCTTGCATACATAAACAAACACTAGCATTACCCCCTTACTTTTCATAACCGCCTTCCTAAAAAACAATCGGTTATATATCTACTAAATACAGGGCTGCGTATGCAAATTTGGTATTGTTATGTTAGATACAGTACGTTACATCATGTCAATATTATGTACATAAGTGAAAATAAAGCAGGTATTATGCCACCAGATAATATATTTTAGTTTGGTTTCGTGACCGAAGGTGAACAATATTGGCGAACAATATTTCATATCGTTATTTACATTCGTGGTACAAGGCAATTGTTTTTATCTTAAAATAATCCCTCTTCATTTCCAAATAAAATAATGTTACATTGTGTGACAACAATGTAATATACTGCATGCAAAAGCAAAACGCTAACTCAACCCCCTTTTTTGCATAACTGCCAAACCTCGAACACATTCGGTTATAATTATAGATCTACTAATTACTGGACTAAATGGCTAACTTTGTTATCAAAATGTTTAGAAAAGTACGTTGTGTAGTTGTTGTAAACACTTATTTCAATATTATAAACGGACTTAAAAGGAAAGCACATGCTATACCAACATACACTAACATCATAGTTGGATTTCGTGACGGAAGGTTAACAATACTTCAAATCATTACATTACACTTTTATTTGTAACTGAAGAGTCAAGCTCTTCATACGACAACTAACATGGCACTCTGCGCTTCGTAATCGCACACAATATATATATGTGTAGCATGTGTGCCACACAATTTACAAAAGGTTCATCTTACATATAGCCAACCTAATCTGACTCAGTTGCTGATGGGGCCAATTAAGGTTAAACCAAAGGCATTATTTAGAAAGTGTGAGTTGTCACACTTGGAAGCGCTGCAAAATTGTTCCATGGTCCAGATGTTCATCTACTCAAATCATCCCATGAAAGGACAATGTCAGTGTACTGTACCACATGCTGGTGCAACTTGTCAAGCAGGGCTTGAATTATTATCATAAGCAAACATTCGTATTCTTTGGTGCTTTGTACTCCTTTACAGTGTAAATTGCAACACAACTTAGCCAAGAACTTTGGACAAGAACAGCTACTGCATCACAACGACGCTTTGCTGTTGTCCACAATATTATCTCAACTCACACTGGAAGGAACATACCAGTATATTAAGCATTAAGTAGATGTGACACATAGGTGAGTAGGAAAATAGTCCAGAAACATGCACATAGTTCCATTGGATAATCATATACGTGAAGCGTATCTTTCTGAAGCCAAATAGAACTAGAGAATCTTGCTCGCAGAGACAATCTTCGGTATGAAAAATAAGGTGTAGTGTTAGTTCTTTTTAGTTTTGCAAGCAATATAGTACCTTCTTTGTCAGACAATTTAGTGTTATTTTATTTAGAAATGAACAATTGTCATGTGACATGTGTGTAAGTAATGATTTGAATTATTGTACACATTCGGTCACGAACGCAAACTAAAACATTAATATCTGGTGGCATTATGTGTGCCCTACTTTCAAGTATGTATATAATATTGACACGCATTCGTACCCCAAATATGTAGTATATCTATCAGCGTGATATAAAAAATGAGATGGGTAGCCCTGTAATTAGTAAACATATAACTAATTGTGTTTGAGGAAGGCGGTTCTGAAAAGGAAGGGGTATTTTTAGTATGTTGGTTGTATATGCAATATATTGCGTTCTTTCTCAGGCAATTTTGGGTTTGTTGTGAGGTACAAAATATTTGTCAAGCACCAGATGTGTTGAAATCAACATTAGCTGTGACTGTAGCTCAGTAATTAGTAGCTATGATAGCCGATTGTTTTTGCGGAAAGGCGTTATAAAATATTAGGGGTAGGGTTAGTGTTTTGTATTGTATGCAATATGTTATAATCTTTGTTTAACAAACTAACGGTATTTTATTTGGAAATAAACTGGGATTATTGTAAGATAACAAATAATTGTCATGCGCCACGTGTGTATGTAATGCATTGAACTATTATACACCTTGGATCATTAAACCAAACTAAAATGTTAACATATCTGAACCTATTTTGTGTTTTTCGTTCAAGTAGGTCTGTAATATTTACATCTACATTAACTACATATATGTGTTTTATCTTTCCAATTTTTTAAAATCAGTACTCGCTATGTAGCTCTGCTATAAGTAGAGTTATAGCCTATTGTGTTTGAAAACTAAGGGGGTATGTTTAGTGTTTTGGCTTTGTATGCACTACATTACGTTCGTTGTATAATAAACTAATGGTATTTTATTTGGAAATGAATTGGGTTGGTTGCGAAATAAAAGCAATTGTCATGCGTCACTTGTCTAAGTGATAATTTGAACTATTGAACACCTTCGGTCAGTAAACCAAATGAAAATGTTAACACAATCAGAGCATATGTTTTGCTTTTCTTTCAAGTACGTCTGCAATATTGACATTCATATTAACCACAAATTCGTACTTTTACTTTCAAATATTTTGAAATGAATTTTTTTTATGTTTTTGTCAGAGGGACAAAAACATAAAATTTTCGCGAGATTAACCCCAACTTTTTTTCTCTATCTAACCTAATTATATATTTTTACCCGCTAGATGGCGCTATCATGTAACATAGTACTCCGATTATCCACTGGGGCGCTACACCGGAAGTGACGTCGTACCGGAAGTTACTTGACTGTCATGGCAGCCTCTACTAGGGACGCAACGTCGGAAGTGACGTCGCCCCGGAAGTTACTTGACTGTCATGGCAGCCTCTATGCTTCCGGTATTCCGGGAAGAGTGTCAACGAATAGAGATCTATCATGGCCGGTAGATGGCAATACTCTGACTAATTACACTGGTGTCCGTTGAGTGGCGTCGGGAACCATGATGGTCACCTCTTTGAATGAAGTCCTGTCAGGTGGTTGTCCTTACATATTATTGACATAGTCGTTTTCGATCATAGCAGTTTTTAAATTCGCTTGCTATGGCAGCCTCTACTAGGAACGCTAGGTCGGAAGTACCGTCGCACCGGAAGTTACTTGACTGTCATGGCGACCTCTATGCTTCCGGTATTCCCGAAAGTGTGTCAACGAATAGAGATCTATCGTGGCCGGTAGATGGCAATACTCTGACTAATTACATTGGTGTCCGTTGAGTGGCGTCGGATGTCGCCTCTCATGAGCGTGCACAGTTTTTGTGTTAAGGAAAGTCACGTGATGTACGTACGATCTGATTGGTTATGTAAATGAGATGACGCCGAAAACTAGTGTATATACCATACTTCCGACGATTCTGGTCTTTCTTTTTTCGACTCTCGAGAAGGTCGTATCGTGCCTGATCGCTCGCATTATTTGTAAATATGGAATTGTTACGTTGTAAAGACGGATGTTTCATATACATATGTTTTCCGTTAAAAGAAGCGATACCTCATACGAGTCCTATGGTCGCCTCGTTGGACGTGAATCCGAACAGATGATTGTCTCTTGACATGAAGGTATGTGATGTTTGATTCTTGTCGCTCGTTGATCTAAGTGTTTGGTGTTTCGTTTGTCCGCCAAGTTTGGTTCTTGTCACTCTTTGGTATAAGTGTTACATTGGTGTTACATGGTGTTACACAGATGTAGTAGTGAGCTTCAGGACAAGTGATTTCAGCAATGTAGCGTTTGTCGACAGTGCACAGCGACTGAGGCTACTGTGTCGTTTCAAGTTGTCTAGATGTGTGAAATGTCTCTTGCAATCTGGGTACTGGAAGACTGCCCGTGATGATGATGATGTAGGCTTGTTGGTAGCTGGTAGACTAGTCCATAAGCTCATGATGTACGTGTTTACTGTTCAAGTGTAAATAACGGAATGGTTCTTGGTAGTCTCATGCGATGTCTCGTCCGTATCTCATGCAATATCTCGGCTGTAGTCTCGTGCGCTAAGTTTGGTAGAGATGTCACGCGATAAACTGACGAATTTGCTCCAAAAAGAGGGATTTGACATGACAACACGTCGAATTTGCTCCCAAAAGAGGGATTTGACATGACGACACGTCGAATTTGCTCCAAAAAGTGGAGGTATGTCATGCAATAACCCGTCCATCTCTATCCCTCCTCCTCCACACTTTTACCGTTTCAGCGCGGTAGATTGGTAAATCTCATCCGTAGTCTCGTGCAATATATTGTCCGTTGTCGCAGTAACCCGTCTATTCCGAGTTTCTTGTCCCTTAAAGAGGTCGACTTTGTCTGTTTGTGTAAGGCCAAGGTTCCCAACACATGCTTTGCATTAACACTATGAAAAAGACACAAGATAAGCTTTGCACAGTTTATTCGTGAACAACACAAACGTATTTACATGTCACGCTCCATAACTACAAGAACCAGAGACTAGACATTGATATAGAGTCTTGCAAAGTTTAATCGTGTACAAGACAATACCACACCTCACTACTTCAGTCTTGCCTGCCATAATGCGAGGAGCCCTTGTGGGTCCAACAAAGTCGGTTCGGATACTTGGTTGCGGTATTGTTCCAGACAGTCAACCAGTCTTTAATCAACCTTATCCTCCATTAGTGTCAGAACCATTTGTTTCATAATGTATCTATGTATATCTCTATGAGTCCGTTTTCGGTTACCCCTGTCATGTTAGGCCTTTTATGATAGAATATTGTTTGAAAGGTTTACCGAACAAGCACGAATTTCTAACCTATGAGAATAGCTAATACTCTTTTGTGACGAGAGCTCAAAACAATGGCTAACCAAAGCACTACCTGTTTGACCAACACACTTCGCGTACAAAATTATGACGTCACATGATGGAATTATCTTTCTGCGCGCAAGTTCAAAACGAAGGCTAACCAAATCACTACCTGTATAATCAACTCACCTCGCGTACAAAATTACTGCGCGTAGCAGTTTAATGATGTCACTCCATCATGACGTCACATGATGGAATTATATTCAAGTGTGCAAGTTCAAAACTAGGTCTAACCAAATCACTACCTGTTTGACCAACACACCTGGCGCACAAAATTACTGCGCGTACCATGACGTCACATGGTGGGATTATATTACATACGCGAAAGCTCAAAATGTTGACTAACCAAATCACTACCTGTTTGTCCAACTCACCTCGCTTATAGAATTACTGCGCGTACGATGACGTCACATGATGGGATTATATTACATACGCGAAAGCTCAAAATTTACCGAACAAGCACGAATTTAAATACTACAGTAAGAAAACAGATCAAAAACGATCTAATGAGTAGCATAATAAAAGGTTGAAACAATACTGTTGATCTCTAGATGGAGACGAAACACAGTTGATACTTGAACAGGGAACACCATTCCTAAAACAGTTTGGAACCAGTTTGGACTCAGTTTTCAAGCGACACTCGAGTGAGATATGGCTGGTAAGTACAAATGTTATATGTCGATACCCGACTGTTCTTCCAACACATAGAGCCTTGGTTACCGGTTCATACCAGTTTGATTATAGCGTGATATGGATGTAGTGTAGTGAACGATGTTTTACTCTGAAGGACGTGATTGAATTTTCTAATGTAGTTCTTACAAATGTTGGCTAACCAAATCACAGTGATAGTTTTGACGTTATACAGAACGCTAGCGCTTGAAAGCTAGTTTTACTTTGCAGTCCGTGCATTGAATTTTCTACCGACTGCGCATGTGTAGTTTGCACTCTGAAGTCAGTGATCTTTCGGCACGCCCACGTGACCTTAATGTACTATCCTACAATCCATAATCTTTCGGCACGTCCACGTGACCTTTATGTTCTATCGAACTGCTATATAAAGAAATTACACACATTACCAGGCGCCTTATTTTATTCGTAGTTATTTTGCCCGCTTTGTGGCTGTTTTTGGAACTTTATAGTCATATTTCACACTACTTTCACCGATATATCAGTCGGCAGTACATTTACTCGGTTGGTCGGTAATGCCGTCACACCCAATGGCAGTGACCGTCGGCATTTTCGTGGCACAAAGGTTGTTGGGACCGGTGCTGTCACAGTAGCTGTCGGAGTCGGACAGCCGCGTGCAATGTGACGCTTACAGTTATCTTTATGTGTGAACAACGTCTTACAATCCGGGCAGGTGAAGGCAGCAAGGGCGGATAAGATATTTAAACGGTTATTTTCAGAGCCAACCACCTTCTCACAAAAGAGTATTAACTATTAACTATGTCGATGTTAATACAAAGTCTGGTAAGTACAAATGTCGTATGTTAGATAATGTTACAGGTCAAAGGGATTGACCAAAATCCTACATAAATAGCTGGCAGTTTGAGTGTTTTAACAGATAAGTAACTGTTTTATAATTCCCTATGGCTTAACACGAGACAAATACACGGATGTTCTTCGAACACATAGAGCCTTGGTTACCAGTTCATACTACCAGTTTGAAAGTTCAAATCACAATGATAACTTTGACGTTATACAGGACGCGAGCACGTTCGCGCCCACAACAAACAAACATGTCCAGACAAATCTCCAGGACACAATAGCATACAGTAGTGTCGGTTTTGAAGTGTGTTGACAAAAGTATCAAAGAAACTTCTAGAATGAAATTTTACAGGGAAATTTGAACTCACTGTTGATGACATCAAATGATAGCATTACCAAATCACTATGATTACGACCTAATTGTTATATTCAAGGGCGCACGTTCAAAACAATGGCTAACCAAATCACTACCTGAATAACCAACTCATCTCGCATACAAAATTACTGCGCGTAGCAGTTTATAGTTTAATGGTGTCACTGCATCATGACGTCACATGATGGAATTATATTCAAGTGCGCAAGTTCAAAACAAGGTCTAACCAAATCACTACCTGTTTGACCAACTCACCTCGCTTACATAATTACTGCGCGTACCATGACGTCACATGATGGGATTATATTACATACGCGAAAGCTCAAAATGTTGACTAACCAAATCACTACCTGTTTGTCCAACTCACCTCGCTTATAGAATTACTGCGCGTACCATGACGTTACATGATGGGATTATATTACATACGCGAAAGCTCAAAATGTTGACTAACCAAATCACTACCTGTTTGTCCAACTCACCTCGCTTAGAGAATTACTGCGCGTACCATGACGTCACATGATGGGATTATATTATATACGCGCAAGTTCAAAACAATGGCTAACCAAATGACTACCTGCTTGACCAAATCACCTCACGCACAAAATTACTGCGCGTAGCAGTTTATAGTTTAATGATGTCACTGCATCATGACGTCACATGATGGAATTATATTCAAGCGCGAAAGCTCAAAACAATGGCTAACCAAAGTACTACCTGTTTGACCAACTCACCTCGCGTACATAATTACTGCGCGTACCATGACGTCACTGACCATGACGTCACATGATGGAATTATAATCAAATGCGCAAGTTCAAAACAAGGTCTAACCAAATCACTACCTGTATAACCAACTCGCCTCGCGCACAAAATTACTGCGCGTACCATGACGTCATGGTCAGTGACGTCACATAATGAGGGATTATATTACATACGCGAAAGCTCAAAATGTTGACTAACCAAATCACTACCTGTTTGTCCAACTCACCTCGTTTACAGAATTACTACGCGTACCATGGGCCAAGCAATCTTGTGTGTGACCTATTCAAATGCTGTTTGGTATATTTTATTTTTTCAAAATGTCGTCGGATACCTTTACGATAATAGCTCCTATGCTTTAACGTGGAGAAAATTTCCTATCTCTTAACCCGGGAGCGCCCTGATGGAACCTTCGTATCCTTTAACATGGTGAAAATTCCCTATGCTTTAACATGGAAAAAATTGGTAGGACAGCTTTCAGAGGACAATTTGGGGTAAATCGGAACCTTCGTATCCTTTACATGGTAAAAATTCCCTATCCTTTAACATGGTGAAAATTCCCTATGCTTTAACATGGAAAAAATTGGTAGGACAGCTTTCAGAGGACAATTTGGGGTAAATCGGAACCTTCGTATCCTTTAACATGGTGAAAATTCCCTATGCTTTAACATAGGGAAAAATTGGTAGGACAGTTTTTTTGAAGTCGTTTGGGGCAAACTGAACCCTCGAAAAATATAAATATAGGTAAATTTCGCTATGTTTTAACATGGGGTTTGAACGACTAAAAATCTAGGGGTAAAATGGTACATCGAGGTCAAAAAAGTCGTCATATACCTTTACGATAAATCAAATTGACGTTTTGCCCTATTTTCAAAGTCCAACTTACCCCTTTTAGACCTATACGAAATGGGTCCAAGTTGGTATGATTATGATTGGAGTAGGAGGAAATCCGGCAACATCCGGGTATTTCCCTATCTTTTAACATGGGAACCGGAACTACTTTTCCACTTCCACCCATCATAATCATTCCATACGCGCTGAACCACCTATATTACTACTTATCTATTGTATTGATTAATTTTTTTTTTTAATTTCACACATGCTAATCCAAATATGTTTCATGTATTCCTATAATTAGTAGATATATAGCCGATTATGTGCATGTTGAAAAACCTTCAAAAAGCCCTGCCACCATTTTCACAAAATAGTTCACTACGTAGTACAAACTCACAATAGAAAGTGTCATCCGGGATTGTTGTGACTGGTAGACAGCTTGTAACATTTAGGTACCCGTAACGTAGTTTCTAGAGCCCTTTTGAGATTTTGGGCCTAGACTAATTTCAAAAACACAATTGAGTGGATGAATGAGATCACGGTGAATCTGAATAGCGTTCCATCTCAAAACCTGCTGATATAAATTATACAACTGCATTTGCTAGATTCCGACCATTTTGCTCTAATTAAAAAAATGATCCAGCGAGGCTCTATTTTGGCAGATATTACATTTTAACAAGATTTAACAAGATTGCCACACATAGAATTAACTCTAGGTGGCAGGTGGACAAGGAAGCCCTTTGGCTTATCGAGAGTCCGACCCTTTTATATATGTGTATCCCGCCCGTCTGAGGTATGTGTCGATTTTATTTTTAAATATATTCACGCTACTAGCACCCACACAATCAGCAGATAATCTGTTCCATTCATTTAGTCCTTTGTGAAAATGAAAACTTTCTTATATCTAATCTACTCTGCTCCTTTGCTAATGTAACTTCATGTCCTCTAGTCCTTCTATCTTTCTTAACTGAAAAAAAAAAAATTCTATCAATATTTTCATAACCATTCAATATTTTAAACACTTCTATCTGATCTCCTCTCAATCTCCTGGTCTCTAATGTTGTTAAACCGCATTTTTTAGACGTATTTCGTAACTAAGATCCCTCAGTTTTGGTATCATTTTAGTTGCTCTCCTTTGCACTCTTTCTAGCATATCTATGTTCTTCCTGCGATATGGCCTCCACGCTTGAATACGATATTCTAAATGAGACCTAACTATTGTTTTGTACAGCGGTATTATTAGCTCTTTTTCCTTATACGTTATGTTTCGCCTAATTAATCCAAGGATTTGATTTCCCTTTGAAGCTGCAATTCCGCACTGCTCTGAAACCTTCATATCAGCACTAATGGTTAACCCTAAGTCCTTTTCTTTTACAGTAGTACTTACTACAGTTCCCCCATTGTATATTCTACCTCTTCGTTCCCATGTCCTGTGTGGAGGCATTTACATTTCCCAAAATTGAACAGCATTTGCCACTTTTCAGACCATTTGATCAACCTGTCAAGATCATCTTCATCCGCAAATTTCAACACCTTGCTTGTTATTTCATCATCCAAATCTTTGATATATATTAAGAATAATATAGGTCCTAATACTGATCCCTGTGGTACCCCAATCAATACCGATTTCCAGTTTGAAGCCTCCCCATCAACTATTACACGTTGTCTTCTGGCAATCAGCCATTGTTCTATCCAGTTTATTATACCAATTCCTATGCCATGGGCCTTTAGTTTCAGCAGTAATCTTTGATGTGGTACTTTGTCGAAAGCTTTTTGAAAATCTAAGTAGACGATATCTACTGGTGATCCCTCATCTACCCACTTAGTGATGTCTTCCAAAAAACATAACATATTTGTTAAGCATGACCTCGCTTTAAAAAAACACCATGTTGAGATGGGTTTATCAAGTTTTGTTTAACAAGAAAATCCACCATGTGATCTTTAATTAGTCTTTCTAATAATTTGCAAATCACTGACGTTAAACTCACTGGTCTATAGTTCTCTAACTTGTTTCTCGAACTTTCCATTCTAAAGGAACCACTCCCTCTTCTAATGACAAATTGAAAACTGTTGCAAGCGGTACGCTAATTTGTTCTACAATTTCCAATAGTAGTTTGGGCGGAATCCCATCCACTCGAGGTGATTTATTATCCTTCATAGCCCTTATTTTCTTAGCTACCATTTCCGGGGTTACAATTAATTGTCCTAAATAGTCTTAATCTGCCCCCTTGAACTTAGCCTCTGGTACTGACAGTGAACTAATATCTTCTCTGGTAAACACTGAACTAAAGTACTCATTCAGGTCTTCTGCCATTAAGAATCCCTCTGATATTATGTTTCCAGCACTATCTTCTAGAAGACCGACCTTATCTTGAACTTTCTGTTTGCTTCGAACATACGCATAAAAATTTGTTCATAATAACATTCGAATGACTGTCTAGCTATAACTTGGATGAACTAGACCGTCTTACAAACCTGCAAATTCACCAGATTGTCGCTCTCTTTGTCACACCAGTCGCTACAGGCTGCGTAGGATGCTTTTTGCAAAAGACGATAAGTCCTGACAACCTGATCTTCCGTTTCGTCATCTCCCTCGTCTTTCGTGGCCTGGACGTACATGTTGAAGAACCATCTGGAGATGTTTAGTTGACTGTGGATCGATAGCTTCGAACTTCTGGAAATATTGAATTTTCTTTGAGAGAGAGAAAACAAGTCTTACAAGTCAAGGAGTTACTTTTTAAGATACAAGTTCAACACTCACAATCAAGATGATGAGTCATTTTATCAATTTATTCAGTGTTGTTCCTAAAAGCTTTCGGTTTAGCCAATGTATGCGTGATAAACTGATCGTTGACGGGATTATGCTCGGTCTGAAGAGTAATCAGTACTGCAACAAACGTATGGCACAATCCAAACTAGATCTACCTAGAGCGGCAGATATTTGTGGATGTATTGATTCACATCAGAGATAGAACTATGTGCCTTTTCGAAGTGCCTCAAATAAGTTGATTAAAATAAAATGTTATTAATTAAGTTGCATGATAGCATGATCGCTTAAATAGCCTAGTAAATGTGAACTTTATATATGTTAATAGCAGGCATGTAATAATGCTATTATTTAACTTGATTGAATTATATTCATGATATTATATTCAGGTTTTTTAAAATATGTAACGTTACAGCTAGATACATTCTGTGTAGGTGTGCCCCATTTGTGTGGACTGGTCATGCTGCTACAGTTTACTGCTCCAAGGATAGGGGGATTCTAACTGAGAAATACGATATAACAGTTTATGACATTGTGTGACAACGATTCACATACGAGGAAGCACCACCTAAACATATTCAAAGAACAATGTTGATTAAACATTAAACAACCTCATTGATGCACAGATGTATGGAATAGCCTCACACAGTCCGTGGTTGAGGCACCATCGTTGCAATCTTTTGAGAGGACATTATATTATAAGTTGTGAGAAATTCACCTAATTAAATTATCCAAATTAAATTATACTATACAGTAAGACAATCACATGTAATATTAGAACATAGCATTGTCTTTTTTCTGGGTGACGGGGGCATTTCTGGGTGACGGGGGCATTTCTGGGTGACGGGGGCATTTGTAATGAATATATTATTTGTGAGCCTTGGTGACGAAGGCATGATTTATAAACATGCTTTTAAAAAGTATAATTTGCCTTTATAATGTATTCCAATTGTGATATTTAGCAAATATACATGAATTTAAAAAGTGCATATAGAGTAGATGTATGCATGGATATTATTTGCATAGATATAACCGGATTGCACATTGTTTGGCAAGACTTGAAAGTTGACGATGGGCGATAATATGGTGTCGGCGGTAGCAAACGTTGTTCACGGTGCTCGACTAAAGCTTATAGACAATGTCAACGACAGGCAAGGCACAAGGGTATTGAATAGATTGTTGTCAGTGTCCAGTCATCAATGTCAGAGGTGATTTAAATAACTCCATTCTGTTCAGTTTGTTGTCCTCGTGGCCGCTGTCTGTATTCGGGCGCAGACTGGAGCAAAATGGACCGGTATTTGGGCCATAAAATGCGCTAAGACGCAATGTTTTTATAGCGTAAATATGCCTGGGATGTTGTGTAATGGCTTAACTATTTCCTGGGTAGACAACCTTCTTATTTTATACCCCGCTGTGGGCAGACGATTTGAAGATGGCGGCCAATTGTGAACTATATTGCGTGTTGCTTGCGTCAACATTAGAATATCTTGACAACCGATGCCCAAAATTACATGAAATGAATTACATCTATATTGTGAAATAGTTCGTTCTCTGTTTGTGTGTACATTCACATCTCCGTTAGTTTTGGGCTGAAATTGTGTTAGTACATTGAGACATTTTCGAAATTTGTCCGAGGGGAGTGGAGGTGGAGAACTTAATTATGCCATGAATAGTTTTTAAGTTACTTACGTTTGAAAATCGTCAGCGCTTAACATGGTTACGTCTGCACGCTTAATACTAGTAGCGCCCTCTTTCACATTTCATATATTTCCTACAGATGGAGCTGTGTAATTTTGTAATTTAGCGACGAAATTATCGCCCGTCAAGTTAGTGTATTATAAAAAGTGGGTGTCAAACGTTATATTGGATAACTCGATGTGTGAAGAAGAGGGCGTGGGATTCATATATTTATGGGGGTACTTTGTTGGGAGAGAAGATATGTACATGAGAGATAAACTAGATTCGCAGGGGGGACTCGCAGAGAAGCCTGAAACTGGAGGCATAGATAAAGACAGCACAAATAATTCAGCAAAGAACAGTCTGGAAAACTGTTCTGAAGCTGGATATAAATGTGTTTGTTCAAATGTATGAGTATAGTAAACAAAAGAAATTAACTAAACATTATGGTAGAAGATATTGACCCTCACATCATAGGTATAACCGAATCATGGGCAACCACCGATATATCAGATGCCGAATTGGGTCTGACAGGATATGTAATGTTTAGGAAAGATAGAATAGGAAGAAGGGGAAGTGGAGTTATTTTATATATTAAAGAATCTATCCAGGCTTATCAAATAAAATTAGACAGAGAAGCAGATTGCGAAGAAGCTGTTTGGTGTAACATAGTTACAGGAAACTCAACGTTAACGGTTGGATTAGTTTATCGAAGTCCAAACATAAGCGTAGAAGAGAATGAAAAAAATACAAAACGCCACTAGGGAAGTGAGCAAACGGGACTGTGTTATTACGGGGGATTTTAACCATGGGCATATAAAATGGAAAATCTCTACAGAGTATGGGTAGTGAGGACCACAAGTTTTTAGTGTTAGTACAAGATAGTTTCCTTTCTCAACATGTGCTAGAACCAGCCAGGGGAGAGAATGTGTTAGACATAGTTTTGTCCTCACAGAATGAATTAGTTGACAATGTCAAGATATGTGAGCCACTGGGGAATAGTGATCACAACCAAATACATTTTACCATCAAAGTAAAATCAGAAAGGAATAGTAAAAAGCAGTACAGGAGAAATTTCCACAAGGGAAAATATAACGACATAAGGAAATATTTAGCAAAGATAGACTAGAATAACACACTGAAGAATAAGACAGCAACATAATGATGGAATAGCTTAAAGAGTGAAATTGAATGCATCATCGTCAAATTTGTTCCCTTAAAAAACACGGGAAACGGTCCAAAAGAAACACTTATCGAAAGAAGCCATTAGAAAATTAAGTATAAACAACTGATGTGGAAGTCATATAGACGTACTGGAAATGACGAAGTCTACAACATTTATAAAGAAGCACTAAACCAAGCTACAGCTGAAATTAGAAATTCAAAGAGAAGCTATGAACATAAATTAGCTTGTAATATAAAACATGACAGCAAGAGTTTGTATGCGTATGTTCGAAGCAAACGGAAAGTTCAGGATAAGGTCGGTCCTCTAGAAGATAGTGCTGCAAATATAATATCAGAGGGATTCTTAATGGCAGAAGACCTGAATGAGTATTTTAGTTCAGTGTTTACCAGAGAAGACATTAGTTCACTGCCAGTACCAGAGGCTAAGTTCAAGGGGGCAGAATCAGACTATTTAAGACAGTTAATTGTAACCCCAGAAATGGTAGCTAAGAAAATTAGGGCTATGAAGGATAATAAATCACCTGGAGTGGATAGTATTCCACCCAAACTACTATTGGAAAATGTAGAACAAATTAGCATACCGCTTGCAACAGTTTTCAACTTGTCATTAGAAGAGGGAGTGGTTCCTTTAGAATGGAAAGAAGCAAACGTTATACCGTTATTTAAAAAAGGGTAGAGAAACAAGTCAAACAGTTATAGACCAGTTAGTTTAACATCGGTGATTTGTAAATTATTAGAAAGACTAATTAAAGATCACATGGTGGAATTTCTTGCTAAACATAACTTGATAAACCCATCTCAACATGGGTTTCTAAAAGCGAGGTCATGCTTACAAATATGTTATGTTTTTTGGAAGATATCACTAAGTGGGTAGACGAGGGATCACCAGTAGATATCATCTACTTAGATTTTCAAAAAGCTTTCGACAAAGTGCCACATCAAAGATTACTGCTTAAACTACACTAAAGGCCCATGGCACAGGAAATGGTAAAATTAGACAGCATTTACAAGAATAAAATAATAATAACTGATGATCTTGACAGGTTGATCAAATGGTCTGAAAAGTGGCAAATGTTGTTCAATTTTGGGAAATGTAAATTCCTTCACACAGGACATGGGAACGAATATATAGAATATACAATGGGGGAACTGTAGTAAGTACTACTGTAAAAGAAAAAGACTTAGGGCTGACAATTAGTGCTGACATGAAGGTTTCAGAGCAGTGTGGAATTGCAGCTTCAAAAGGAAATCAAATCCTTGGATTGATTAGGCGAAATATAGCATATAAAGAACTAATAATACCGCTGTACAAAACAATAGTTAGGCCTCATTTAGAATATTGTATACAAGCGTGGAGGCCATACTGCAAGGACAGAAATATGCTAGAAAGAGTACAGAGGAGAGCGACTAAAATGATACCAAAACTGAGGGATCTTAGTTATGCAAAACGCCTAAAAGAATGTGGTTTAACAACACTAGAGACCAGGAGATTGAGAGATCAGATAGAAGTGTTTAAAATATTGAATGGTTATGAAAATATTGATAGAAATGTTTTTTTCAGTTAAGAAAGATAGAAAGACTAGAGGACATGAACTTACATTAGTAAAGGAGCTATGTAGATTAGACGTAAGAAAGTTCTCATTTTCACAAAGGACTGTGAATGAATGGAACAGATTATCTGATGATTGTGTGGGTGCTAGTAGTGTGAATATGTTTAAAAATAAAATCGACACATACCTCAGAAAGGCTGGATATATGTAAATAAAAGGGTTGGACTCTCGATAAGCCAAAGGGCTTCCTTGTCCACTTGCCATCTGTTAATTCTCTGGATGGCAATCTTGTTAAATCTTGTTAATTATTCTGAAAACGAGCCAAAGTCGACTTGTAGGCCCATTCGCATTCGTTGTTTTGAATAAAATTCGATCCATGTGGATAACTGCTTGTTCCTCTATGATGACTAGTGTTTGTATTACGTCGGATTATTGCACAATAACTCATTCTGACACTCGTTTTGACCCAAAAGCTATACTTGTAAACATGCTCTGAATGCATGGAAAGGGTCGGCCTGATGCGAGATTGAGTCATAAGTGACGTCACATCTCGGCATCCCGAAAAGTGCGCCAAAATATGCATATTCGAAAATGTCCGGATGCACAGCATAAAATGTGGAATTTCTAGTTCATTGAATTTTGTTGATTTTTTTTGCTTGGTGGACGTGGAAATAGATAGCAGGATGTAATATAACATGAATTCAACCAATAGGTGTTTTTATTCCCTTTAACAAACACAAATAAATTTTTGAAGATGGCAAAAATCATGTGCTTCATTGGCGACTGTATAGCCAATGTCACTTGTTTCAACTGGATTGTTAATGTAAAAGGAGGATCTGAACGAGGTAAACGAAAGGCATAGCAGTCGCGAGTTTAGCGGGCGGTTTTGGAACAGTTGCGCGTTGGAAGGGTTGGGCGGTTCTGGGCGCCTTGCGCAGAGAGCAGCGGAGACATAAATGACCACAGCAGTCGTAGAGCCCCAAGCCCTCTATGTGACTTCCACAGCAAACGTTTTCTTGGGCGTTGATTTGCTGGTCGCCACTCTCATGCTCTCATATGGATGGAACATGGAGGGTGGGTAGGCTGCCAGCTCGGTTGAGAGTACTTGTGGTAAGTCGAAATCTCTCTTGCTGGCTAGAAGACCTGTGACGGCTATGGCGTAGATGGCCTCCTGGTTCAACACTTTCTGCTTTCCAATCGAATGAAAAAAGCGTTAGTGTGTGAGCTGTGTGTCAATGCAAATTTGTGGGTAACGGTATTGAAAATAGTCACGGACAAATCTAATTCATATCATATTCTTTTTTAAATTACAGAAATGGGAAATCTAGCAACAGTCAACTATAGCTTATACACTAACGGAAACGTATTATTTTAAAATGAATGGCGCGTAAATTTTGCGCTTACAGTTGCGTTTTCAAAGAGGAATGTCAACTCAGACAGCCTGTTTTGGCCTACTACGCATACAAGATTACCCCTTGTGAAAACATATATTTGAAGAAATGTCACATTTTGCATATATCTACACTGTAAGATACATGTTTACAATGCGCAATAAAAAGACATTTGGTGTCCTGTGAAATATCAGTTTTATGGACATTCTTATACCTCGTACAGGAATTGATGGTCTAAAAGTATAATGACTCAAGTGCGGAATGGGCTGTACTACGTATACATTATTGCGCAAGTCGTGTTTGTTATTGTGACAAAGATTCATGGAATGCAACAAGGTGATGGGATTGTGACAAGTGCAGCATACTGAAGAGTCAGAGATCACACAGCTTTACCTATTAATGGTCTAGTTATGGCATTATGACGATTCTAGGACGCCAAATGACATTGGCCTTTGCCTTAGCATGAAACTTGTACCTTCGGGTATATAGATGATACGCAATTGGATTCATCCTCATCAAAACCCCCATGAATGAGGCTTTTATTTGCTTTATCTTTAACGCTCAAATTCTAAAACATTTTAATGGTTTCAAAGCCTCAAATGACCTCGATTTCGACCTATTTGACATGACCTTATCTTCTAACCGTCATGCATACTTAAAATCCTGAAAAACATGATTTTGATACTAACATCATCATTGTTTTCTCAAATATTTCTAACGTTATGAGAATTTTAAGGAGTTTTGGCGTTTCGGCAGTCATTTAGGCAGCCATATTGGATTTTTCTGCAATAAGAATTAATCTTAATGAAAACCTCAGAAATACATTCATTGCCCCAAAAACCTACGTCAAGACCCCAAGATCACTTTCCTAAGTCAATTCGTTCAGAAGTTATGTCTTTCCAGCATTTCGGCGGCCATCTTGGATTCTGAAAAAGGCAAGCGGGTGTGAAGTCCACACCCAGTCGATTTTGTTACTAGATGACATGGACTAATAAAAAATGCAAAGAAATAATTATTTTAGGGAGACATGACAAGGGAAAATATGGGTTTCTGCCACTGGATTATAAAGAAAATAAGCCAAAACTATAATGTGTCGTACAGGACAATTTTCAAATATCAGTTAAATATAATCTTATTAAACATATTTAGTGACTAATTTATGTTATTACTTATATAGTTGAATTTAGAGAATTTAAAGTAAAACAATTTTTGCATGAAAAATAGCAATATTATGAAAATGGTGTGTGTCGTACGGGACACAGCACTTAATTAATTAATAATTTTACATATTTCACATCCATACTATTAAAGCTAATTTTTTAAATGTTGTATGTACATTGGATATACCAATACCCCTAATGAGTTGACTTATAGCACTTAGTTACTTTAAAAAGCTCATTTAAACAAACAATGAGTTAATGAAAGTCGGATTCAGAAAATGTCTGAAAGAACTAAAATCTTTACTTTTCTTCAAAAGTGTCCAAAACACCATGTAAGATTTGTTTTCATAAACAAATTAATTGTTCCAATCACTTGATATATCTGATCACATGAATCAACTATCAACAGGTTGTTCAGAGCAATTTTCTAATTTAGCTTGCAAGGACACCTTTCCATGGAATCGCCCTATAGTGAAACAATAGTAATGACAACCTTCTACAGCGCCTAAATCTCCAGGAATGTGGGCTCAGAGGCGCAACATACAAGAATCGTTGGGCAAAATCTTTAACAGGTGCAAGCAAGAGTCGTCGTTAGAGCAAGGGACCGCCGAAGATTTGGGTGAGGATGCAATTTCAAATAAATAAGCCTTCAGTTTGTTATGAGAGGTATCTGTAGTCTCAGATGATTTTAAAGCGATAGGAGTTTGTTCCAGAGTTTGGGTGCAACTACAGAAAAAGCACGTTTGCCAGTATTAAGCTTGGTTTTCGGAACAAAAAGTCGTTGTGAAACATAAGATCTGAGTTTCCTGGGGATATCGGAAAAACGAAGGAGACTAAACAAATAAGATGAGTGTTGCGTAGAAAGGGTACGATATGTAACTAACTTGAATTGTATTCGATTTGCAAATTGAAGCCAATATAGTGGCATAGATGGTGAGAAACGAGATGCTTTTAGTACAACAAGCGCTAAACAATTCTGTACACGTTGGAGTTTAGCTAAGTCCGTTTTAGCAATATCGTTTAGGAGTGAGTTGCAGTAGTCAAGGCGACTGCTAATTAGAGATAGTGATATTGTTTTAGCAATAGATAAAACAATTGACGCCGAATTCGACGGAAATCATGTATATGGTAGAAATAGGATCTTCATACTTGAGAAATGATCTGGTGAAAGCTGAAATCACTGTCAAAGATGACACCTAGATTACGAACAGTATCTAATGGTCATTTATCATTACCAGGCAATTTAACCGGAAAGTATTAACAACATTGTTTCATTGTTATTTTGTGCCAGTAACAGAGCTGCCTACCTGACAAAAACAATTTCCGTAATGACCCACCCACCGCACCCCCCGGTCCACAAGGTTGACAATCAAACCTTTCTCTGAAGTAGATACAGTCACAAGACCAGTCTGTTCACGGTGCCTGGGAATTCAGGAAGGTACTAATTGAATCATCAAAAGTATATATACTTTGTTTCAACATAATGTGTTGCTACAGTGTAGCTCCTGTCGGCAGTTAAGGTTGTTGGTTAGCACTTCAAAGGGATGTTTGCCTAAGCAACATCCAATAAGTTACAGTGTGTTAATCAAAGCTGTCAAAGTACATGCCCAAGTGTTTACATTTGTAGAGCATCACCGTGGGAAAGACAGCGCCAGTGAATAGCCAATAATCATCCAACGAGCTTCTAAATTTAAAACACACAGCAGGAAATATAATTATTACTAACAGTCAATGACAAAGTTAAATTGTTGTATTCAAATAAAAACCTTTGAATAAAATATGATAGTTTTATATTGCAACAATCATAATACTCATTTTATATTCTTCTAAGACATTTTATAATTATATTCATAACTTTCAGAAAACAATTTTAATGTAATTTAATGGTTCTACCTAACGTTATCTTAATTTATTTCTTTCATTATATAATTCTACACCTGTAAATTGTATTAATGTCTAGACGCGCATAAATGACACTGATATTTTTTGGCCGCTGTTGCTGTTGATTGATAGATGCAGACACAATCATATGCCCACGTGCCACGTGCCACGGCAGTCATCAACAGGCTGCAGGCAGTTAAACTTGTTACAACGTACACAGGCACAGCATTGAATAACGTCACCGTACTGACTTTGTAGAACTTGTAGTGGACTAAATATTTGTTGATAAATTGTAACGTGAGTGAAAATATGAGTTTCTTCAGGGCATCTCGAGTAGCATTATTCATAGATTTAGCAATTATTTAATGTGTCTCATTTTCTGTAGTCAGATATTTGTATTCCAGTTGTCGAGCTTACATTTATTCGGGCGTTAAATAATATCCGGGTGACATTTCTGCGCGTGCGCATATCTAGGGGAATGTATTTAGCACTCGCTACGACTGTCGCATTTTCATTTATCCGGGCGTTATGTATGTTTATATATATATATATATATATGTCTATATATATATATATACATAAATTATATAAAGTGTTTGCTTCCCACAGACATAAACAATTTATGTCGTAAACAGTTTCCTCTCCACGCACACGTCACTTGACTTACTCTTATACTTGGTCACAAATCTGAAACAGCAAATTATAATTATGTACTCTAACTATAACGCTCGTATTACGACAACAAACGAAACATAACTACTGGATATTATTTATCACTACGTGATCTACTGGTGCCAAATAGTATGCCTTACATATGCATATACACATCACCCGGATAACATTTAACGCCCGGATAAATGTAAGCGCAACACCGTAATACGGCGGCAGTTTTCGTAATGCCGTAAACTGAGGTGAATTTTCATAATTATTACGGAAAATCCGTAATGGTAGGCAGCCCTGCAGTAATAATTAGATCATTTTTATATGGATTTAGCTTCAAGTATCTTGCTTCCATCCACAGCAAGATGTCAGTGAGACTGTCATTTAAAGTTGATGGAGATGTATGGGTATCATTTGGTGAAAGTGATATATACACCTGTGTATCGTCAGCTTACAAGTGATGATTTATATTATGACTAGTTATGACTCGAGTAAGGGGTGTAGTGTATAAGCTAAATATAATAGAGCCAAGGACAGAACCTTGTGGGACCCCAAATGGAAGATGTTCTGGACAAGACAGTGAGCCAGATATATTAATGCTTTGGTAGCGGTCTGAAAAAATATGAACTAAAAGACTGAAGAGTTGTACCAAAAATCCCCAAATGTGTATGAAGGCGACGTAAAAGAATGTCGTGATCTACTGTATCAAAAGCAGCTGATAGATCTAGTAAGGTGAGAGCAGTCAATTTGCTATTATCCATATTGCATACAATGTCATTGTGTATTTTAAGAAGAGCCGTCTCAGTTGACTGAAATCGCTTATATGCAGATTGTAGATCATTTGATAAGTGCTCTGAATAAATATGTTCATGGAGTCGATTTGCAACAACCTTTTTCCAATACCTTCAACAGAAAGCTAAGATTTGAGATGATTGACAAGAGCTTGCTTGAATTCGTGAGGAAAATCACCATTCTGAATTGACATATTTATAATATATGTAATAGGATAGACCAGTTGGGTCAAGACCACACGATTTGTTAGGACGTTTTTGTATGATAGTGCGAACTTCACTTGTAGTTGCGTGTGTAAAGCAGTGCAGAGAATTACCAACAATCGGCTGTTCAGTAAAATTGTAATCAACGTCATTAATGACAAAACGTGATCGAATGTAAACAATCTTATCCGTGAAGTATTTTGAAAACATGCTGCGTAATGTATAAAGCACACTATTGATGGATTTCCATATTTGGCGAGAGTTTTCAGATTTTTTTTATATTAAATTCGTATAATAGTCTGATGTTGATTTTGACATCATGTGGTTGCACAGATGTAACTGCTTAGTATAGCCGGGCCGATCAAGGGGTGAACGGATACGTCACCAAATTCTTTCAAGATATCGACGGCGACGTTTTCCTTGTACTATGTCTAGTGACATCCATGTCGTATTGGTTTACTAGCTCAAACAGTGTAGTTTTTGGCTGAATGAACAGATCGGAATTTGCAAGGACCTCACGAAGAATGTCTGTATTAATGTCATGTATCGGTCGGAAAGTAATAATAATGTTTTTTATTTCAGACAAGCATTCTGTCCATATTGGAAAAAAAGTACATCGACAAAAAACAACCATATAAAATAGAAACATAAATAAATAAGTTCAGGTAAGATGTAATATTAAATTGAGAACACTTCTCGTTGTGAGCCGTACGGATATCTTCTATTGCCGCGGTTAGGAGTAGTGGAACATGTTGCATAAAGACAGTGTTGACAGTGGTGACGACGATAATCCATATGCTAATCTTCCAAGAGTTGATGAGCCACATGGAGATTCATTACCTCCTCTTGCCCCAGAGAGCATCGCTCGCCACCTCCAAGGATGATATCATGTGAATCTGAAATATATGAAGAACTTCCACTGCGAGAATCAGGCAGTAGAGAAAGAGTCGAACCAGAACGTCCACTCAGGGATGACACTGATGACGAAGACGTGTACGGAGAATATATGGCTGACGATGCGGTGACGCATTTGTCGAATTTGTTGAATGAAGCATTGGACAGCCTTTCACAACGGGTATCGGGCAGTAACGAGGGCGCTATGCCAGGGCTTCAAGCTCTACAACGCTGCACAAATGGAGGCAGACAAAACATCTACATTGTCCGCAATGCGCTGGTTGCTGACGTGTTCGCACTGTACAGAGATGAGAAACTAGCAAACAAGAAACTCTCAGTCGAATTTGTTGGGGAGCCAGGGCTTGATTGTAAGGGTTTGACGAGGGACCTCTTCACGTGTTTTTGGAGAGAGGTTTTTAACGACGTATTCAGGGGGGAGGATTACTTGGTGCCAGATCTCCCCCTACACAGGATCAGGAAGGAATCGTGGAAGTTTGAGTGTCTCGGACGCATTCTCTCCGACTCGGTAGCTATGACAGGGACTGTCCCCTCGATCCTGGTCAGGTCTACCCTCATCAAGTTGGTCACAGACTCCATGGTAGATGACGACTGTCTTCTGGAGGAGGCGAGAAAGCCTTGTTAACAAAGGCTATGTCCGACTTCACCAGATTGACGGAAGACGAATCTAAGAGGTTGCTGAACTTCTACACGGCACATGGTTTTCAGAGCATTCCGAGGGGACCGGAAATAAAGAAACAAGTCCTGACCATTGCAAATCATGAGTTAGTGGAAAAACCGGCACCGTTGATATCAAAGATGCGTCAGGATATTCCTGAGAGTCACAAGGCGGCATTCTGGCATGCTGATGCTGATGACATCTCACGTATCTTGCAGGCTCAGCGGCCGATGCCAGAGAAGGTAACGGGTGTGATCACCACAGATAAAGAACACATGACAGACGACGAGGACAAGATACTCTACTTCCTGAAGGAGTTTGTAGTCAGTCTCGACTTTGACACTCTGACGGACTTTCTCGCCTTCGTCACCGGATCTGTGCACCAGCCTGATAAGATTACAGTGACGTTCACTAAACTCACGGGCTTGGAACGAAGGCCGATCAGCCACACGTGTTTAACCTGCTGGAAGTTCCAACAAGCCACAGCAGCATCAAGGAATTCAGGAGAGAGTTCTTGGCTGTTTTCATCTCCCGAAGCCTTCCAGCATTCAGCAATATATTTATCACTTCATGCCTTTGGGACGTCTGCTGCTCATAATCGTTGCAACTGTTGCCCGATGATGGCGTCTTCGTAACACGTTTACTAACCCTGACACATACGTCAGTCGTGTTCATTGTATGACTGGCATTACTAATTGGTATGTGATGTATGCGTGTTTCCTGCATTTATACTTTCTACATGTGGCCTTTATATTAATGCTGGAATGTGTTCACTGGTTTTATAGTTGGAATTGTCATGGCGATGAGGAATACAACACGTATATATTCGTGTGTGATGATAATGTAAATATTAGTATAATGAAAATATTCAGTGTAACCGATACACTAAAAGTGTTATTTTGTTATTTGACGTGAGAGAATCGAGGTATATATCTTTTGATCCTGGTTCAATCGTTATTCCGCCATTGGTCTGGACACCATGTGTTTATTGTGTCCACTAGTCGTCACTGTATGTAGTTCTTCGACATGTTTTCCTGTCCATTCAAACAATATCCTATTTTATTTAGCTTCTATATAAAAAATGTTAAATCTTATTAAATACATCACAAGGTTACGTAAAGTATTCTTAAGTTTTCTTGTATGCTTTCGTATGTCCATGTGATGGATGTGTTTTCGTCGGTTATAAATGTTCCGGTTCCTGTTTTGGTTCACTTAATTCTACACATCTAAAATTCGTCTTGTTCTTACCATAAACGTGTCTGTTTTACTCCAGTTTGTATTACATGTTGCACTGTACATGATTTTCAATATAAAGGATTGGTTTCCCATCCAACAAATTTCGATAATACACCCCACTGTAATAATAATAATGGAATTACTTCTTTAGCGCAAATATCCTCTGAAAATCCAAGCTCATTGGCGCAAAAAAATTCAAAGGATTAAGCGTTCTCATTGTCAAGTACAGAGCACAAGTCGTCAACAGATGGATGGAATTGGTAAGAAGCTAAGGGGGTTATGCAGTATTAAAATATAGGTTTTTAGTTAAGAGCGAAATTAAACTATATTTCTTACTGACTTCGCTTGCATTTTTTGTATGATACATTAATTATCATTAATGATCATACTAAATATGCTACATATTTGATGTTGATATTGTGTGGCTTTGATGTCCTTATTGTTTTTATTATTCTATTATTGTTTTATTATTTATATGTATTGTTTCAGTTATCAGTCCTATTACTGAGTCCACTGGACCTGTTGGAATCTGAATAAATACAATACAATACAATACAAAAAAATTAAGATATGTTGTGCTGGTTTTGACTCTACTTTGAGACACAGATCAATAATTACAGTATGCAGGCATGTGAGAGGAGGCAAGTCACTTCCGAGGAACATTTGCGCGTGGCGCAGCAAACGGGAAGAAAGGGGGTCTGGATTGGAACTCAGAAATATGTTTAAAGACATCATTGTTTGTGATGCAATCTAGTGTACTTTCACACTGTTTTTGTTTAATCCTCTAACTTCCATTGTATATAAAATCACAAACATAGTGCATAAAACATTTGGGATTGTATTAATCAAAAGTGTAAGCATACAGTTCCCTGCACATTATTGTAAAAGCACATAATTTTCATATCACACAAAAAACCAGAAGCAGTTTATACTACATTGTCAAAACTACAACATCACACAAGTGGTCAATGTGAACAAATGCTTTAAGTAACCAAGGTTTATTAAAATGATAATTATAATGTACAGTACACTGAAATTCACACACAAATGTCCACATCTACTAGTATTCATTGAAACCATAAACTTGTACACTTTATAAGTGTTCATTGTGGACATATGACTTCACTTTTTTTCTTGCCTATGCCTGACCCGGGCACTCACAGCTTTCTTTCTCTTCTCTGCCTGAGCAAGGACTGGGGAGTGGAGGTGGACAGATTTAAGTCTTTTTGGCACTTTAGTCTTTGCCTCTTGAAGTCTTGGGAAACCTGTTCAGCTGCTTTTCTCTTGCTTCTTCAAATTCAACTCGTCCCCTCTCTGTACAACATCCTTCTTGGTGCACGACACATCCCCTAAAAGTGTTCATATTAACAACGTCAGGTAAATTTAATTCATATTCTTATTTTATTAATAATAACCTAAACCATATATTAAAGTGAACAGGCGTACTTCATGTTGACATATTATCGGCCATCCAAGAAAACTTTGGTTTTGGCATATACATATATTTATCCAACATAATCTATAAACCCATCTAAGATACCTTAAAGTTATCGCCCAAACTTATACTCCGCTTGCTATTCGCGTTTACATATCGTTAACGGTGCTGTATTATGCCATGACCCGTAAGGCGTAACGCCAGCGACGTGAGCGTACGCCGGCGCTGTAATGTAAGTCCCATAGTTACAACGCCTCGCGTGGCAGGCTAAACGATAAAATATTTATTGAAATTGCGATCTTAAAACCACTCGACTGTTACGTTAATTCTGATAATTCAGTAATTGACTCATACAAGAATGTTTGAAATAAGAGCGGACAACTTACTGCAGACCGTAGCTCATGCTTCTTTCGACTGAACGCGACTGTAAACTTCGAAAACATAAACCCGCAACTGATTTGCCGCAATTGCAAGGATTGTAAGCTGCGCCGTGATTCGCAGTTACTGGCCATTCAGAATGCGGCTTGCTTTTGAAAAAAGGACGACGATCACGAAATTTATAATTTTATTGTCGATGTTTGCATTTTCTCGGATTTGGACGAATCACAGAAACGGCCAAATCGAGTTCATGAACCGCGGAAATCCGCGTTTCCGCGGAAGAATCTCATGCCTGAGTATGATGATCTTATAATCCATCAGTAACACTAACAGATACCACCTTGATTTATTGCAGTTTGACCTAGCGATAAACAAGTCATGCCAATGCCCATGGATATGAGTAGGGAATGTGACATGCTGTTGTAAGTGAAATGTTTGAAGTGCATCCATGAATAACCTAGTATTACGGATAGGTAAATCAACATGGATATTGAAATCACATAGAATAAATCATTCTTCATGTAATCGTAATGTAGTTTTAAGAAAATCTTTAAATTCATTGAAAAATGTACTTGTGTTTCCAGGAGGACGATATATGCAAATTAAATTAGCAGACATAGATGAACCTTTTATAAGAATACACAATGCCTCGAAGCTGTAATATGCAGGTGAACGAAAGGTTTCTATCTTAATCAAATCAAAAACCAGAAATGCAACCCCTCCACCCCTACCTGACTGGCGCGGATGATGATGTACGGAAAAGCCAGGAGGAGTGATGTCAGCAAGACAGGAGACAGTATGAATTGTTGTCAACCATGTCTCAGTCATTGTTAAAATATATATATGTGTTGATGCTATTAAATCGGAAATGGCAGAACATTTGTGACGAACAGATCTATCATTGGTAGTCTCAGAGCATATATTATGACATGTTTTTGAACTAGGATTAATTGACACATCACCTGCCAAAAGGAGAATGATAGATAGTTTAAAAGATGGATTACAACCTGATTTTGTCAGTAAGTTATCTTGTGTCTGCTGTTAGCAGTGACGTTTTATAATACAGTAACGTTGCATTCAATGTTAAGCTGCTTGGCAAGTTTATTTTATTCATTTTACTTAATGCTGTGTTGCATAGATATACATTCATTACTTTAATACGTTAGACTATTTTGATTAAGTACATGTCGCCAAGAAAACGGAGAGGATGTAACAATATAATTATCATGAATACTCCACGGTCTTCATATTCACGATTTTGCCAATTTTTTTGTATGTTGCGCCTCTGAGCTCAGATTCCTGGGGATTTACGCGCTATATAAATTTGTTATTATTATTATATAAGAACCCCTCCATGTTCCTAACAATTTCACGTCAAGAAAGGTTAGTTCGAAACTAAATTATCCACTCTTATTCTTTATTGAAAGTACAAACAGTAACACTCACTCGCCAGAAATTTCTTGCACCGTGATCATTCCCACGATGTTGAATGATATGTGTGAGCTGTTGCTCAACTGTGGTGTGAATGTTATATTGCCACTGTTTGCGGCATTGCTCTTGATGAGTAGCCATTCTACCTCCATGTGATCTCTCTCGACTACATCTCTGCAACAGCAAAACATTATTACTATCTCAATAAATGTTCTGCCCAGGTTTTCAAAAGAGCAGGGTGCCATTTTAGTAAAAGGGCACATAGAGCGCGGTGAACAGTGGTTAAAAGGGCACTTGCGACACGCAACTAAATTAAATATATGATATGTAGTAGCAGTGTACAGCGTGTAGTTTAATATCATATTACTTATGTTGCATTATGACAATGACTGTTCCCCGCTCATTGTACTAAAATGTAATACGGGATGATCCCTTCGCATTGTGGCCTGCGACTGGAATAAACATGTCAGTTCGACAGTTCATAATGTCACTCAAATGTTTGCTTGCGTTATGCTAACAGTATAAGCGAAAACACATATGGTGGCAGCGGTGTGTAAGTGTAACCACTCGCATAACAAACTGTGAGTAAACACCTTTAGTGACTTAATTAGAGCCCTAATCAAGCTCGCTCGCTATTTATCGCCCGTATTGCGTCAGTGTTTCGCAATCGCTCAGGCACAATAATTCGCGAACATGACTGACACGCAGCCTGCTACTGAACGGCCACCGGCTCCTGCGTTCAACTCGCACATTTCGCCTCCTGAAAAACTCGAACTACACAATGATACAGCAAATCAGTGGAAACTCTGGAAGCAGATGTGGAAGAATTACAGTCTCATATCGCATCTTGACCAGCAGCCACGTGATTACCAGACGGCGCTGTTCCTGCACTGTGTCGGCACCGAAGCGCTAAAAATATACAATGGATTCGTGTTCAGTGAGGAAGAAGACAAGACCGATCTACCAACAGTAATCAAAAAGTTCGACCAACACATCATTGGAGACACAAACGAAACTTTTGAGCGCTATATCTTCAACGAAAGAAACCAAGACGCTACAGAGAGCATTGACTCGTACGTCACTGCACTGCGCACTCTGGCGAAATCGTGCAACTTCTGCGATTGTCTCGGAGATTCTCTGTTACGAGACAGAATTGTACGCGGCACGAAGGACAGAAAAAGACTACATCAGCAGTCCAACTTGACACTCAAAAAGTGCATTGATATATGCCGCAGCGCTGAAGCAGCCAGTAACCACTTCAAAGTGATAAGCGGTCCCGAAGATCATGTATACAGAGTACAAACAAGACCTACTCACAAGCAGCAGACGCCCAGGCCCAAAAGAAGTAATCAAACAGGCGGACACACCTCTAAGGTCCCTCAAGATCTGATCGACTGCAGATTTTGTACAAGCCAACACATCAGAAAGAAAGAAGAGTGTCCGGCATTGGGTAAGAAGTGCACCAAATGCGGTAGCAGAAATCATTTCGCTGCAAAATGCGAGCAAAGGTCAAGGCCAAATGCAAGGCCCAGACAACACGGCAAGGTCTACTCCGTGCAACAGGCAGCTGAATCAAGCGACAGTGAATATGTACTTGGTGTAGAGGACACATCGGAGAAAGTATTCTCAGCTTGCGCAGGCAAAGAAATTCTTGCCAAGATGCTGCTTGGAGAACAGGAAGTTCAATTTCAAATTGACTGCATAGCAACAGTAAATGTACTGCCAGTGAAATTCGCAGCCGGCCTAGAACTTGAAGCCTATAACAAGACTCTGAAAATGTGGAACAGTACGGTTCTAATCCCCCTAGGCAAGCGACGTATGAGTATACGCAATCCTACTAACGGGAAGAAGTACAACATCGAGTTCGCAGTGGTGCAGGAAGACCTACTGCCCCTACTCGGAAAACGTGTAGCAGAACAAATGGAGCTGATCACAGTGAACTATCGCAACTTCGCACAAGTCGCATCTATTTCATCAAAGGACACTGACTCTTGCGAGAAACTGCTCGCTGAGTACACATATGTCTTTGATCGAGAAATCGGCACATTACCAGGGAAAGTACATCTATATATTGATGAGACAGTCACCCCTGTCACCTCTGCTACTGGGCGCATACCTGTGGCATCGCGTTCGCAAGTAAAAGCTGAACTGAATCGATTCCAAAAACTTGGAGTGATCGCGCCAATTGACGTTCCAACGGAATGGACCAGCCGCATGGTGGTCGCGACAAAGAATTCAGGCGACCTGAGGATCTGCATCGATCCAAAACCTCTGAACTGTGCGCTGAAGCGAGAGCGGTACCAAATGCCAATCATGGATGAAGTGCTACCGGAACTGGCAAAGGCAAAATACTTCACCAAACTTGACCTATCCTCGGGATTCTGGCACGTAGTCCTCGACTATGACTCGAGCATCCTAACGACATTCCAGACTGGATTTGGGCGATTCAGATGGCTTCGACTCCCATTCGGTCTAAACGTGAGCTCTGAGATCTTCCAGAAGCGTCTTCTACAAGCTCTGGAAGGACTAGAAGGCGTGATATGCATCACCGACGACATCATCGTGTACGGTGCAGATGACAATTCAGAGGACGCGTCGAGAAATCACGACCGCAATCTGGAAGAAGTGCAGAGTAGATGCAGATAGAGGGGAATAACGCTCAACAGAGAGAAGGCAGAGGTCAAGAAAACCGAAATCTCGTTCCTCGGACATCTGATGTCAGACGTTGGTCTCCGACCCGACCCCAAGAAGGTGGAAGCGATCACAAAACTCCAGACTCTGTCCTCAGTGGAAGAAGTTCATCGTCTGAATGGTACAGTGAACTATTTAGCCAACTTCCTGCCACAGCTCTGCGCTGCTATGGAACCAATTCGGCAACTCATACGCAAAGACGTGCACTGGAATTGGTTTCGCACTCAAGACCAGGCGTTCGCAGAAGTCAAGAGGCTGGTTACAGAAGCGCCACTACTCAGCTTCTACGATCCTGAGCCAGAACTGGTGATACAGTGCGACGTCAGTGAAAAAGGACTTGGCGCAGCTCTTCTACAGCATGCGCTTACGGACGTCGAGACTCACTACACGCAAATTGAGAAGGAGATGCTGGCAATCGTATTGTCACTGCAGAAGTTCCACCAATACACCTTTGGCAGACACACAACTGTCCACAGCGATCACAAGCCCCTGGAGGCCATTGTGAAGAAACCTCTGGCCAAGGCACCCAGACGTCTGCAGGGAATGCTACTGAGAGTTCAACAATATGACATCGAGGTCATCTACTGCAAAGGAAAATATATGCACATTGCTGACATGCTCTCCCGTGCGTATCTGCCAAACGACGGCCGTAGCCAAACAGAATTGGAACAAGTGAACATGGTGTCCTTCCTTCCAATCCGCCCCGAACGACTACAGCAGATACGGAACGCCACAGAACAATATGAAGTATCGCAGCAACTCTCCAAGGTCATACTCCAATGATGGCCTGATGACAGAAGTCAGCTGCATACTGTACTTCCACGTGAGAGATGAACTGTCCATGCAAGATGGCATCATCTTCAAAGGAGAACGTACTCTGATACCACGTAGCCTGAGATCTGAAATAAAAAAGGCGATCCACTCCTCACACGTCGGAATAGATGGCTGTTTGCGAAGGGCAAGAGAATGCGTGTTCTGGCCGGGCATGTCAGCCGACATCAGAGAGTACATCTCCACATGTGAGACTCGCAAATACGAAGTCGACCAGCCAAGAGAATCACTCATGCAGTACGACGTCCCTGACCGACCATGGCAAAAAGTTGGGACAGATATCTTCTCGTTTGAAGGCAAGTCGACTATTTCTCAAGTTTCACGACTTCTCGGTCGAGTGGAATTTCAAGCACTTGCTGGTCAGTCCAGCGAACCAGAAGGCTAACGGCAAGGCAGAGTTCGTTGTGAAATCTGCCAAGCGACTGATGAGAAAAAACAAAGACACGAACACTGATAAATTTCTGGCACTGTTAGACGTTCGCAACACGCCCACACAAGGTGTTGGAAGCAGCCCGGTCCAGCGGCTCATGAACCGACGAACGAGGACGTTGCTTCCAATGACGAGCGAACTGCTTAAACCGCGCTCCGCGACAGCCACTGAAGTCGATAAGAGACGTCTGCAGCTTAACCAAGCCAAACAGAAGACACACTACGACAGATCTGCCCATGATCTTCCCGTTCTGGAGGATGGAGATACTGTGCGGATGAGACCATTCGTTCAGAGTAGTCGTGTCTGGAGGAAAGCTGTCGTCAACAGGCGTCTAGACGAAAGGTCGTACGAGGTCGAGACAGGCGACGGGGTATACAGGCGCAACCGCGTGCAGCTGAGGAAGTCGGCTGAACCTCCGCTGCAAGTCCGCGCACCGCTCGTCGACGACATCATCAACCCTCAACGAGATGTGGATGCGGAAGACGTTACGCCAATCGAGATGCCGACAACGCCGAAGCCGCATCTACGCCGATCCGTCGAGACGTCCGTCCGCAGATCGTAACGTCGAGATCGGGTCGTCAGGTGAAATCGCCGGACTACCTCAAAGATTACGACTGCAAGTGAAGACTACAGACTGTGTACATTCCGCCTATTTCTAATTTTGTTTGACTCCCCATGAGCTGACGTTTAAATTAGTAACAGCTTATTGTTAGTGAGTAGTATGGATCATTCGTCCAGTGACTCACTATTATGAACATTAATATGTTAGTCAGATTAGACTACTCGCGTAATTTTATGTGAATACTTCCGAACAAGGACAGTTCACTCGTTTACACTATTAGTTGCTATTTTTGAGTAATTGCTACTGTTGCAAGGACTTTTATTGACACTAGTGCTTATGCAATGTTAATCTAGCTTTTCTCTAAAAATGGAAGGAAACACAACAACTTACATATAGTATATTATGTACATAGTGTATACGTATATGTATGTACTATAATATAGGCTCATGCGTTGTAGAACAAAACATAATATTCAGCTTTACATAACTTTTTAAGTTGTGTAAATCTGCATAATATTCAACATACACGGAGAATATTATACAGGTAGTATTTGTGCCAAATTCGTTTGGGCTAGGTTTAACATAATTGAGATATACTGTTATGTTCGATTTAAAAAAATTAAAGTGTACAAGCAACATAGTAATTTTGAAAAATGACATTTAGATAAATATAAATGTGGACAAATGGAACGTTATAGTATATATAGACAATACAACATGTTTACTTTAGTTAATTTGGCATGTCTTAGCTTTATTTGCGTTTTAGCAAAACATAATATTCAGCATGGCATAACATTTTATGTATAAATTCACATCATATTTAATATTTACATAAGCAAAAGATATGCAAAATATTGTTGGTCTAGGATGAACATAAATTTAGATACATTGCACTGCACATAGTAAAAGGTGTAACTGAAAAGGTGTGATGTCATACATTAAAATAATGCATAGCTAATTTTTTTTATTTACAGAAAAAAAACACTCACACATAATCTCAATGTTAACAATCAGTCAACAAACAGAAAAAGGTAACTATCACTAGAAACCACTGTTTAATGGTATCCCTCTGAATAATAATTATTACAGGTAGCTACTGCTAAACGATTTTGCCAAAACAAGACGCCGGCCGCCAGCAACCTTAGCACCCCTGGCTAGTGACGTTGTGACCTAGAAATGGGATGCCTTGCATGAGCATGAACACCTTCGTGTGCTGGCGGGTCATTGCATATTGAGGGGGAGTAGGTTGTTTTAACGCACACATTACGCAATTATTCAGTACTATTGTTCAGCTATGTTATACTAAACGTCGTTAGGTATCATTATATATCGGTACATTAACACATAAAGATTGTATGAACAAGACATTTTTGTAATCACATATGCCGGCTACGGTCCTGCTTGTGCTTTGCAACAGTCTGTCGCGATCACGCTCTGGTCTACCGACTCTGGTCTACGCAAAGTCTGGCGACCCCTCAGATCAAAGCGTATTTTAATAATTTTTGCACGCTTTACGATTAAGAATTAAATGACATATCTAACTGTAGAAGTATCCAGGTGATCAGACTTTAAGTATTGAAGATATGAACAAAATAATGAATACTTGGCGATACATGTATAGTCGAGGCGTTACGCGAAAGTCCGTCGCGAACAGGGTCTACTGACTTGCGAAGGTTGGCGCCTCCTTAGATCAAAACGTATTTTAATAATTTTGCACACATCACATGAGTACGAATTTAACGGAGTGTAACTTTTGAAGATACGAACAAAACAAGGACTGCTTGACAATATATATAGCCGATGCGCTGCGCGAAAGTCCGTCACTCTGATCTGTCCACTTTCGATGGTCCGCGCTTCCTCAAATCAAAGTATTTTAATATTTGTTGGCACACACGAGTAAGAATTTAACGGCGATCGGGATAGTTGTCGAGATATGGGCGCATGAACAATCGAACTGAGCGCGTGGCGTGATGTCTGCAAGCGCCCCAATTTCGACTTTGTATCCCATTACCAATCGCGGGACGGGCTCTGTTGAATTGTTGAAAAATTGAACCGCGCACGTGGCGCAATCGGGATAGGGATGTGTTTCAAGATCGTGTAACTGTCTATAGCCACAAGTAGGGTTACGATGCAAATATAGCAGGGCGTCGTGTAAAAAAGGCAGGACGTTCTTTCTGTCTTGTCTGGGTATCAGGGTGTCACTGAAGAACCGTAACGCCCTGCAAATTCGACCTAGGCAGAACTGTCAAGATTACACGTTTTGGGTCTTTACTTGGAGTAATATAACTAGCTTCACAATGCATGATTATGTTCTCAGTGAACTGATTATTGTTGCATTTCTGCGTTTGGTTTGTGTATATATATAACATATTTGCTTGTGTAAAATAGAGGCGATGTTTGACGACGTATTTTAAGCTACTTTGTTCAATGTAAATAGACGACAAGGCGATCTTTCACGATTTGACCTAATGCAAATATCGATCATTTGGAATTGCCAAATTATATATTTATATATATATATATATATATATACACACACACATATATATATACATATATATTATATTACCTCACAAATGCAACATTATCAACAAAGTACAGTGACTCTCTTATAATGATAACAATCGGTAACAGCTAAATATGTGCTTATGTCACGCTGAATCATGCACATTGTAAACAATTCTCGTAAAAAAAAATTATTTACAAATGGCGACGCCAGCTAATATTGATATAAAATAATGGGTTTACTTTAATATATATATATATATATAGAGAGAGAGAGATAGAGAGAGACTCACGAAAAAATGGAACACGTTTATTATCTAAACTTCTGCGGAGCTTTGCCATTCAGTTATTAAAATGAATATCCCATTTTATTTGTTTAAGGATAAAACATGGTCTTATCCGTTAGGAAAGATAACTTTAGCAAGTTTCAACAAGATTTGCTTCGTCTGTAGCTAAAGACCGAAACATGGGGTGATTTTGGCATAAAAATGTAAACATTTGACGACCGTATTTCAAAGCTAAAAACAAACATTTACAGGAATATATGCAGGCTTCCTTTTATTTTATTCAATATTTGCCCATAGGTAGTACTAGTAGAAGGTGGTGGCAGACGATGGAGAGGAAGTCCAAGGCTGGGATGAAAAAACAGCATAAAACAATACCTGGGGAGGGCTGACGTGAACAGCCATGAATAGATGGTCACTGCGGACGTGAGAGAGAGGTGGGCAGAATTCATAAGAAACGTAGAAGAAGCTACCAAGTGACGTAGACCCCACCACGCAAGGGAGCAAGGGGAAGAAGAAGATATGCCCAAAGGTATATGTAGGTGCGAAAACTAATTGTTGAGTTATTGGGGTAAGAATCTGGCATTGTCTTTCAAAAGACAGTAGTTTAGGTGTACTAGATTATATTTGTAAAAAGGAATGAACCAAAATATTGTTCTGCTATAGAAACCCTCCCTGAGTTGATTTCTAGAAAAAATAACAAACATTGTAAGAGAGAAATTCGAAAACTGAAAGAAATTCGTCCCTTTACTTCGAGTCTGTCACTCTGTATTTTCCAAAACGAATAAGAAGGAGAAACATATTTTAAAAATATCCTACATAGTGCTTGATCCATTTGCAATTCATGTATACAAAATCATTAATCAGTGATTTGCAGTTAACGAGTAGCAAAGTATTAATCCATTCCATCCCTCAAAACGTCGCGTCTGATTCACTGTGAATGGCAAAAATGTTCAAGTTCAATACATTGTATTATTCAGTAAGACCCAATCTATATTTTGGACAGAAAAATTGCAATGTTTGCTTAAAGGAAATAAAAACAAGGCATTAGCTAAAATCCGTTTTCCATGTGTACAGAAAGTTTAATATTGCATGTAACATTCGAGAACATTAAAAAAATACAGAAAAATACATTTGTAGCATAAATTCGATTTTAAACCCGTCTGTGTAGCGATTCCCGCGGAAAATAAAAATTTAATGAGCTAGGCGATCACGTGGTATCTTAACGTCACACATGACTCACACTCGCAGCAGGCCGACCCTTTCTATGCATTCAGAGCATGTTTACATGGATAATGTTGGGGTCGAAACGAGCGTCAGAATGAGTTGTTATGCAATAATCCGATGTAATACAAACACTAGTCATCATAGAAAAACAAGCGGTTATCTTACGGTTCCACATGAATTCAATTTTATTCAAAACAAAATGAATGCAAATGAGCCTACAAATCGACTAGATTTCGCCGAGCTTGGCCCTGGGCTCGTTTTCAGAATAATTATATCGAATGCAACCAATACGGGAGATAATGTACACCAATATACATACATAGCAAACATATATCGTATCCAGCTACAGAAAATAACGTGTAAAATCTCATAATATCACTAGAATATCGATATATGAAGGAGGAGTTGTACAATTTATCATAACAACTGAAATCAGTCAGCGAATTGCTATCGGCCTTAATAGCTCAGTTGGTAAACGCGTTGGTTCCTTTACGTCTGTTTTACAATCGGGCGACGCAGGTTCAATCCTGACAGCATGCAAACTATTTATTTTCTTTACACTTTTGTTGTTGATGTTTTCACGAAGTAATATAAACCAAATCATTTAGTATACTATGATGCACTGTTTGTAAATATTTTTAAATATTTTTGTAGTAATTATTTATTCGCCACAAAAATGAAAATATGGTCATTATATACAACGATGTTTCTAAATTGTATTTATCCAGACAGATCACAATCTGTTTTCACATATATAATTACAATATTAGTATATTACTGTACAATATATTTACAATTAATAAATTAGATATCCATTACATTATATTTGTTTGAATAAATAAAATTTAGAAACATCGTTATATAATGACCATATTTTCATTTTTGTGGCAAATAAATAATTACTACAAAATAAAAATTATTTACAAACAGTGCATCATAGTATACTAAATGATTTGGTTTATATTACTTCGTGAAAACATCAACAACAAAAGTGTAAAGAAAATAAATAGTTTGCATGCTGTCAGGATTGAACCGGCGTCGCCCGATTGTAAAACGAATGACAAGTAACCAACGCGCCCTACACACTTAGCTAGCGGGACCAGCGGAAACTCTCTCTGATTTAAGTTGTTATGGTAAATTGTACACAACTCCTTCATATATCGATATTCTAGTGATATTATGAGATTATACACGTTACTTTATGTAGCTGGATACAATATATGTTTGCTATGTATGTTTATTGGTGTACATTATCTCCCGTTGGTTGCATTCGATATAATTATTCTGAAAACGAGCCCAGGGCCAAGCTCGGCGAAATCTAGTCGACATGTAGGCCCATTCGCATAGGTTGTTTTGAATAAAATTGGATTCATGTGGAACCGTAAGATAACTGCTTGTTCCTCTATGATGACTAGTGTTTGTATTACGTCGGAACATTGCACAATAACTCATTCTGACGCTCGTTTCGACCCAAAAGCTATACTTGTAAACATGCTCTGAATGCATGGAAAGGGTCGGCCTGATGCGAGTTTGAGTCATAAGTGACGTCACATCTCGGCATCCCGAAAAGCGCGCCAAAAATATGCATATTCGAAAATGTCCGGATGTACAGCATAAAACGTGGAATTTCTAATTCATTGAATTTTTTTGATTTTTTTTGCTTGGTGGACGTGGAAATAGATAGCAGGATGTAATATAACATAAATTCAAGCAATAGATGTTTTTATTCCCTTTAACTTAAGATAATCGTATAAACCTGCCAGTTGGGCATTAGCGCCTACTTCTGGAAAGGTTTCGCCATTGTAACCTGTATTTTCACAAAGATCATTTTGCGAACAACTGGCTGGCAATCTACTAACAATAGGGACCATTGCATAGTTTATATCCATAACTTCCAGAAACCATAGCTAGTTAATGTAATGTAATTGTTCTACATAATGTCATCTTAATTTATTTATTTCATTATATAATTCTACACCTGTAAATTTTATTAATGTCTAGACACGCATTAATTACACTGGTGTTTTTGGCCGCTGTAATCACTGTTGACTGACATATGTAGACATAATAATATGCTCACGTGCCATGTGCCAGGGCAGTCATAAGCAGGCTGCTAGCAGTCAAAGTTGTAACATTGTACATAGGCACAGTATTGGATGACGTTACCGTACTGACTTTGTAGAACTTGTAGTGGACTAAATATTTGTTGATAAATTGTAACAAGATAATTATGACAGTTTCTTCAGGGCATCTGGAGCAGCATTATATATAGATTTAGTAATTCTTTAATGTGTATCATTTTCTGTAGTCGGATATTTCTATTCCCGTAATACGGCGGCAGTTTCCGTAATCTGAGTTGAATTTCCGTAATGATTACATAGTAGGCAGCCCTGTAGCACGGGTTTTTACATTCAGATTGTTTTTGTGAAATTACATAGTACCTCAACTTCATTATGCACATTACAGTGTTATTCACAGAGCGACTAGTTCAATTAGTTACTGGAAAGTAACATACAAAAGGGAAACGGCTGAGAAGTAACATATTACTACGTATTATTTTATATTATAAAATACTGTTTTATTCAAACGTTTTGCGATTGAAATTTATTCATAGGTCATTCGGTGTCTTATCAACACATTTACATGAATTGTTTTGAAATGAGTTTGTCAAAATTTATTTTAGTTTTAGTTGCATTCTGAGATAATTAATCTATTTTAATACAAATATCCCGTATTTTTAATACACATATCCCGTAAATCAACATTCCCAACAAGCTACATGTAATGTTCCTCCATGTCATGTAAACTTTGTTCTTATAATATTCAATTTCAAGATAATACAGTGCAAAGGTTGACAAAATAGTATCCGCATATCATACGCATAATTATTTTTCTCACTTACCAAACCTGATGACTGATATTTTTGCAATGACTTCATCGAATCGAATGATAATAACAATACTATTTATTACTTATAGAGCGCAATTACATTTAAGTTTTGTAGCTTAGTTTTAGGCTGTTTTAATTTGTGAAATAACCTCACTACGCCGACATAATTGCTAAGCGGTTCACCAGGGGAGCCCGTCTACAAAAAAGTGCAGTGGCGGACTCTATCGGGAATAACAAATAACGCTTACAATTGTGGGAAGTCAAGTCAGAGGAAATACACAGAAACTCGGTATACGAACTGTGTCCACCAACAAAATCTCCAACCGTGCTGTTTTGTTGCGATATGTCGTAATCACCATCGACACCCTGCACACGAAAGGCGGAAAACGTTGCAATAGTCCAGTAGAAATTGACGATGACCCGGACATGTTGGTTAAAAAGCCAATTTTTTTTTTAAGGTGACCAGTAGGGTTTCCTGAACTTCAAAAAACCCCAACCAAAATCAACCCTGGGGAACTTTGTTTTTACCCCAATCCTTGTTTTTGGGTGTTTCGGTCCAATTTCGAAGTAACACTTTTTGTTTGCGTTTGTTAATCATATGTTTAACTGTTTCATTTATTGGTTAATACGTTTGTAATGATATGTATACTGGTCTATTAAGCCACACATTAATGATGGAGTTTAATTAATCAAGTAAGTAGTTAACCAATTAATTAATTACTTAGTAATATGTTTCTTATATAGCACTCCGTCCCAACGTTTTTCTGGGATTTAACTAACATCTTAACTAAGATCACATTAATGTCACTTATATATACCCCAAACAGTGCACGGTATAGCATTCGAACTTGAATATAACTAGGAGATCATAAATATTATACCTGTAATCTTCTAATTATTATATGTTAAACATCACCATCAGCATTGTCATCATCGTCACTGTCGGGTAGCTGTACAAGAGTTGGGCCGTTTGCGCACTGTCCTTGACATTTGCAGTGGACGCTACAGGCAAGACGTACACAATTTATCTTGGTGCTTGTAAAAACAACGGATCTCTTGTAGAATATGTTCGGGTGCTGGTTTTTTGTCTGTGCTGACGGGCACTACTGAGTGTGCGTTACAGTGGAAGCCATATTGTTTATTTCTGTCCAATACCGTCTTCAGATTAACCCAAGTAGAAACCTGCAGGTGCACTCTGAGTGAATGGAATTAGCATGCTCGACTTGTCGATGGAATTCTTGATGAAATCATGTGCATGTATCGTAGGTCGTCGAGACTTACATTTCAGTTGCTTTTGGTGTAAAGTGAAACCATATACCGCTCCCCAGATGTTACAATGTCGGCGCACGATGCAGTGTTACTGCCGAATATGGCAACGATCGATGTTTTCAGTTCTGTTGAAGATCTTAAAACTTTCATATGTTTGACTTTGCCAATACCATAGATAGCTGACGTTGTGTCACAGCCAGACATAGCGTGTGCAAATGGCAGGCACTTACACGTCTCCTTATCGAGAGCATGTTGACCAGTGCGGATACTGATTAGTCTTTGTTTGATTTACATGCAAATAGTGGACTTCTCAGGCGCATGATCAAGCAGGATTACAATAGGGTACACTTCGCAATTGTGGTATCCGCATATCCTTCCTCGCCAGCGTGACGCACCTCGATACTTTCTTTCAGCAGGTAAGTAGAGAGGAGATTAATGAGTTGCTGTTTGTTGTGCTTGTTTGAAAGACAACTACTTTTGTCTGAAGGCACTGGAGTGTTACGTCCAACCAACTCATCGATGGAAAGGATCTTGCCCAATTTACGTCGCTTCTGTTCGGGTTCCTTGGTGGTGAGTACTACATAGCTGTCGAACACTATGAACCAGGCCCTATCGTGTGCTGCCAAGTGGAGAACAAACATCACATAAGATGAACACACTTCATGAAAGGTACCTGTCTTTGGCCAGGGTATCTGATGCAGAACGGCACATCCATCCACAACTGTGGCTTTGTCATCAATTCCATCTTTGCAGACAACATGGGGATCGAGGGTAGCAAAGTACGAAACTAATTAAGACTTCACTGGCCTTCGCATTGTGCCGTTGTCGTGGAATAAAGCTGGGGCGATCTGGTGGTCCAGAAGTATATGCCTTGGCCAATAGTCTCTGGTACAGCTCCGGCGACGACATGCCCACTTCTTTTCCATCTTTCAGTTTGATAGTTTTCCTCATATCTGCGAAGGTTTTCACTCGGTCTGACTTCCTGAGAACGATGTCTCTGTAGTTCTGGTCTATGATTTTCTGATGGATTTTCATTCCAATATCCACAGCTTGTTGTACAATGACTCTCTCATCAGCTATGACCCCAGTTGCAACATTTTGCAGGTGCTCGTCATTGTCGATGGAAAATGGGTTGTGACTTCGCAGAAAGGTCAGGAATTTGGCCAGATCAATGTTGTCCTGTGTGATGCGACAGTGAGTTTGAAAATCGTGACCTCTCGAGTGTTCGTACGAGTTGGCATACATTCAGATGCAACAACCTGGTTTGTTGCCTGATATGATTTAGTCACATTTCTTGAGGCAGCGTAAGTATTTCCACATTTGTCATGAATATACTGATCACCTACATTATTGAATTTTTTCAGCCAACCCATCACCTCGTAGTTTTGACACAGCCATCAATTAATATATCCATTTCTTTCTAAGTTTAACCATTAAGCCACCACCACCTTCTTAACAAATGACACGTTGCTCCATATCAGTGACCCGTTCCTGAAAAAGATGTTTGACTATGTTCTAGACAATCTTCATAATATGACTATGTGTACTATTATTATGGGTAATATGTTCAACAACAGTTGCTAACTTTACTTTATATAATTACTAAAACAGAGATTTCGGATTTAACATGCTATCTTACTAACTATGAATTTTTCACTAATAATTCAACCAAGATCTACCGTTACGCCTTAGCTACAAAATGATGAACGATGTCATGTTTGGCTTTCCATACCACACATTTTCAAATCGCTCAAACATATAAATGCATAATAATCCAGAACAATCAATACAACAATTTATTATAACTTTTCTAACCATCTGTAAACAAGTAATTAATACAATAGCTGTTATTTATTTAGAATATAGATCCACTGCATAAAATGTCTTGAGGGTTGTTCTATTAAGTACTACGGATTTTGGTTAAATTAATATATATGTGATATTATCGCTCGTGTTTGGATTTTAAAACATTGACTTTCGATACGCAATTGTAAGATCTAATCTAGTGGCAAACACTTGATTTCTTATATTAGCGAGTTAGTGGATACATAAAATACAAATCACCACAATTAAGTATCATAATCGTTAGCTTGCTGGCCAGTGGAAGTCAGTGCGCCAAAACTCATTTGCATGGACAGCCAATAAAAAGAAAATGTTAAAAAAAATGACTGACAGGGTACGTATATAGTTCATAAAAAATCGAGGTTCCCAGGGTTGATTTTTTTTTCTTTTTTTCTGGAAGTTCAGGAAACACTACTGGTCATCCTAAAACAAAAATGACTTTTTAACCAAAATGTCCGGGTTTGGTAAAAAATGTGCTGATTTCTACAGGACAACAAATGTCAAACTCCATGTCCACTACAACACATATAATGTCTATTTTATCAATATATGCAACTATTTTATCAATAATAAAGATTCTCTTGCAAACATAGCAATAGGAAAATAAGCTTAACACAAATCATTATATTTAGGCAAATATTGTTTAAACAGGAACCTAAATTTCATGCACTAGCTAATTATATTAACTATGTATACATGCACTTCATTGAAAAGGTAATCTTATATAGCGCAGTATCCAGTCCTCGTGACAGCTCAAAGAGCTTTACACTTTAATATCTCGCAGACCTGTTCAATCGAACACCATTTCAACTTCTCTGGGAAGCATATAGCCACGATGCAATTAATGCGCGAAGACTATTTGTACACATATCCTCCAATGTCTATGGCCAGTTACTCACCCATACAGCTGAGTGAACTGAAGCAATATAGAGTAAACGATTTTTTGTTCCTGAATCGACACCGCCGCACAGGATTCGAACTGCTCCTGTGCTCCTGTGCAATTGCGAACCTCTAAAGATAAACTCAGCCAATAATATCGTTTGCCTTGAAGTTCGGGTGGTTTTCATTTCAGTCAACAAGTTTGTCCATGTCACGATTCATGCTTGGGCAGTAGAAAGTATTAAACATAATTAATAATACATTATTTATTATTGGAGAATGTTGCCCTGTTTGCAACGGAAAATGCCATTTCATAGAGAATGTTGCCCTGGTTCAACGGAAAGTGCCCTTTCATGGAGAATGTTGCCCTGTTTACAACGGAAAGTGCCCTTTCGTGGAGAATATTGCGCTGTTTGCAACGGAAAGTGCCCTTACGTGGATAATAAATGTTGCCCTGTTTGCAACGGAAAGTGCCCTTTCGTGGATAATGTTGCCCTGTTTGCAACGGAAAGTGCCCTTTCGTGGAGAATGTTGCCTTGTTTGCAACGGAAAGTGCCCTTTCGTGGAGAATATTGCGTTGTTTGCAACGGAAAGTGCCCTTTCGTGGATAATGTTGCACTGTTTGCAACGGAAAGTGCCCTTTCATGGAGAATGTTGCCCTGTTTGCAACGGAAAGTGCCCTTTCATAGAGAATGTTGCCCTGTTTACAACGGAAAGTGCCCTTTCGTAGAAAATATTGCGCTGTTTGCAACGATAGTGCGTGCCCTAACAGCCCTTCCACGGAGAATGCTGTCCTGCCTGTTTGCAACGAAAGTGCCTTTTAATGGAGAATGTTGCCCTGTTTGCAATTAAAATGCCCTTTTTAAAAATGCGCATCTTGAGACATGATCACTATTAGATTGCCTTTTTATGGTGCAATTTATCTATTTCCACACAAGCTTTGATCACAACTAGCTGCCTTTTTACGAGAAATAATCAGGACCTTCCTCTCAATAAATAGTCAATTTTAAGAAAGTTTGCCATTTTACAAGATTTTGCTATCTAAATCTGTATAAGGAGTATAATGGGCTGATAATGATACCTTGTGATAAGGCTTAACTGGGGAGGGGGCATGTGAAAGGGCTGATAGTAGTACCCCACTTTGTATATTAAAACACTCGATGGAGTCGCTGATTGAATTTTGATAACAACTATAGTTCACAACGCAGCGAGTTTCCCTTACGTATTAGTCAAACCGGGGCACTGATCCCGGCGTATACGCCTTACCGTCAGCCAAGATCAACGTTTTGAGTAAACAACGTCTGTATCCGGAGCTGTTCCTATGGCCATGAAAATATAAGGCATGGATAGTTTTGACCGTGAACCATTGTTTGATTTTTAAGGTATTGCGGCCAGTTGCCAGGGTATTTTTGAGGCCTGGAAAAAATGTTGCGGCCAAGGGCGATACGGCCGCCGCCCATGAAGTATGTTTACTGGTAAAATTTCTAAACAGAAACAAATCAGCTTGTTATTCACATAATTTATGAAAACCTTGATCTTGAAAGAGCTGTATCCAACACCAGTAACTTACTTCTGTGCCGTGATATAAATGGTGTTGTAAATGTCGACTTTCAAAATGCAAACGGCTGATCCTAACGCAGATAAAACATAGTTTCAGCTCTGGACACTTGCCTGCGGTGATGTGACTTTACAAGACAAAGATCATTGAATTGTGTGAGCAGTTTCACTGGAAGCTGCTGAGATTAATTACAGTACACCAACTACTAACAATGCTCAGAAAGAACCAAACATTGGCAGGGTTACGACCAACATGTGTTGCATTACTATCTATGTAAATTTATTATAATACTGCGCTTTATTATTGATTAAGATTTATTCGTAGATTGTCAACATTAGTATTCACTAAAGGACTAAAGATTGCTTGCATCAAAGACAATCAATTATATAACATGATTTATATGATGTAGATAAATTGTTTTGAAAACTACGTACAAATAAATTACTTCATATTATAAGATCTACAAATAAAAACAGTACATTAACGTCTTCTTTAACATTATTTGTTTCAAATTATAAAACGACTACAAATTTAAGATAAATCTGCATGTCAGTCAATCGTCTTGTCGAGAAAAGAAATGAGATTGTTTGCACTTGGAAAATACGATGTATCAAACATATGGTCAATGTGTTCATATCAGCTCATAATAGTCACAGCGCTAAACATTGTATCAGTTTCTGACTAGGTAGAAATTAGAAACATATGCAATGTATTTTCAACTCCATAATTATGATCACACGCAGCGTCAATTACTAAACGGTCCCGCTTATTGACTTTTATTGTGGTGTTAGCGTTGGCAAGTGCGTTGACGTGGGTGACGTTTTTAAAGACAGCATTTATACAATTTTTAGTACACTAATTATTCACAAATTGTTTCCTTGTGTCGTCCAGTAAATCACATGCATTTTATTGACGGTGTAACACCACATTGAGGCGAAATCTCCATCTGAATGCACTGAAGTAACACTTAAATTAAAAAGGTACGCGAACTTTTGCGTTAGCGTGCCATTAGTTTGTTTTTATAAAAATGTATGCTGTAATCCCGTATTTGAGGAAATTGTTATAATAAATTATTCGAGAATAGCACTTACGAAAAATCGCCATTTAACAAATAAAAATGGCAGTAAGAAATTCGTAAGTCGTTCGGGAATACGGAAAACTGGAAAAGGCAAACATGTATGTTAAAACACGGCCGTTTGTGCCCAGTCCACCAAAGACTGGATTTACGTACAGTTTTTTGAACAGTAGTCGTTCGTACCCACCAAATGTTCATGTATTTTTTATTTATTTACACACATAGACAAACCTAGTTCAATTTATAAATACAAATTAATATATATATGTATATATATAAGTTATGTGTAATGTACTAATCTGTAAAAAGTACCTTCAAAGGAAAATATGAGACATTTTGTAATTGCCATAAATTGGGCACCAACGCTATTTTATGCATTGGGTACGAACCACTGGATCCTCACGTATATATATATATAGTACTATACTCAGTACTACACTCAAAACAACATTTAAAGTGATCAACATTTTCTATTTTATCAACATGTACCACAATGTTAACGTTATTGTTTAACTGACTTTGTTTTGACATAGCATGGATTTGGTGTTACCTATATTAAAGGGAATAAAAACATATATTGCTTGAATTCATGTTATATTACATCCTGCTATCTATTTCCACGTCCACCAAGCAAAAAAATTCAATGAATTAGAAATTCCACATTTTATGCTGTACATCCGGACATTTTCGAATATGCATATTTTTGGCGCGCTTTTCGGGATGCCGAGATGTGACGTCACTTGTGACTCAAACTCGCATCAGGCCGACCCTTTCCATGCATTCAGACCATGTTTACAAGTATAGCTTTTAGGTCGAAACGAGCGTCAGAATGAGTTATTATGCAATTTTCCGACGTAATACAAACACTAGTCATCATAGAGGAACAAGCAGTTATCTTACGGTTCCACATGAATCCAATTTTATTCAAAACAACGTATGCGAATGGGCCTACAAGTCGACTAGGTTTCGCCGAGCTTGGGCTCGTTTTCAGAATAATCATATTGAATGCAACCAACGGGAGATAATGTACACCAATAAACATATATTGTATCCAACTACATAAAGTAACGTGTATAATCTCATAATATCACTAGAATATCGATATATGAAGGAGTTGTACAATTTACCATAACAACTTAAATCAGTCAGAGAGTTTCCGCCGGTCCCGCTAGCTCAGTGGGTAGGCGCGTTGGTTGGTTGTCGTATATTTTACAATCGGGCGACGCCGGTTCAATCCTGACAGCATGCAAACTATTGATTTTCTTTACACTTTTTTGGTTTATGTTTTCAGGAAGTAATATAAACCAAATCATTTAGTATACTATGACGTACTGTTTGTAAATAATTTTTATTTTGTAGTAATTATTTATTGGCCACAAAAATGAAAATATGGTCATTATATAACGATGTTTCTAAATTTTATTTATCCAAACAAATATAATGTAATTTATTAATTGTAAATATATTGTACAGTAATATATTGTAATTATATATGTGAAAACAGATTGTGATCTGTCTGGATAAATACAATTTAGAAACATCGTTGTATATAATGACCATATTTTCATTTTTGTGGCGAATAAATAGTTACTACAAAATAAATAAAAAATATTTATAAACAGTGCATCATAGTATACTAAACGATTTTGTTTATATTACTTCGTGAAAACATAAACAAAAAAAGTGTAAAGAAAATCAATAGTTTGCATGCTGTCAGGATTGAACCGGCGTCGCCCGATTGTAAAACATACGCCAAAGAACCAACGCATTTACCAACTGAGCTATCAAGCCAGACAGAAATTCGTTGACTGATTTCAGTTGTTATGATAAATTGCACAACTCCTCCTTCATACATCAATATTCTAGTGATATTATGATATTTTACACGTTACTTTCTGTAGCTGGATACGATATGTTTGCTATGTATGTATATTGGTGTACATTATCATCCGTTGGTTGCATTCGATTTAATTATTCTGAAAACGAGCCCAGGGGCAGGGCCAAGCTCGGCAAAACCTAGTCGACTTGTAGGCTCATTAGCATTCATTGTTTTGAATAAAATTGAATTCATGTGGAACCGTAAGATAACTGCTTGTTCCTCTATGATGACTAGTGTTTGTATTACATCGGATTATTGCATAACAACTCATTCTGACGCTCGTTTCGACCCCAACATTATCCATGTAAACATGCTCTGAATGCATAGAAAGGGTCGGTCTGCTGCGAGTGTGAGTCATGTGTGACGTTAAGATACCACGTGATCGCCTAGCTCATTAAATTTTTATTTTCCGCGGGAATCGCTACACAGACGGGTTTAAAATCGAATTTATGCTACAAATGTATTTTTCTGTATTTTTTTAATGTTCTCGAATGTTACATGCAATATTAAACTTTCTGTACACATGGAAGACGGATTTTAGCTAATGCCTTGTTTTTATTTCCTTTAAGTAATGATGATCTGCGTATGCCTAGAGTCAAACATGAATTTGCCAAAAAGGCATAAGATATCGCGTAGTTGAGACAATTAATAACACACCTAATATTTAGTTTGGTTTCTTAAGGGCAATCTTGGCCGAATCGTTACTTGCCGAATAAAAGCATGAAAATTGGACCATATATTTAAAATTTCACTGCAAATTTGATTAGAGGGGGCACACCTCAGATTTATGCATATATATATATATGTGTATATATATATACACACACACTGTATATATTCAATAACATCACTGTTTTTATGTATGAATGTATATGTGCACTTATCCATGCATGTTTTTATTCCTTTAATGTATGTATGCATTTATTCATGCATCACTTCTCGACACGGGAACACGTGCAAATTAAAGTCCGGCCGGGGACGCAACTCATATGCTTGCCTGGTAGATGCTGCGTTTGACGTGTTGCAGCAGTGCATCCTCTGTTGGTGGCAGACGATCGAAGGCGCAGTTTTTCTTCGTGAAAAATTCTCGTCTTGCCTCGTTAATAGACGTTGCTGCACTTGGCTTTTCATACATAGTGATGACGAACTTCTCCGTCAACTTAACTTCTGGACTAGACACGTCTAACTTGGCAAATGGTGACCTCGCTATGGTTGCAAATGCCTCAGTCACACCAGGAACTTCAGACCAAACCTTCCCAGTCGACCTTTTCCCCACGCCATGGAACGCTGGAACTATATCATAGTCCGTCATGGCATGGAACATCAGGAAACCCCTAGACTTCCGCTCTTCAAGGCTGTCAGAAACGGTGTTGACGTCTATGCTTTCTTTCGAATGCCACCCACAGTTGCAAGTTACCGACGGTCGTTGTCAAACAGAGGAACAATCCAGTGATGCTGAAGACAACATCCGTGTCTACAGTGCGCGCCACGACTGTCATCGTCTCTTGCTGAAGAGCATGTAGTGAGTGGTGCACTACACGCGTGTCTGCCTCTTCGTGGGAACACAATTCATCAAGGACTGTCCCATGAACAGTTACACTGTCACCACCTTGTCTTCTGGCCATTGCTGCGTATGGAATTGTTTCTCTAAGAAACTTGAAAAGATCCTCCTTGGTTTTTTTTAACTCGCAGGAACTCTGGCCATTTCTTTGGAACCTTGGCTTGTCTTGTAACTCGCACTCACCCGCCGTGTCCGCGCTTCTCACTGGCTGTTCGTTTCAAGCTGGTATCGACATATTTGTTCCACACAATGTCCAACCTCGATTCAAGTTCCCTCTTGATGAATGGTATGGACACTTGCTCTGTGTATTCCTGGAACGTTGCGCAGCCTGTAGGGGTTAAAATGTGAGTTAGGACAAGTCCATCAAAAACTGTTGCGTCTACTAATAGAGGAGCCTCGGCTTGGTCTGGAACATGAAGACAAGACAGCAGGTTCGACTTTGTACCAAACCCACTTCTCAAATTGTGATAGAGAGGGCGGGAAAGGTTGGTTCTCGTGTGCAAAAAATACGACAGGGACGCCATCGCGGACTTGATTTGCAATGTACAACTTGCCAAACAGGGATGCGTCTGACTTGATGTTCGACAGCTGCATGTCTTTCTTCTTCTCCAGCTTCGGTTTTCTAGCGTGGGAAAGCCGTTTCTCTTCCTTGATCGGGGTGCTGAATGGCATGCTCCTTTCGTATTTTGAAATTCAAGGTCAAAAACACAAAATCTGACGTGGTGCCCCCTCTAATTGCATTCGCAGTGAAATTTTACATATATGGTCCCATTTTCATGCTTTTATCGAGCAAGTAACGATTCGGCCAAAAATGGCTTTAACAAACCAGACTAAATGTCACGTGTATTATTAACTCAACTACGCGATATCTTATGCAGCCCTCTGTGCAGTAGTCTATTATCTATATTCCAAGTAAAACTTGGCATTAAAATAAAACTGTCGAACATGTATCATGATGAGTTCTTTCTAATTTAATGTAAAGCCTGAAGGGCCAAGGGATTTGTTGATCGTGAATTTTATTGTCGACCGTCGGCTTCGCTAGAACCGGCATTCGCCGCATTGTCGGTAATGCAGTCGCACTCAGCTGCTGCTTACCTTAAACATATAGTTAATAAACATTAAAGTGGTGTAACTAGCATGGCAGTCTGATACGGAGATCAAATTTAAATGTAGCATTGTCATCTATGACAAGGGATCCATGGCGAAGTAAGCACAATTACGCACAACGTTATACTGAACGTCCTGAATTTCGCCGTAGACAATAGGAAAACATCGTTTTAACAACAAATCTGGACAAACTCTTCCATAAGATAGTCATACTATAAATCTCTACCGTATATCTGATAACATTTGTGCAAACAAATTTGAAAAACATGAAAAACATGCTAGCGCAAATAGTCGCTTTACGTGTAGGCCGCAAGGTGAACCCGTTTTTCGCTTAGTACCGTTCCGTCCTCTCGGGGACTAAGAAATAAACACTTATAATCTGAGTACGCGATATGTTGCACTTCCTAGAAACAGTTTACCTCAAAATATGTGCCAGTTTAAAAGTTTAACTCGCGTTTATGGTGGACTATGTTGTTTCGTTCGGGAGGAGTAATTATTAATCTAGATCAAGCTCAAGGCTCGGTTGAGTAATCTGACGTAAATATGGCTGTCCTCATGGCGAAATGAACATTGTTGTAACGCCCCAAGAGAACACTTTTATGGGCTTTCTATGTTTCGAACACGTCGCGAGTGGCACCATCCAGCCGATTAAAACTCATACATTGAGTAAATATCGTGATTGCCAACATACGTGGCTTAATTTGGTCGGTGTGCATCATGATCAAGTACGTTTGCCTGAAGCTGAAAAATCAGCGACACGGCCACGCCCACACAGGCACAACCTTGGCGTCTGCTCATCTGGATACTTCTTTGTTTCACTTCTTCTTTTAATAACATTAATCATATTGAATACGGTATTACATATTGTATATATATAATGTTGCATATAGTTATAAAGTGTATATTTTGTCATCTTATCAAATAGTTACAGAGGACATGTGATGATTAGTTTTACCTTTGGTATTTATTAATATTTAAAAACTGTTGTGTTAAAAATGTAATAAATGCATGATAATAAGAATATTATATTTATTGTTACCCATGTACAAAGATGCAACAAGTAGTTTTTGCATTATGTAATTGATTTACCCATTCATTTTCAGGCCCTGCATATTCTCAAGCTGATCAATACATGGAATATTATCGAGGTGATCAGGACAATTTGGAATTTGTTTTAATAAAAATCAGTTTCACTTCACATATCTCCATCGACTCTCCAATGAAACCTACTAACTTCAGAATATTAACTGTTTACACAATTTGCTGTCAACATTTTTAACTTTTTAAATTTATATAATTTCCTTCATATAATTTTTTATTGTTAAAACTGTGTTTCCTTCAATATTGACATTACCTCTCCAGAAACATGTGCATTACTTTTCAAATATTTTTCTTTCTCAGAGAATTAATGTTAAATCAGTATTGAAATAAAACTGAGAAACCAGATATTTTTTACATGCAATATGTTATGCATTTTAGATGTGTTATTTCCCAAGCAGCAGTAATTGTAATCTTTAAACAATTCCAATAAACAATTAAATTAATTATTGTAAACCATTTTTATCCGGACACACAATGGAACTCCGATACCAGGCTCTCTCCCAGGAAGCCTTTGTTGCGGCAATGATGAGCAGGGACACCGGGCTCACACATGCGGCACAACATGGCATCAGGAAACAGTCACTTATGGATGCGGCACGACTCCTATCTCATGAAGTTGCATCCTTCGTGGAAGGAAACAACTTCAACCCTGAGGCCGAATATGTACGACGCATAGCTGATTGGCATGAAGGGCGTGGACTCTCAGACGAACAACGAAGTCGATACAACCTCGCTATGCTCAACTATTTGGTGAAGGACTGTATGTCATGGATCGACCTTGACAACCGTGACGACAGCCTTATTGACATATAGGAACCTCGCTATTAAGGTCATCCTTGAGACTGGCCAAAAGGTAACATGAATAACGAGGTGACCATACATGCGAGACTAATTTCATATAAATTACTGACATAAAAATAATTGTGGTCTATCGTAAGTTGACCTTAATTGCGGGGTGGCTTATTACCGAGGTGACGGTAAAGCGAGGTTCAACTGTATTACGTCAAAGTTGTTTAGTAAAACTTTGATATGCACAAATTTTTCCTTTAATATGAACGTATCCTTGGTAATTTTTGGAAACACAATTATTCGAAAATAAATCTTCCGAAAATTGTAGTACAAAATCTTTTCAGCAATTTGATATGTGATTAGCTGTATGAATTGTAAATAAAAATTGATTAATGTTAAAATGTACATAATTTAGTAACTTATTATTTTTAAGTAGAGAAAAGTACATAACATACTGGCATAATATAATAATTTTTTAGTCATATGAAGTTCATTTTTTATTTTATGAGATAACTTTTTGCCCATGTGATATTGCTCATTTCCTGTATGACCTTTTAAATGTAATTGAATAATTATTTCCACTAACAGCAAGTACATTGGAATTGTCTGGTTTGACACAACAGACCGATGGATGGAATCAGGGGCTTTTCCTGGGAGACGTTTGTTGAAGTGACAACAAACACAGAGAACCAGGAGCAGAGGAGGCTTCTGAATGTCGACGTTCGAGTAAAGCACCCACGAGCATCGACAACGGATGACAATGAAAGCTTCTTTGCAATATGTCAAACAAACTATACAGAAATTCATTGTACTAATTAGAACACTTATTGTTTATGAGTAATGGAACAGACAACCTTGCTTTAGATTGTATTTTGTAATAAGACATTATGAATGTACATAAATTTGTAGTTTATATTAAACGCTTACACGTAAACTTGACTAGCATCAATTCATGTATGCATAACTGGAGATGATTTCAAAACACTAATGTACAACACTACATATATATTTTATTATGAGAGATAACAAAAATTCACACAGGTTTCCTGAGGAGGATTCAATGTAAGCTACGTAAAAAGGAGTAGAGGGGAGAAGAGTTTTATGAAATGACATTGTTTCTTAAAGATGTTTTGTGGTCATCCTTAACCATACTTAATATATGTTTGTTATACTTTCATGTTTTCAGTGAGTTTTGTAAGAAAATGGATCCAGAGCTGAAGGTTTACTATAAGACTGCAAATGAACGGTACAGAGAGGAAGGGGTAGACTTCAACGCTGAAGTAGATGTTCCTGTGAATGTAACATCCGAGAATCATCTTCTGCGATTGCATCGACTGGTGCGTAAAATAGGGGAAGATGGCTCAATCTTCTTGGCGAATCGAGTGTACATGCCACAGAGACACGCGCAGATCATTCGGCAGAAGTTACATGCGATTTCCTCAGTTGCTGACCTCCCCTTGTGACTGAACACATGTTGCCTCGACAACTACGCCATTACTACTTGGGTATGAATGATTTAATGTTGCTTGTTACCTTAAATTTAATTAAGTACCTTACATAACGATATATAATACATCAAGAAATCTTGATTACAAATTACGGTTTAATAAATGTTTCACGTTCTTCAAAAAATCAAATAACACAAACAGCAATAAATGCTTATATCAACCACATCTACAGGAAAATGTGTGTCACAAAAATAGGTCATTGTAGCAGGTTCAATAAACATAGATGTAATATGATACAGTACTATTGGGTATGTTTCTGTGTATTACATATTGCACAGGAACAACTAACCTGACGGTATTTCACAGTTTGGTACTTTAACAATGTTTCATTTGCACAGCGGTGTTATAATATTGTAGTTTTAATCCAATTTGAGCACATACCCCAAGTTTACACAACATTATCATGTTAAACAATTACAAACATCATAAGCAAAGTATCTTACAGTTATAAATTAACATTCACGATCATATTTACGATCAGCAAATATGACAAGGGTATGCTCTGTGGGGTTCACCCTATGTAGTAGGGTGTCTTAATATTGCTATAAGTAAATTAAAGTGCAAAATACATTACAAGACGGGTGAAGCGGAATACGTCAATTGTATTGCGTATCAAACTTAATGTTTTTCTTAACATTGTTAACATGCCAAACATTCGGAAAAACATGTTCAACTTAAAAAAACACATAACAATTGTATGAAACCTATTTGTATTGGACAATAATCTATTTTCTAATATAATCATCAAGCGGTTTTCTTCCAAACTAATTTTAACACAGATGGTACTGATACAGTAAATAAATAAGTTAACAAACATCATGACCACATCTCAGAAAGTAATATATAAGACAAGCCCTTAACACTGATGTTTCTTATTTTTTCACAATGTAAACAAGCATCTATGTATAACAAATTTTAAGTATATGGTGCCTTTTGTTAATTGACTGTAATCTTTTTATTAATAATTGTTTATGAATTTATAAATTTGTTACCGTAAATGTTACCAAAATTAGTCTGTTAAAAAATTACTAGTGTAGAAATATTACAAGTTGGCCAAAATGAATGAGCAGCATCTATATATAACATGTTTAAGAATGTTGTGCCGTTTGTTAATTCACTCTAAAATATTTTTATTAATAATTGTTTATGAATTTCAAAATTTGTTTTCGTAAATGTTACCAAAATGCGTCTGTTAAATAAATTACGGGTATAGAAATATTACAAGATGGCCAAAGTGAATGAGCACTACAGTTTTTGATTGTAAAAAAGAGGGATATTTTCGTGGCCATTTCCCAGTTTTCAAAAGGCAGACATTAGCTGTCAGTGAAGACTTTCCCTGCTGAGGTCGGTATTGAGCAAGACTGTTGTAAATTTTGGTGGAGCAAATTATTTCGTCAAAATACGCTTTGTGCACGCAAAGCAAAACTTGTACTGGTATATAGCCAAATAGACTGAGAGACACCACCCATCTCTACTTTAATAAGAATAGCATTCTTGTCCTTTACACATTTTCTGGCTCTGGTTCCAGAAAGAACGTAAGGTCTCCCATTTTCTCGCCAAACTTACGGACTTTCTGGAGCAGTGGCTGAAAGTGATCAAAATAACTGCCAACACAACGAATGTCTATACTGTGGACATCATCCTCACTCCACGTCGGACTCATCATCTCTGTCCGAATTATCATGGGACATGTTGCTATGACCTGGTTCAGATGTACTCAACGACCCAACAGAAAAGTCAAGAAACATGCTTATGCATATCTCGAAACAATTGCATCAAGTCTTAAAGTCAAGAAAAAGAGCTCCACGAATTTGATGTAAATCCGATGGAAGACTTGTTTAAGCAGCTACCCATGGTCATGTTGCAGATGAGATCACCTCCTTTGCTGCAACCAGTTGCGCTTCCATCATCTGGCCATCTTCTTTCCACTGCGAGAAAACATAATTTGCTATACAAAAAACGACGTAATTGTTTAGTGATAATGTACTGCCATACGTCTACTGCAATGTGTTGTTAACAGCAGACAGGGAAAATGTACTCTCATACGTGCACTGCAATGTGTTGTCACCAGTTGACAATGGTAAGTTATTGTCATTCATCTAGTATGTTTTGTCACCAACTGACTATCACAATTTACTGCAATAATGTCACACGTTCACTGCAATGTGTTGTCACCAACTGACAGTGATAATGTAGTCATACGCCCACAGCAATGTGTTGTCACCAACAGACAGGGAAAATGTACTGTCGTAAGGTTACTGCAATGTGTTGACACCAATTAACAGTGGTGATTTACTGTCATGATATTACTGCAATGTGTTGTCACCAATTGACAATGGTAATAATTACAATACATTATTTATTGTCATTTATCTACTAATATGTTTTATCACCAACTGACAGTGATAATTTAATGTGAAATGCATACTGTAAAAACATTAAAATAACACACATTATTATAATATATTATTGAAACAATATATAACAGAGCATAATGATATAATGTGCACAACGGAATGAAACATCATCACATATTATTTCTATAATTTCACTTACATGACGCCATATACAAATGAAACATGCTGTATATTTGTGGGTACCACAGTCTCCTTTTAATTACCTGACTGTGAAAAAAGAAACAGCTTTGTTTTTGTCAAGAAATCTCGATTCCAAATTTGTCGTGCAGTGTACTACTTGATTATTTCAAGTCATGCTTTAGGTGTCATTATCATTCAGGGTGTAGGGCTGTAATAATTACATAAATCAGCCACCATGATTATTAAGATGATATAAGACGTGGTGGCCATCATCCAAAACACATTATAGTATAAGAGCGTCTGTCAATTTAAAAAAATGCAACCAAGAACAATGTTTTTTACTTGGCCTCAAATTATCATAACTATTGTACAACAGTTTACAAGTGTACGGTTTCTGCATTATTATTCCATTCTCATTTACGCCTCTGAGCTTGGTTTCCAAGGATTTAGGCGCAATTGAAGTTATCTTATTATTATGTTTTTGTTTATACATTACGCGTACTAATAAATGCATATGTTAAATAAATTATGAAGTTGTTGAAGCCATTATATAAACCCGTTTCTGACTCTGTGCACACTATGCTGAAGCTAGACTGTACGCCTAGGCCAATGGTTATCAAACTTGCTTGTGCCATTATTATTACAGTTTCATGATAGAAATTCACCATACCACCTGAATATTGCTGGAGTGCCAGAAGCTCTGTCTGAGCAGTATCATTGTCACCAGGTGTCTGTGTCAGTAGGACAGTGAATAGGCCACTTAGTACTAGCCTATATGTTTGACTCAGTGTTTCATGTAATTATCTTACAAACACTGAATTATAATATTGTTTCCAACATGACAAAGATACCCAAATAAATCTTGCACCTCCAATTTTATGAATTATGGTTTTGGATTGCTCAAAGATAATATATTATCAAAATTTCCATTGGAGTTAGAAGTTCAGAGATTCGAGCAGCCGAACATATCAATGAGGCAGTCTGTTGTAATTCTCAACCATGTTCTGGCCAAGTTGAAAGTAGTTTCATTTTGTTTATGATACCGGTAAAAGCTAGATTTCCTAGCTTATATGTTTGACTCAGTGTGTCATATAATTATCTTACAAACTCTGAATTCTAATATTGTTTCCAACATGACAAAGGTACCCAAATAAATCTTGCACCTCCAATTTTATGAATTATGGTATTGGATTGCTCAAAGATAATATATTATCAAAATTTCCATTGGAGTTAGAAGTTCAGAGATTTGAGCAGCCGAACACATCAATGAGGCAGTCTGTTGTAATTCTCAACCATGTTCTGGCCAAGTTGAAAGTAGTTTCATTTTGTTTATGATACCGGTAAAAGCTAGATTTCCTCTCTGATGGCGGCAACATTGCCTTTATACATGTCAGCTATTCGTCTTGTGTGTAGAATAGAAATATATCACGAACAGAGTTCGTGTCCAATCACAGGTTCTTAAAACGTTGCGAATTGAGGGCGTGTTCCCAGGGGATATCCTGTTTCTTACTGACAGTGATAACCTTTCAGCTTCAGTATTTGCAATACAAACGTCAGTTTTTCAAAACTGTTCTCCCACAAAACATGGTTGGTTATGCCTTAGGCAAAAAGTACAATCAGCTGATCCCCAATTACACAATGACAATATCATCAGGAGACCCCTGAAATTGCCAAACGAACCCCGTCCCAGGGGGGCTGTGTAATATTCTTCTTAATTTTCCTACAACTTTTGTTTTTTGTTTATATTAAAACACTTTCACGTGCCACAACCAAACAACTATTATAGATAGTACATACTGGCTTACCTGTATAAAAGATGAACTGCGCATTGCGATCAAGATCGGTGATGACAATTTGCCTAACATTGACACTGAGAAGGCCGAGAATATCATTCGCCTATCCTTCAAATCATCGAGGAATGAAACATGCGCTAAACACGCGTTCAAGTATAAACATAGACACGACGGAATAAAAAGGTGATCACAGTTGCTGTGAACACAATGTAAGTAAAGGAAATCTGGTAAATGGTAAATCGTCGTTGCCATTGCGTACAAAGACGGAGATTGCCACCATATAGAGACGATAAAACGGAGATGCTAACTCGTTCGCATGCGTTAAGTGAATGGCGCCGGCTTCCGGTCGATGACTTAACATGACTTGATTTTCGCGCATGCGCGGAGTCTGCCTACCTCCTCTGTCTGGTTTCACCTTGCGGCCTAGTACGGTAGTAATGTTTTATTAACCAGATTATTCATAGCTGAGTTTGTTAAAAGCAACGTTTTGTTTTGCAACATCTTCACGACGAGCGCCCCCTTCACCGCGCCTCGGTTTCGCTGTTTCAATGTTAAATATAGGCTAAAAAATGTAGGTAGTAAAAGTAGGTCATAAAATGACAGCCAGTGGCCAATCATTGGCCGTAATAATTGTATACACGTGAAATCACTATATTGCCTTATTGGCTCTTAGTTCCGGGGATGTGAGGTGGCAATCAGCAAGACTGGTCCGAACCAGAATACGATCCAGCCTTGTTGTTGTCTTCTTTGGCCGACCACTTCTGGACTTGTCTTCGACTGATCCAGTCTCCTGATGTTTCTTTATTATAGCACAAACGGTCTTCACATTTAGGCCAAGTTGCCTGCTCACTTCATGCCGACTGAGCCCCTGTTCCACCAGTATAACAGCTCGGGTTCGGGTATCCAAGCTCGTCTTTTGGTATCGCAACATGACTAAAAATTATTTAAAAAAATGTATTAGTGTTTTATTGTATACAGAGCATGTATTTATCATAAATATGTTTTAAATAAATGATAAAATTTAGAAATCTACTAATTCAGATGATTTAATTGAATATTTATGATCTTTTTCTCATTTTTTAAAATTTTATTGTTTTTAATATGATTTTTAATTTGGTGTTAACAAAATTTGATACATCATACATATATTAAAAAGTGTCCTATTATCACCCACTATAACAATCCTACAACCTCAAATGTATGATAAAATACGTAGTTTCAACAATTATAATCATAACAGTAGAAGGATAATTACCTCAGTTTTCCGTGGACTGTCTCGTTGGCTTCACTTGTAATGATTTTTTGACAAGTATCACATTAACATACACATAAGGACAATATCAGATGCATAACACAATAGTAATCCTCTAGAGGGCAGTACATTAAATTTGATTGACAATTGGGACTGCTGCCACCTAATGGATAGACAATGATGTATAAAAATGAAAATCTAAGTGAGTGTACCAATGACTTTCTGGCAGTACTGTATATATATATATATATATATTATATATACATATCCGTACATATGCATATAGATAATTATAAAACTTGTACTTTTAATAGAGCATATTGTATGGAATAAAATGCTCAAACTGCGCCTGTGAAATAGCAAATGAATGTACGCACTAACCTAATGTAACAGTAGAAGATGTTCACGTTTTTGCTACTGAAGTGAGTGTTTGGCCAATTCACAGTTATGGGTTTTCCAAATTCGCCCCAGCTGGGTTCATTAGTAAGTGTGACCAAATGAGAATTGTCCACAGCAACTGTAAATGAAAAACCACCAACTTCAATTATTCAATACGAAACATTCAATAAAACGTAGTTAACAGATTGGGTAACTCAAATAGCCATCATACCGTGGACTAGGTGAAAGTCTCAGATGCAACTCTGCCTAAAAGAATATATGTCCCCTCCCTTAATTTAATCAAACTCGTCATTATGTTGTTCTGTACCTCTACTCACACATTTGCACCCGCAAGTACTGGATATTACATATTGGATTGGTCGCTAAACGATTCTAAAACGACTAGCAAAAATAAATTGAATTGCGAGGAGTTTTAAAACTAGGTTTGTTTTACAAAGGACGTATTCATCTACCTTGTTTGATAATGATATGTAATATATGGCAATAGTAAAGTATAATATGTTTACTGTAATGTAATATGTTTAGAAACTCAAGGAGAAAAAAAAATGTTATAGTTATCTAGGCATCCTTGATAGACAAACAATGAATCATGTTTTTTATACATGATTCATGTCATTTGCTGTTACTTTACATTTTCTATGTGTTTCGTAGGGTAATTCTATAATAAATGAAACGCATTAATTGGCAGAATATTATGCACGTAACATTGACCCAACGATAACACTATTAAAATTCCCAATTCTCATCTCAGCCTCTTAGTTAATACGTTATTTGTATACATTTTATGCAGAGGTCCTCTGTTTAGTGGTTGTCATTAGATATATATATATATATATATGTATTTATTTTCCCAGTATTGTACAATAAAAAGTAATAATACAAATATAACATACACATAGCCATATAATGTAACTAGCAACGCAATAGTTATTTTGTTTACGTTTGTACAATATTTGGTGTAGGAGACACCTATTAAGACTAATAAATAGTGGCTATCATAGGGGTCACCTTGGGGTTTGGTAATTGTCTATCTTTGATATAATTCGTAAGTTATTGTATTCCATTGACGCACCTTTGCCCAATCCTATGTAGTAAGTAGTGAATTTGTAGATACAAAGAAATATGTATGGTTCACGTGTTACTGGAATGGGTATTTATTCATGATTATGTGTGCTTGTATCCTTCTATGATATTATGTTTTACATAATGTATAAATCCTTTTAGGCTGTGTGTGGTTATAGTTTGTTTAATGATATCAGAGGTATTGTTTATTGTGTGCCTTAGACTATATCTAAGGCTTTGTTTTGCAAATTCGTGTTGTGTCTTGAATGTGTATATTCTGTTATGTTTTCGTGTGAGATGGCTATGTATGTTTCTGTTCTCTATTATCTGCCACTTTTGAAAGTATGCGGGTAATGTTGTATGTTTGTATTTATAATAAAATCGTAATATATGTATACTAAGTAGGTCTTCGATCTTTAAAATCGAGAAACGTTTAAATATTAGTTCCGTGTGGGAGTTATATTTACTTAAATACATTGTTCTTACAGCTTTTTTTTGCAGTTTGTTTATTTGATTACATTTGTATCCCCAGATCATTAGACAGTAGTTAATGTGAGGCAATATTAGTGAATTGTATAGCGTAATTTTTACTCTAATTGGTACATCATGCTTTAATTTATTTATTACTCCAATTGTTCTAGAACATATATTTGCTATTTTATCAATATGTTTATTCCAGTTTAAATACGAGTCTAATGTAAGGCCCAGAAAGTTAAACTGTGTAAAGCGATTCTTTGATAATTGTAGTATCTTTGCAATGTACGCAATTATTAAATAATCCTGTTAAGATGATTATTTCATGTAATTATATGCCTTTATATCATTAGAATTGTTTTATTATCACCAATGACCCTGGCAATATATCGAAAAAATAACTGCGCGTACGCGCAGTTTCCACTTTGGCCCCACCTTCACGATCCGCATAAGGCATGCTCATTAATATTCGGGACTGTCCGTCAGACTTCGATTAGCTACGCCGAGTTGATAGATGCAAGAAAACGTCATCAACATGTTTGTATTTGGATTTCCCACCGCCATGCGAATGAGTCGTGACCGATAAAATTATTAAAATGAAACGTGGAACAGCTGCTGTTTATGTCACAGATTCAGCAAAGAAAAGAAGGAAAATATATGGAATAAACGGAGAACGAACATAGCGACAGCTCATGACAGACGGATTGATTTAAAAGAAAAACACCAGCTCTTCACGCACGAAGCCACCGATGACATATTGAATGATTGGCATTGTTTTTGTTGGAATATAAAACATACGAAATCTCGTCTTATGGTACTATCATGTTCCTTTTTCACTAGGGACACGTGACTTTCCTATCTACATAATGCTTAATTTTAGTTTAAAAAATGTAATTCTATAAATAATATAATAACATTATTGTCGACAAAATATTAAAATATATTGCATCAGTGTAACAACTGTTTTATTTTGTACTGGGATTGCAATAATTATTTTGTTCATCATTTAGAGTAAAATATATTGAATTTGTTTATGTCGAACTCTCGTTTCGGTGACAAATAAAATGGGCATTGTATGATGAAAATAAATTTATAAAATTACAAAACTTTAAAAGTAACTCATATGTTAAAACACTGTTTTCAGTCATCATTGATGTAAAACATTTTGAATGTTGTGAAACATTTATATATTATGAATTGTAGAAGCAACTTTGTTGACACCTTTTTATACACTACTTCCAGTAAAGTTCACTTAACACAAAGATGATGCGTATAAGAAAGCATACATTTTATTATGCACTCCTATTTTGCAACATAATGACAGGATGTTGTGCATTTGGATGCACACATCGATCGATTGCAAAAAAATCCATTTGAAACATGTAGTGATGTACATATTTCCAACAAAAGCTACACGGAACTAATGCGGCAGAACAAAGTCAGATATCTTCTTCATATTAGATTATGGGATTTATTACCAAGTGTACAGCTGGCTAAATGGAAAAGAAATACAAGAGAACCTTGTTATGATGATTCAATCAGACTAAAATCTCAATCCATTATTTTGGCCAACTTTTAATTTGCTTCTACACAATTACCTGTATGAATTGGTCATATACAGTGCACTCCAGATAACTCGAACTCACGTAAGTTGATTTTCGCTAAGTTAAGTCAATCTTTTCCCCGGCCCTGGGCAAAGGTCCCAATAAAAAGGTTTACTAACAATCGTAGCTGTAGCATTAGAAACAGTCTGTGAATGTACGAATCTCACATTTTTATGTTTCGGTTCAAATAAGTGGGGAAACGGGGACTTTTTCAAAAACGGTTGGCTGGAATTTGGAAAGGTAAGACCCGTAGACACACATACCCAATCCGAAATATGCCCCGAGTCCCACATTTAGGCAAAACATAGCACCCACGACCAGGTTAATCCTTTGCTAAGGTTGCAAATACTGATATTTTAGTGTGCATCTTCGTTCACTGCATGTCAAATACTGGGAAATGAAGTTTTACTAACTGGAAAAGCGAGACCCTTGATTCTACTTAATCGAAACGTTGCTCGGCTGACGGTATTGGGAAGCAGAATAAATAAACAAAGCATACGTTTCCTACACTTATAAAATAAAATGCCATTGCTTGAATGAACTCACCTTGGAATCTGACATGTTGACTGTGTGTTTGACATCAACGGTCTCTGCGTGGTTCACTGCGCGTGCATGATATTCATTATACTCTGACTGCATAATTAATCATCCACGTTGCAGCAAGCTCACACTGATTCGCGTAAACACAATATCGTTTTTTGCGCAGATAACACCCAAATTATGTTTAAACATGCAAGACATAAATAGCAGAGAAAGTACTTATCACGTTTTGATACAGTATATATCGAATGTATATTAGCCTACAAAGAATCGCTTTAACTCTATCAATATTTACACCATAACTGGTTTTGATCAATTTGTGTAGTAATTCTATCAACCATTTCTAGAACAGCATACTCAGTTGAATGATGAGGGCGAAAACCATACTGGTTATCGAATAACATATTTGTGTTTGTAAGATACATCAATAATTGGTTATAATGTTATCTATAACCTTTGAGATGACCAGTAAAAAGAGATATAGGTCTGCAGTTAGAAAAAAATGTATGGATCTTTTTGTTTATATACATATATATATATATATATATACATAGGTATTACTTTTGCAATTTTAAGACGATCAGGACATTTTCCAGTGTTTAATACTTGATTTATTAATACTGTTAGGGGTTTGACGTTTGTGTAACAAACAAACTATTGTTCATATCCCAAATTGAAACAGAATTGGCAATAAGTCCAATGTCCACTTAAAATTTGATTAAACAAACTTAACATACATTAAATAAGTCTTCGGGATCATTCATATAGGAATATGTAATGGTATATTATCGTTGTAGGTATTTTATACACGGCAGGTTTCGTAGAGTATTTTTGAATTACCGCTGCTTATTTCTAAATGTTATAAGCAACCGTACATGACGGTGCTTACACAGTTCATGATTGCAGTGGACTGTTGCTAAACAAATTATTTTTGCAGTAGCTTTAAACACACGCTTGCGCGCGTATACACACTTGCTTCACATGGAATATTAAGCTGTGTAAATGTCAGTTTGAATCTGCAATATGCAGCCTTACCGAGTGTGTATGTTGTACTGGCTATGTAAGTCAAGCCAGTGTCAACCGACAATTCCAATTTGACCTGGCCGATTTTTCCAATCAAAGGGGTGACGCAATAGACGGCAGCGTCATGTCTTTTCAGACAATCTTGTACAATTGTATTGTCAAAGCGGCAACGTATCCCGGCACTATTTTTGAAGCAAAGCCCCGTTATCGTGATACCATATCCACCGAATGTATGTCCAACGTTCGGTGATACAATTAATGTTTTTTTGCCTGCAAGATGAAAAAGAAACAGTTTGTTCGTCAGGTCATCCGACATGCGTACAGTGAGCATGTAAAAAGGATATACATGTGGATTGCTCATGTCATTGGTGCAATTAACACTTAGCATAATTATGGGAAACCACTAGTCCTAAAGTAGCTCTCTTGGTTAAAGCAAGACTTTGGGAATTTTAATATCTTTGTAAAGTACACAATCATTCATTAAATCCGTTATTATGACTAATTCATATAATTCTATGCATGCATTTTATTAGAATTGTCTTTTATTAGTCACAAATGACCATATAAATATATCGCTATAATAACTATCCGTGCGCGGAGTTTCCAGTTCGCGCCAGCATTCACGATCCGTGTAAGGCATGTTCATGAATATTCGGTACCGCCCGTCAAAATTCGGTTACCTCCGCTGAGTTTTATGGGGCAAGAAAAACATCCACCTGCTGCCTATGTCACGGATTAAACAAAGAAAAGAAGAAAACGTGAGAAGGACAACCTATGGAACAAACACCATATGGATTGATTTAAAAGTGTGTTTCACTGAGCATGCGTGCACACTTATACTCGGACAGCATAATTAATGTATTATCGGCTTACAAAAACTGCTTTAAAAAATCAACATACATTCATCTAATTTATGGATTATATTAATATTTTTGTCAGTGAAGAATGTAGAGCAAGTGGAAAATGGGCAAATTTGCGTAATTGTTGCCGTAACGACAGCAATTTGTTATTATGGAGGTATGATCCATCAACAAAAATAGCTAATCCCACCAAGCAATTGCCATAAAATGTTCGTTGGAATGTTATTTGATGCAAAAAAACCAGTTTTTAACTCTGATCTAAGTCCGTGTTGCTCGATACCGAGCGTATACAAGCACATCATATATATATATATATATATATAACATACATATGCTATTTCAAGTTTCTACTATGTATTTTTATTTTATTTTTTGAGCACGTAACATGTTTATGGTTCACACTCGATAGCGATAGCAACATTTGTAAAACAAAATTTTCATGAAATATCAAAATTAGGGTATCTTTTCTGTCACCCGTTTAGAAGAGACGAGAGGTCAAATATCTACTTGTCATTTTAAGGGAAACTGCTTATATAATATCATCGTAAGTTCAAGTGCAGAGGAAACATTTACCTTTTCGCAGTTTGTGCGATACTATCGTGTGTAGAATTTCTGGGGATATTAAAAAGAGTATACGCTCGGTATTGCAGAATGACATTTTCTTTAATATTTCTCAAATAGAAAGTAATGATCTTTAGTGGCATTTGTCTAATGTTGCTTGGCCTTTGAGTGTTCCTCGGTGACAGTTATATGCACTAGTTTCCAATCATCACCACTTGAAATGAAAATGCAACCCTCCTCTAAGCAAACAGTCGCGTTTAAATAGCAAAAGGTATGTCTGAAACAACTAAGTATGGTAACGATTATTTTTTTTATAAATTTTAGGAGGATGAAACAGTATTCTTTTCAGCTAATGGACTCTGTCTCGATCTGTTGGACATCTAGTGATACAAGAAAGTTAATTAGGGCACTCTGAATAAAACATGTGACATCAGACACGTCTGTTACATTCTTTAATAAATCAGTAACAGGCGGAAATCACGCGAAGCGGCAGCTCAGGGCAAAACGACACTTAGTTTGCAACGACTGCCAGAGCTGGGTGGATTTTGCGTTGTCTGGCTGTCCAAAATCATGGGCAGAGACCAAAGATGATGGATTCACCTTTCGGTGTATGGGGTGTTTGAGGGTGGAATGTCTGACGAAGGAGGTGTGTAAGTTGACGGATATAGTGAAGGAGATGGAGGTGAGACTCAACATAGAAATAGATGGAGCAGAGAGGGATGACGCGGAGAGAGTTGAGAATTCTACAACACAGAAGGAGCCGAGTTGTGACACAGAGACTGAAGAAAGGAGACTGAGAGGAGGGAAGGTGACCGGTGTGAAGGAACAAGAAATTGAGAAGACAGAGGGACGGAGGAAAAGCGTTCGGCAGAGGAAAAGAAAACGGGTCAGTGGGGATAGATCAACATGTAGTCAGACTGTAGAGAACGAGGGGAGACGCGACAGCGATACAGGTGGTGAAGAGGTAGATACCACAGAGGCAGTTAGTAAGACTGTGAGACAGAAGACTGATGGAAGAAGACAGAGTGTTCAGCAAAAACAGAAAACATGACAGGCGTGAAGGTGACAGGGGAAAAAGTGACCGTAGTGAAGGAGGTAGCCGGGGAAAAGGGACGGGAGAGGAGAGAAGAAAATGTGATGGGAGGAAAGATGAAGGGACGAAAGGAAGTGAGAGTAAATGTTCTAGAAGAGAAGATGACAGGAGGAAAGGGGACAAGAGAAAACACGACAGGAAAGAAGGGAATGGAAGAGAATGTGACAGGAGAGAAGATGGCAAGAGGAAAAGACAACAACCAGAAATATGCAAACAGGAGGAGCTACTCCAAGGCAGTGATTGATGGGGCTAGGAGAAAAGAGAGAGTGTTTATGGGCGATTCAAATCTGAGAAAAACAGTCAAGACCATATGCGAGAGGAAGGACGTTGTTGTATGTCTACCTGGGGCTAGAATAGAGCATGTGACTGAAAGGGTAGAGAAGGTATTGGGATATGGCAAGGGAGGGTCTATACTAGTACACGTTGGGACAAACAATGCAGACAAAGAGGGAACAACTGGGATAGTTCAGAAGTACAGACATCTAGTAAGGAAGCTAAAGAAGACAAGAATGGAACAGGTTGTTCTCTCAGGAATTTTGCCAGTAATGGGAGGAAGGGGGGCATCATACAGAAACTGTAAGAGGATGGCGATCAATGCACTAGTTGAGCAGATGTGTGAAGAAGAGGGCGTGGGATTCATAGATTTATGGGGGTACTTTGTTGGGAGAGAAGATATGTACATGAGAGATGGCCTCCATCTAAGTGGAAAGGGGGCAGCAGTATTCTCAGAGAATCTGCTGCGATCTGTTGACAGTGGGACAGGTTGCATCTATTTAAACTAAATTCGCAGGGGGGACTCGCAGAGAAGCCTGAAACTGGAGGCATAGATAAAGACAGCAAAAATAATTCAGCAAGGAACAGTCTGGAAAACTGTTCTGAAGCTGGATATAAATGTGTTTGTTTAAATGCAAGGAGTATAGTAAACAAAAGAAATGAACTAAACATTATGGTAGAAGATATTGACCCTCACATAATAGGTATAACCGAATCATGGGCAACCACCGATGTATCAGATGCCGAATTGGGACTGACAGGATATGTAATGTTTAGGAAAGATAGAATAGGAAGAAGGGGAGGTGGAGTTATTTTATATATTAAAGAATCTATCCAGGCTTATGAAATAAAATTAGACAGAGAAGCAGATTGCGAAGAAGCTGTTTGGTGTAACATAGTTACAGGAAAGTCAACGTTAACGGTTGGATTAGTTTACCGAAGTCCAAACATAAGCATAGAAGAGAATGAAAAAATACAAAACGCTATAAGGGAAGTGAGCAAACGGGACTGTGTTATTATGGGGGATTTCAACCATGGGCATATAAAATGGAAATCTCTACAGAGTATGGGTAGTGAGGACCACAAGTTTTTAGTTTTAGTACAAGATAGTTTCCTTTCTCAACATGTGCTAGAACCAACCAGGGGAGAGAATGTGTTAGACATAGTTTTGTCCTCACATAATGAATTAGTTGACAATGTCATGGTATGTGAGCCACTGGGGAATAATGATCACAACCAGATACATTTTACCATCAAAGTAAAATCAGAAAGGAATAGTAAAAAGCAGTACAGGAGAAATTTCCACAAAGGAAAATATAAGGACATAAGGAAATATTTAGCAAAGATAGACTGGAATAACACACTGAAGAATAAGACAGCAACAGAATGCTGGAATATCTTAAAGAGTGAAATTGAATGCATCATCGTCAAATGTGTTCCCTTAAAAAAACACGGGAAACGGTCCAAAAAGAAACACTTATCGAAAGAAGCCATTATAAAAATTAAGTATAAAGAAATGATGTGGAAGTCATATAGACGTACTGGAAATGACGAAGACTACAACATTTATAAAGAAGCACTAAACCAAGCTACAGCTGAAATTAGAAATTCAAAGAGAAGCTATGAACATAAATTAGCTTGTAATATAAAACATGACAGCAAGAGTTTTTATGCGTATGTTCGAAGCAAACAGAAAGTTCAGGATAAGGTCGGTCCTCTAGAAGATAGTGCTGGAAATATAATATCAGAAGGATTCTTAATGGCAGAAGACCTGAATGAGTATTTTAGTTCAGTGTTTACCAGAGAAGACACTAGTTCACTGCCAGTACCAGAGGCTAAGTTCAAGGGGGCAGAATCAGACTATTTAAGACAGTTAATTGTAACCCCAGAAATGGTAGCTAAGAAAATCAGGGCTATGAAGGATAATAAATCACCTGGAGTGGATGGTATTCCACCCAAACTACTATTGGAAATTGTAGAACAAATTAGCATACCGCTTGCAACAGTTTTCAACTTGTCATTAGAAGAGGGAATGGTTCCTTTAGAATGGAAAGAAGCAAACATTATACCGTTATTCAAAAAAGGTTCGAGAAACAAGTCAAATAATTATAGACCAGTTAGTTTAACATCGGTGATTTGTAAATTATTAGAAAGACTAATTAAAGATCACATGGTGGATTTTCTTGTTAAACATAACTTGATAAACCCATCTCAACATGGGTTTCTAAAAGCGAGGTCATGCTTAACAAATATGTTATGTTTTTTGGAAGATATCACTAAGTGGGTAGATGATGGATCACCAGTAGATATCATCTACTTAGAGTTTCAAAAAGCTTTCGACAAAGTGCCACATCAGAGATTACTGCTTAAACTAAAGGCCCATGGCATAGCCTTAGGAAATGGTATAATTAACTGGATAGAAAAATGGCTGATTGAGAGAAGACAGCGGGTAGTTGTTGATGGGGAGGCTTCAAACTGGAAATCAGTTTTGAGTGGGGTTCCACAGGGATCAGTACTGGGACCTATATTATTCTTAATATATATAAACGATTTGAACGATGATATTGCGGCGAGATGTCATTTAAATTTAGTATAATCGCTAGGTAGCGCTACTGTATTTCTATGTTCCCACTAACTTGGCATCGAATAGACAGAGGACAACATTACGTAATGTCAGGAGTGCTTGACCGAGCCTCGTATAACGGGTCTGCATGGAGATGTTCAAATAAACCGTTCGTCTTTATAAAACACGCGTCCGAAGTTACGTTATATATATAACAACGAAACGATACATGGTGTCAGGTGTCCCGTCATATCGTCGGTTAACGAACCAGGATCAACATGTGTTATTGATGAACTTTGCATTGAAGCACGCAGCTTGCAAAAGTGAACTTTGAACATTTTCGCCGTGACTGTGAAATCACGCCAACTGACAGCGCAATGCAGACATCGCGGTGGGCTTGTCGAGCGTTGTTGTGACTCGTGCGACAGCCAAAGGTACGTGACCTTTTGATTCTACTACAACACAGACTGTACAGCATGGCCGAGTCAAACACAGCCGACACTACCGGGTGTGGGGCAAGTGCAACGGTGATGTTGATACCCCCGGCAAACATACCACCCCCGCGACCATTGATTATGGACAATAATCTGGCCACAAACTGGAAGCAATGGCGTAAAATATGGCAGCGCAATGAAATAGCTACAGGCATATATAAGCAAGAATGCTTAATTCGCGTCGCCACACTTCTGTCTGTGATAGGAGAGGATGCGGCGAAAGTGTATGACACATTCACATGGGTGGACAGTCAAAATGAACAGTGTGTAACTGATGTGCTAGCGCAGTTTGTTAGATATTGTGAGCCACGCACACAAGTGATCTACGAACGGTATCGGTTTAACAACCGGAACCAGGCGGTCGACGAAACGATATCAGCTTACGTCACGGATCTACGAACCATCGCGAAGAATTGTGCACATGAAGACATCACACCAGACGAGATCATCCGCGATCGGCTTGTGTTGGGTTTGCGTGACGACAAGATGCGTGAGCGGCTGTTGCGCATGAATGACCTTACCCTGGAGAAAGCCATCGACATCTGCAAGGCAGCCGAGCAAACGAGTGCTCAGCTGCAGGTTATGCACGGTGCCACGCAGGATGTCAGCTTCTTCAGGAAACGGCAGACGCGACAAGCAGCCAGCACACCACACAACCGCACACAGCAAAGGTTCACCACACCGAAGCCAAGAGCACCAACGGAGCAGCATCAACCAGACTGCAAGTACTGTGGACGTCGCCATGCTAAAAGAGAGTGCCCCGCATACGGCCAAACGTGCCGTAAGTGCGGAAAGAAGAACCATTTCCAGCTCAAGTGCAGGGCGACGGCGTCAACCGTCCGCACGACCAAGGAAATCTTCTACGTCGGTCTTGTTGGAGACAGAGCGTCGAAGGCAGTCATCACAGTGGAAGTTGGATCTCGGAGACCAAGTAGCCGGGTTCTGTTCCAAATGGACACTGGAGCAGAATGCAACGTGCTTCCACGAGAGACGTACTGCAGAGCGACAAGGGACCACCAAATGAAGAAGCTGCAACACTGTACCCACAAGTACATCAGGACGTACACTGGAGAAAAGTACCAGATACTTGGTTGGGTGACACTTCCGGTATGGCGACAAGGCAAACAAAGCAATTTGACCTTCAACATCACGAACGATGACTTTATGCCACTGTTGTCATTGAAGACCTGCACAGAGATGGGTTTCGTAACGATCAACGACAGCGACAGAAACGTGCACGCAGTGAGCGACACGTCAGGAACGAGCGTGTCGTCAGGCTACAGTGACAGTCCACATCCAGCCCCACGATCATCGCTGAGGAAAGCGGTGCGAGCAGCAGTGAAAGAAAAAACGATCTACTCACAGAGTTTAAAGATGTCTTTGAAGGTCTGGGCGAGCTGCCTGGCGAATACCACATTGTCACAGACGTTGTGTTACACCCGTGATACACCCACCTCGTCGTGTGCCAGTGCCGTTGAGAGCGAGAATCGAGGAGAAACTTGATGAGATGGTGCAGCGCGGAATCATCAAGCCAGTCACCGAGCCTACAGCTTGGGTGTCGAGCATGCTTGTTGTCGTCAAGCCCGATAAGTTGAGGATCTGTATCGACCCAAGAGACTTAAACCGAGCGATCTGTCGCGAGCACTACCAAATGCCGACGATCGAGGAGATTGCGACACGTCTGACTGATGCAAAGAAGTTCAGCGTATTCGATGCCAAGGAGGGATTCTGGCAGAAGCCTCTGGACGAGGAGTCGAGCTTCAAAACGACTTTCAACTCGCCCTTTGGAAGGTTTCGTTGGACACGCATGCCTTTCGGAATAAGCTCAGCGCCGGAAGTCTGGCAGAAAACGATGCACAAATTCGTTGAAGACCTTGAATGAATAGAGGTCATCGCAGACGATTTTCTAATAGCGGGATTCGGCAAGACGGACCAATTGGTAAATCAGAATCTAGAAGACAATGAGCGCGCATTCTTCGAGAAGTGCCGAGCATGGAAGCTGAACCGCAGCAAAGTGAAGCGAGGACAAGCAAGCGTCCCCTTCATGGGTCATATACTGACGCCGGACGGCCTGAAACCTGATCCAACGAAGATATTGGCAATCAGAGAGATGCCGGAGCCAGGCGATGTGACCGCTCTGAAGAGATTTCTGTGCATGGTGAACTACTTGTCTAAGTACCTGCCACGACTCTCGGAGATGACTGAACCTCTGAGGAGACTTGATGACAAAGACGCAGAGTTCAACTGGACAAACTCGCACACAGCAGCGATTGATGCCATTAAGCAGCTTGTCACCAAAGCACCAGTATTGCGCTACTATGACGTCAAGCAAGCGGTCACGATCCAGTGTGATTCGAGCGTGGTCTGGGAGCCGTGTTAATGCAGAACGGACAGCCAGTCTCGTATGCTTCGCGGGCTCTGACCGACACAGAGACACGTTACGCACAAATAGAGAAAGAACTATTAGCAATCGTGTGGTCGTGTGACAAGTTCGATCAGTACATCTATGGGCGAGACGTGGTCACCATTGAAACAGATGACGAACCGCTGAAGACAGTATTCAAGAAAGAGATTCACAAGTCACCGAAGAGGCTACAGCGCATGTGTCTCGCTCTACAGACATACAACCTAGATGTACAGTACAAGCGAGGTCCACTAATGTATATTGCCGACACGCTCAGCCGCGCCTACAGACACAACAGAGGGCGGCCAGCATGAGAACTGTGAGATTCGCGCACTAGAATCAGTGAGCCACGAGAACATCTCGGTAACCAAGACGAAACGAGACGAGTTCAGGGAGAAAGTGGCCGCAGACGAAGAAACTCAGGCGCTGATCAAGATCATACGACAGGGATGGCCTGCGAGAAGAGAATGTCCGCAAGCAGCATCGCCATATTATGACGAGCGCAGCAGCTTGGTTGAAGCCGAAGGATTAGTGTTTCGAGGCGAGCAGCTGGTCGTACCGAGGTCACTGAGAAAGGATATGCTGCAGCAGATACACAGCAGCCACATTGGAATGGGAGGATGCGTTTGACGAGCCAGAGACGTGCTGTACTGGCCGGGGATGAGTGCTGACGTCAGAGACTACGTGTCCAGATGCAGCACTTGTCAGACATTCACGCCACAGCAGTGTCGTGAGCCCCTACACCCACACGAACTGTCATCTCGTCCGTGGGAGAAGTTAGGAGGAGATCTGTTCGATTTCAACGGACAGTCGTTCATCATCATAGTCGATTACTGGTCCAACTACTTCGAGGTAGCGGAGTTACACAAGAACACGTCACGGTCTGTAATAAACCAATTAAAAGTGCAATTCGCTCGACATGGAATACCTTCTGTTTTGATGACAGACAACGGACCGGAATTCGCAAGTGAAGACTTCAAGGAATTTGTGAAACTATGGAAGATCAAGCACATCACTTCTAGCCCGAGGTTTCCACAATCGAACGGCAAAGCGGAAAACGCGGTGAAGACGTGTAAAGCATTCTTCAAGAAAGCACGAGAAGACCACAAAGACCCACTGCTAGCGCTGCTAGACTGGACGAACACCCCGAGCGAGTATATCGGAACATCGCCGGTACAACGGCTGATGGGAAGGCGTACAAGGACCCTCCTGCCGACAATTGAGGAGCTATTACGCCCAGCGATACAACCTTCAACAGAAGAGAAGCTGGCCTCACAGAAGGAAGCTCAGACAAAACACTACAACCGAGGCACGAAGAAGCTCACGGAGCTACACGCTCGTGACAACATCCGAATGAGGTTACCAGGTGATCGACGCTGGTCACTGGGGCTTTGTCGCCGTGTGTTGGGACACAGATCCTACGAGGTTGAGGTGAACGGCGCGCGCTACCGTCGCAACCGTCATCAACTGCGGTCGACAGCTGAACTGCCAAACATGGACACGGCTATTGATGACATCGAGACGATGCATCAGGACGAGCCACTTCAGCGAAACCAGACGACCGAACCAGCTGACGTGCACTGCGGTCCGGAGTCATACAGCACGCTGCCACGACCCGTGCCGGCACCACGACGTCCCATCCGAGACGGCCCAGGGACACCAAACCAACCCACTCCACCTATACCGATGCTACTAAGATCTACTCGAGATAGAGTTAACCCCAAGTGGCATGTAGACTACGAACTGTAGGTGTATACATTTGTTACCGTTTATCACACTTTACGGACTGTAGCAAGTATAGCAAGTATTCACAGTATACTTCAAGGGCACTTACTTAATGTCTAGTACATCCGTACATTGTTGAGAAAGGAGATGTGGCGAGATGTCATTTAAATTTAGTATAATCGCTAGGTAGCGCTACTGTATTTCTATGTTCCCACTGACTTGGCATCGAATAGACAGAGGACAACATTACGTAATGTCAGGAGTCCTTGACCGAGCCTCGTGTAGCGGGTCTGCATGGAGATGTTCAAATAAACCGTTCGTCTTTATAAAACACGCGTCCGAAGTTACGTTATATATATATATAACAACGAAACGATACAGATATAGCTAGCAAGGTGTTGAAATTTGCAGATGATACAAAAGTGTTTAGAAGAATTAAAAGTGATGGAGATAGACAGCATTTACAGGATGATCTTGACAGGTTGATCAAATGGTCTGAAAAGTGGCAAATGTTGTTCAATTTTGGGAAATGTAAATGTCTTCACACAGGACATGGGAACGAATATGTAGAATATACAATGGGGGGAACTGTACTAAATACTACTGTAAAAGAAAAAGACTTAGGGCTGACAATTAGTACTGACATGAAGGTTTCAGAGCAGTGTGGAAAAAGTTATGAAAAACGCCTAAAAGAATGTGGTTTAACAACACTAGAGACCAGGAGATTGAGAGGAGATCAGATAGAAGTGTTTAAAATATTGAATGGTTATGAAAATATTGATAGAAATATGTTTTTTTCAGTTAAGAAAGATAGAAAGACTAGAGGACACGAAGTTACATTAGTAAAGGAACAGTGTAGATTAGACGTAAGAAAGTTTTCATTTTCACAAAGGACTGTGAATGTGTGGAACAGATTATCTGATGATTGTGTGGGTGCTAGTAGTGTAAATATGTTTAAAAATAAAATCGACACATACCTCAGAAGGGCTGGATATATGTAGATAAAAGGGTTGGACTCTCGATAAGCCAAAGGGCTTCCTTGTCCACCTGCCATCTAGAGTTAATTCTCTGGATGGCAATCTTGTTAAATCTTGATATTCTATTCTTAACCAAATAAATGATTTAGGTGTTATCATCGTACTACACGCTGCTAACTAGGAGTATTCACAACACTATTCTACTAAAGTTCTTACTGTTACATCATTTTGGCCGTGAAACGTTAGTAAGCCAGTAACCGCGGTAGTGAACTCCTCGGTAAAATTGTCTGCTACACTGTTACATTGCCGTATTAGTAGCCCATATTCTATTGTGCCATAAAACGAACTAAACTTGTGTTTTAAGCAATGCGACTAACATCGCCTACAAGTTATGTGCCTCTTCGATAATTGGCACCATCTGCTTATCTTAATTACATTTTCTCAAATTGTAACGACGGCCATTGTTGGAGTTTGTTTCACGTGGGTGACTGATCCCGGAAGATGGTGACACTAACAGGAATAATTGTGGGTGAAACACACCGCCATAGCAACAGTCATGGTAACACGAGGTGCCTCTCATCATAAGGGTATTGCCCACTGAAACAAGGACGTACGCCTCCATTAAGCCATTGACTGCATTCGGGCTCCAATAATCCACTTGTCTTTGGCATTTGGCTACCTCTTCCAGAACTATCAAGATCTTGAATTGTGTGTCAACCCTGCGCATATCTCTGCACAATTCTTCATGATATAGCCACTCTTAACCAGGTTGTCTGCCTTCCCCTACACCGTCAGTAGTAATAGAGGTTAAGTAGCGTTGATGCTGGATTCGGATGGGAGGAAGAGGACTGACGTCATAACTAGGTCAAGGTCAAATATCCGGACGTATGTCAAGGTCAAACACCCGGATGTAGGTCAAATACCCGGATGTAGGTCAAGTGGCGCCCCTACCGAAATTTATCGGAACTGAAATAGCGCCCCTGGCGGATAGTTGGTGAACTAAAATAGTTCCATCCAAAACTAGAACAGCGCCCCCTGACGGATAGATCATGAACTAAAATAGTTACAGCCTAAACTATAACAGCGCCACCTAGCGGATAGCTCACGAACTAAAACAGAGCCACCAGGTGAAATTTTTCGGATACAACTATTCAAGTGGTGCCACCTGACGGACAAATTGTAAACTAAATGTTCGAGTACTGCCCAATTTCGTGCGTCTTGGTTTGACCATTAGCGGCCCCTGGCGAATTTTTTTGGAACTAAAATAGGTTGACCCGCAGCGCCCCTTATTGGAAATTTTCGGGACTCATTATGCAAGTGGTGCCATCTGACGGACAAGTTGTGAAGTAAATGTAGGAGTATTGCAAATATTCGTGTCTCTTGCACGCTTGCGTGCAATAGAGCCCCCTGACGGATACATCACGAACTACAAACATCATCCCCTAGTGGACAAATGTTCGTTCGGTACGACCACGTGACCTTTATGTTCTGTCGAACTGTTATAAAAGGCCTGCGTCTGTTTTTTTGTGGTCATTATATCTTACATTTTGGAAGATGAACAACATGACTAGTGATGACGTCCGACAAGGGATTTTGCTACCGAAGGCGCAGTCTTCTCCGGCTACGGGACCACTCGACCTCGACAATCAACCCGGACCAACAGCCAACGACCAGTCCAACGACCAGTTCAACGACCAAACCAATTTCGTCTCTGTCATCAGCTCCGTCAACCGACCCACTCATCAACCTGACATCGTCACCTCCGACGAAGCGTCAGAAGCTGTTGCCTCGTTATACTTGCTGTATGTGTGGCAGTACCTTCAAGTATAAAGGGAATTGGTCCGCTCATGTGAAGCAGGGCTGCTGTCAAAGGAAGCAAGATAAACAGCGGCGACGTAAAGAACAACTTGAAGACATAATAGTAAGTTTCAATTTATCATAGTCTTGAAATGTTATTCATGTCATTTTGTTAAACATTTTTCAAAAGACCATAATATTATATTTTTTCTTATACATATCAGTTGACCATTCATTATTAGGCTCATCTCGTTACTGTTTCAGCGACAAGAAAAGGAGGGCATCGCTACTGCTGACAGTGTTCCAACTACCTCTGCGTCACGAAAACGTCGACGGTCACTGTCATCTTCAGCATCACCATCTGTCAACCGACCACCATCACAGTTGTACCACGATAGTACTATGCCTAACGTCATCCTCAAAACACCCAACTTCCACGCACCTGCAGCCTTCAACGACACCAACTTAGACGAATCAATTAGCCGACCGTTCGTGACAACTTCTGTCGACACGACCGATATGACAACTTCGACCATTCCTGCCGATGTCATAACTTTCACTGATACTGCCCATGTCACAACTTTCGCTCCTGCGCATGTCACAACTTTCCCTCCTACCATCACTTCAACGACTACCAAAACGTCTATGCATCGGAGACCTCTACCACGAGGCTGGAGAGCCTATCTGTTCGATGTGTACCATTGATTTCCCTGTGATCGAAATGAAGAAGACGCTGGCACGACATATAGCATGTAACATCTTTGAACTCTCAAGGCGACAATGTCGTGGTTGCAAGATAGACCATCCTAGTCAATGTCATCACGATTGTATGTTATCTGATGACATTCAAATTTGCATGCACTATGACGAGGCTGTGGAGACCATTAATTCAACCGCAGTGGGGAAAGACTGTTTGAGTGTTTTGTTAGACGCAGGTGTGAAGCTATCCGATGAGACAGTCGAACAGTTGTGTAATATCAATACTTGGTTGCAAGAATCTGTTTCGAAACAGTGGCGAAACACTATGAAACATATGGTTCTGGCGGTAATGGAGGGTGACCTGTAAAGAACTTTCTTTTTGTCTTGTACACGATTAAACTTTGCAAGACTCTGTATCAATGTCTCTGGTTCTTGTAGTTATGAAGCGCGACATGTAAATACGTTTGTGTTGTAATAAACTGTGCAAACCTCATCTTGTGTCTTTTTCATAGTGTAATGCAAAGCATATGTTGGGAACCATACTAATAGTCTTACACATCACAAGTATGTCTGTGTAGTTCAGTACAGATATGTTAACCACTTATGTATATGTGTAGTTCAGTACAGATACGTTAACAAGTTATGTCTGTGTGTGTAGTTCAGTACAGATACGTTAACCACTTATGTCTGTGTAGTTCAGTACAGATACGTTAACCACTTATGTCTGTGTAGTTCAGTAGAGATGATAGCCACTTATGTCTGTGTAGTTCAGTACAGATATGTTAACCACTCATGTCTGTGTAGTTCAGTACAGAGATGTTAATGTACTCAGACCAACTAGTTGGACTATGCTTTGACCAACACGTGTCACGAAAACGAAACACTATGCTTTGACCAACACGTGTCACGAATTGAACTTAGATCAACTAGACACATCACACGAGACTATGACCGAGATATGGCACGAGACTTCGGATGACACGTCACACGAGAGTACCGACGAGACAAGAGACGAGACTATGACCGAGATATGTCACGAGACTACGGATGACACATCACACGAGACTTCGGATGACACGTCACACGAGTCCCGACGAGACAAGAGACGAGACTATGACCGATATGTCACGAGACTACGGATGGCACATCAGAATAGACGGGTTACTGCGTGAGATTCCATCAACAAGATGGAATTCCACCACAATAGATGGGTCATCGCGTGAGATTCCACCACAAAGATGGAATTCCACCACAATAGACGGGTTATTGCGTGAGATTCCACCACAATAGACGGGTTATCGCGTGAGATTCCACCACAAAGATGGAATTCCACCACAATAGGCGGGTTATCGTGTGAGATTCCATCAAAAAGATGGAATTCCACCACAATAGACGGGTTATCGCGTGAGATTCCACCACAAAGATGGAATTCCACCACAATAGACGGGTTATCGTGTGAGATTCCACCACAAAGATGGAATTCCACCACAATAGACACCCAAGAGACGAGACTATGACCGAGATATGTCACGAGACTACGGATGACACGAGACTACGGATGACACATTACACGAGAGTACCGACGAGACAAGAGACGAGACTATGACCGAGATGTCACGAGACTACGGATGACACGAGACTACGGATGACACATCACACGAGAGTACCGACGAGACAAGAGACGATATTATGACCGAGATATGTCACGAGACTACGGATGACACATCACAAGAGACGAGATTATGACCGAGATATGTCACGAGACTACGGATGACACATCATACGAGACTATGGCCGAGATATTTAACGAGACTTCGGATGATACGTCATACGAGAGTACCGACGAGACTGTGACCGAGATATGTCACGAGACTACGGTGACACGTCATACGAGAGTACCGACGAGATAAGAGACGAGACTATGTCACGAGACTACGGATGACACATCACACGAGACTACGGATGACACATCACACGAGAGTACCGACGAGACAAGAGACGAGACTATGACCGAGATATGTCACGAGACTACGGATGACACATCACACGAGACTACGGATGACACATCATACGAGAGTACCGACGAGACACGAGTTGTACAAACGAAACACTATGCTTTGACCAACACGTGTCACGAATTGAACTTAGACCAACTAGTGGTGCAAACGAAACACTATGCTTTGACCAACACACGGCACGAATTGAACTCAGACCAACTAGTTGGACAAACGAAACACTATGCTTTGACCCGCACGCTGCACAAATTTGTCAATTCGACGTGTTATTGCGTGAGATTTGCTTCAAAAGGAAGCAAAGCAAAGCAAATAGACGTGTTATTGTGTGAGATTTGCTTCAAAAGGAAGCAAAGCAAAGCAAATAGACGTGTTATTGTGTGAGATTTGCTTCAAAAGGAAGCAAAGCAAAGCAAATAGACGTGTTATCGCGTGAGATTTGCTTCAAAAGGAAGCAAAGCAAAGCAAATAGACGTGTTATCGAGTGAGATTTGCTTCAAAAGGAAGCAAAGCCACTCACTCACCCTTCGTTCTGTGGCTGTTCACTCACTCACCCTTCGTATCTGTTCACTCACTCACTCATCCTTCGTATCTGTTCACTCACTCACCCTTCGTATATGTTCATTCACTCACTCACCCTTCGTATCTGTTCACTCACTCACCCTTCGTATCTGTTCACTCACTCACGCACTCATTACACTATGCTTTGACCAACACGCTGCGCAAACATCACACGAGAGTACCGACGAGACGAGACTATGACCGAGATATACCACGAGACTACGGATGTCACATCACACGAGACTACCGACGAGACAAGAGACGAGATTATGACCGAGATATATCACGAGACTACGGATGTCACATCACACGAGACTACGGATGACACAGCACACGAGAGTACCGACGAGACAATGTCCGAGATATATCACGAGACTACGGATGATACATCACACGAGACTACGAGTGGTGTGTCTAATGTTCACGAGACTTCGGATGACACATCACACGAGAGTACCGACGAGACAAGAGACGAGACTATGGCCGAGATATGTTACGAGACTACGGATGACACATCACACGAGACTACGGATACGGATGTCACATCACACGAGAGTACGGACGAGACAAGAGATACGCCACGAGACATTCAAAGAGGTGACCATCATGGTTTCCGACGCCACTCAACGGACACCAATGTAATTAGTCAGAGTATAGCCATCTATCGAACATGATAGTTCTCTATTCGTTGACACACATATTCGTTGGGAATAGCGGAAGCGTAGAGGCCGCCATGTCAGGTCGCCATGACATTCAAATAACTTCCGGTACTACGTTACTTCCGGCGTAGCGTCCCTAGTAGAGGCCGCCATGACAGTCAAGTGACTTCCGGTACCACGTCACTTCCGGCGTAGAGACCCCTAGTGGATAATCGGAGTACTACGTCACACACGACCATAGCAAGCGAATTTGAAAACTGCTACGATCGAAAACGACTATGTCAATAACATGTAAGGACAACCACCTGACAGGACTTCATTCAATGAGGTGCCAAACATCACATACCTTCATGTCAAGAGACGATCATCTGTTCGGATTCACGTCCAACGAGGCGACCATAGGACTCGTATGAGGTATCGCTTCTTTTAATGGAAAACATGTATATGAAGCAGCCGTCTTTTCAACGTAACAATTCCATATTTTCAAATAGTGCGAGCGACCAGATACGATACGACCTTCTCGAGAGTCGAAAAAGGAAAGACCAGAATCGTCGGAAGCACGGTATATACACTAGTTTTCGGCGTGATCTCATTTGCATAATCAATCAGACCGAACGTACATCACGTGACTTCCCTTAACACAAAAACTGTGCACGTCCATGAGACAGGCGACATCTGATGGCACCAACGGATAGCAATGTAACTACTCAGAATAACGCCAACTACCGGCCATGATAGATCTCTATTCGTTGACACACTTCCGGGAATACCGGAAGCGTAGAGGCCGCCATGACAGTCAAGTAACTTTCGGTGCGACGTCACTTCCGACGTGCCGTCCCTAGTAGAGGCTGCCATGACAGTCAAGTCACTTCCGGTACGACGTCACTTCCGGTGTAGCGCCCCCTAGCGAATAATCGGAGTACTACGTCACATTGTGGCGCCATCTAGCGGTTAAACATATATAATTAGGTTAGCTAGAGAAAAAAAGTTCGGGTTATCCTCGCAAAAATTTATGTTTTTGTCCCTCTGGGACAAAAACAGAAAATTTATACAACAACCACCTTAGTGGTTGTTTAAATTATCGCGAGGTTAACCCGAACTTTTTCTCTAGCTAACCTAATTATATATTTTTAACCGCTAGATGGCGCCACCATGTGACGTAGTACTCCGATTATTCGCTAGGGGACGCTAAACCGGAAGTGACGTCGTACCGGAAGTTATTTGACTGTCATGGCAGCCTCTACTAGGGACGGCACGTCGGAAGTGACGTCGCACCGAAAGTTACTTGACTGTCATGGCGGCCTCTACGCTTCCGGTATTCCCGGAAGTGTGTCAACGAATAGAGATCTATCATGGCCGGTAGTTGGCGTTATTCTGAGTAGTTACATTGCTATCCGTTGGGGCCATCAGATGTCGCCTGTCTCATGAACGTGCACAGTTTTTGTGTTAAGGGAAGTCACGTGATGTACGTTCGGTCTGATTGATTATGCAAATGAGATCACGCCGAAAACTAGTGTATATACCGTGCTTCCGACGATTCTGGTCTTTCCTTTTTCGACTCTCGAGAAGGTCGTATCGTATCTGGTCGCTCGCACTATTTGAAAATATGGAATTGTTACGTTGAAAAGACGGCTGCTTCATATACATATGTTTTCCATTAAAAGAAGCGATACCTCATACGAGTCCTATGGTCGCCTCGTTGGACGTGAATCCGAACAGATGATCGTCTCTTGACATGAAGGTATGTGATGTTTGGCACCTCATTGAATGAAGTCCTGTCAGGTGGTTGTCATTACATGTTATTGACATAGTCGTTTTCGATCGTAGCAGTTTTCAAATTCGCTTGCTATGGTCGTGTGTGACGTAGTACTCCGATTATCCACTAGGGGTCTCTACGCCGGAAGTGACGTGGTACCGGAAGTCACTTGACTGTCATGGCGGCCTCTACTAGGGACGCTACGCCGGAAGTAACGTAGTACCGGAAGTTATTTGAATGTCATGGCGACCTGACATGGCGGCCTCTACGCTTCCGCTATTCCCAACGAATATGTGTGTCAACGAATAGAGAACTATCATGTTCGATATATGGCTATACTCTGACTAATTACATTGGTGTCCGTTGAGTGGCGTCGGAAACCATGATGGTCACCTCTTTGAATGTCTCGTGGCGTATCTCTTGTCTCGTCCGTACTCTCGTGTGATGTGTCATCCGTAGTCTCGTGTGATGTGTCATCCGTAGTCTCGTAACATATCTCTGCCATAGTCTCGTCTCTTGTCTCGTCGGTACTCTCGTGTGATGTGTCATCCGAAGTCTCGTGAACATTAGACACACCACTCGTAGTCTCGTATGATGTATCATCCGTAGTCTCGTGATATATCTCGGACATTGTCTCGTCGGTACTCTCGTGTGCTGTGTCATCCGTAGTCTCGTGTGATGTGACATCCGTAGTCTCGTGATATATCTCGGTCATAATCTCGTCTCTTGTCTCGTCGGTAGTCTCGTGTGATGTGACATCCGTAGTCTCGTGGTATATCTCGGTCATAGTCTCGTCTCGTCGGTACTCTCGTGTGATGTTTGCGCAGCGTGTTGGTCAAAGCATAGTGTAATGAGTGCGTGAGTGAGTGAACAGATACGAAGGGTGAGTGAGTGAACAGATACGAAGGGTGAGTGAGTGAGTGAATGAACATATACGAAGGGTGAGTGAGTGAACAGATACGAAGGATGAGTGAGTGAGTGAACAGATACGAAGGGTGAGTGAGTGAACAGCCACGAAGGGTGAGTGAGTGGCTTTGCTTCCTTTTGAAGCAAATCTCACTCGATAACACGTCTATTTGCTTTGCTTTGCTTCCTTTTGAAGCAAATCTCACGCGATAACACGTCTATTTGCTTTGCTTTGCTTCCTTTTGAAGCAAATCTCACACAATAACACGTCTATTTGCTTTGCTTTGCTTCCTTTTGAAGCAAATCTCACACAATAACACGTCTATTTGCTTTGCTTTGCTTCCTTTTGAAGCAAATCTCACGCAATAACACGTCGAATTGACAAATTTGTGCAGCGTGCGGGTCAAAGCATAGTGTTTCGTTTGTCCAACTAGTTGGTCTGAGTTCAATTCGTGCCGTGTGTTGGTCAAAGCATAGTGTTTCGTTTGCACCACTAGTTGGTCTAAGTTCAATTCGTGACACGTGTTGGTCAAAGCATAGTGTTTCGTTTGTACAACTCGTGTCTCGTCGGTACTCTCGTATGATGTGTCATCCGTAGTCTCGTGTGATGTGTCATCCGTAGTCTCGTGACATATCTCGGTCATAGTCTCGTCTCTTGTCTCGTCGGTACTCTCGTGTGATGTGTCATCCGTAGTCTCGTGTGATGTGTCATCCGTAGTCTCGTGACATAGTCTCGTCTCTTATCTCGTCGGTACTCTCGTATGACGTGTCACCGTAGTCTCGTGACATATCTCGGTCACAGTCTCGTCGGTACTCTCGTATGACGTATCATCCGAAGTCTCGTTAAATATCTCGGCCATAGTCTCGTATGATGTGTCATCCGTAGTCTCGTGACATATCTCGGTCATAATCTCGTCTCTTGTGATGTGTCATCCGTAGTCTCGTGACATATCTCGGTCATAATATCGTCTCTTGTCTCGTCGGTACTCTCGTGTGATGTGTCATCCGTAGTCTCGTGTCATCCGTAGTCTCGTGACATCTCGGTCATAGTCTCGTCTCTTGTCTCGTCGGTACTCTCGTGTAATGTGTCATCCGTAGTCTCGTGTCATCCGTAGTCTCGTGACATATCTCGGTCATAGTCTCGTCTCTTGGGTGTCTATTGTGGTGGAATTCCATCTTTGTGGTGGAATCTCACACGATAACCCGTCTATTGTGGTGGAATTCCATCTTTGTGGTGGAATCTCACGCGATAACCCGTCTATTGTGGTGGAATTCCATCTTTTTGATGGAATCTCACACGATAACCCGCCTATTGTGGTGGAATTCCATCTTTGTGGTGGAATCTCACGCGATAACCCGTCTATTGTGGTGGAATCTCACGCAATAACCCGTCTATTGTGGTGGAATTCCATCTTTGTTGTGGAATCTCACGCGATGACCCATCTATTGTGGTGGAATTCCATCTTGTTGATGGAATCTCACGCAGTAACCCGTCTATTCTGATGTGCCATCCGTAGTCTCGTGACATATCGGTCATAGTCTCGTCTCTTGTCTCGTCGGGACTCGTGTGACGTGTCATCCGAAGTCTCGTGTGATGTGTCATCCGTAGTCTCGTGACATATCTCGGTCATAGTCTCGTCTCTTGTCTCGTCGGTACTCTCGTGTGATGTGTCATCCGTAGTCTCGTGACATATCTCGGTCATAGTCTCGTGTGATGTGTCTAGTTGATCTAAGTTCAATTCGTGACACGTGTTGGTCAAAGCATAGTGTTTCGTTTTCGTGACACGTGTTGGTCAAAGCATAGTCCAACTAGTTGGTCTGAGTACATTAACATCTCTGTACTGAACTACACAGACATGAGTGGTTAACATATCTGTACTGAACTACACAGACATAAGTGGCTATCATCTCTACTGAACTACACAGACATAAGTGGTTAACGTATCTGTACTGAACTACAGACATAAGTGGTTAACGTATCTGTACTGAACTACACACACAGACATAACTTGTTAACGTATCTGTACTGAACTACACATATACATAAGTGGTTAACATATCTGTACTGAACTACACAGACATACTTGTGATGTGTAAGACTATTAGTATGGTTCCCAACATATGCTTTGCATTACACTATGAAAAAGACACAAGATGAGGTTTGCACAGTTTATTACAACACAAACGTATTTACATGTCGCGCTTCATAACTACAAGAACCAGAGACATTGATACAGAGTCTTGCAAAGTTTAATCGTGTACAAGACAAAAAGAAAGTTCTTTACAGGTCACCCTCCATTACCGCCAGAACCATATGTTTCATAGTGTTTCGCCACTGTTTCGAAACAGATTCTTGCAACCAAGTATTGATATTACACAACTGTTCGACTGTCTCATCGGATAGCTTCACACCTGCGTCTAACAAAACACTCAAACAGTCTTTCCCCACTGCGGTTGAATTAATGGTCTCCACAGCCTCGTCATAGTGCATGCAAATTTGAATGTCATCAGATAACATACAATCGTGATGACATTGACTAGGATGGTCTATCTTGCAACCACGACATTGTCGCCTTGAGAGTTCAAAGATGTTACATGCTATATGTCGTGCCAGCGTCTTCTTCATTTCGATCACAGGGAAATCAATGGTACACATCGAACAGATAGGCTCTCCAGCCTCGTGGTAGAGGTCTCCGATGCATAGACGTTTTGGTAGTCGTTGAAGTGATGGTAGGAGGGAAAGTTGTGACATGCGCAGGAGCGAAAGTTGTGACATGGGCAGTATCAGTGAAAGTTATGACATCGGCAGGAATGGTCGAAGTTGTCATATCGGTCGTGTCGACAGAAGTTGTCACGAACGGTCGGCTAATTGATTCGTCTAAGTTGGTGTCGTTGAAGGCTGCAGGTGCGTGGAAGTTGGGTGTTTTGAGGATGACGTTAGGCATAGTACTATCGTGGTACAACTGTGATGGTGGTCGGTTGACAGATGGTGATGCTGAAGATGACAGTGACCGTCGACGTTTTCGTGACGCAGAGGTAGTTGGAACACTGTCAGCAGTAGCGATGCCCTCCTTTTCTTGTCGCTGAAACAGTAACGAGATGAGCCTAGTAATGAATGGTCAACTGATATGTATAAGAAAAAATATAATATTATGGTCTTTTGAAAAATGTTTAACAAAATGACATGAATAACATTTCAAGACTATGATAAATTGAAACTTACTATTATGTCTTCAAGTTGTTCTTTACGTCGCCGCTGTTTATCTTGCTTCCTTTGACAGCAGCCCTGCTTCACATGAGCGGACCAATTCCCTTTATACTTGAAGGTACTGCCACACATACAGCAAGTATAACGAGGCAACAGCTTCTGACGCTTCGTCGGAGGTGACGATGTCAGGTTGATGAGTGGGTCGGTTGACGGAGCTGATGACAGAGACGAAATTGGTTTGGTCGTTGAACTGGTCGTTGGACTGGTCGTTGGCTGTTGGTCCGGGTTGATTGTCGAGGTCGAGTGGTCCCGTAGCCGGAGAAGACTGCGCCTTCGGTAGCAAAATCCCTTGTCGGACGTCATCACTAGTCATGTTGTTCATCTTCCAAAATGTAAGATATAATGACCACAAAAAAACAGACGCAGGCCTTTTATAACAGTTCGACAGAACATAAAGGTCACGTGGTCGTGACCCCAAGCTCCACTGAGAGATGTTATGGATAAATGACCATCGAAGGCTTCAATACGCAAGCGTGCAAGAGACACGAATATTTGCAATACTCCTACATTTACTTCACAACTTGTCCGTCAGATGGCACCACTTGCATAATGAGTCCCGAAAATTTCCGATAAGGGGCGCTGCGGGTCAACCTATTTTAGTTCCAAAAAAATTCGCCAGGGGCCGCTAATGGTCAAACCAAGACGCACGAAATTGGGCAGTACTCGAACATTTAGTTTACAATTTGTCCGTCAGGTGGCACCACTTGAATAGTTGTACCCGAAAAATTTCACCTGGTGGCTCTGTTTTAGTCCGTGAGCTATCCGCTAGGTGGCGCTGTTATAGTTTAGGCTGTAACTATTTTAGTTCATGATCTATCCGTCAGGGGGCGCTGTTCTAGTTTTGGATGGAACTATTTTAGTTCACCAACTATCCGCCAGGGGCGCTATTTCAGTTCCGATAAATTTCGGTAGGGGCGCCACTTGACCTACATCCGGGTGTTTGACCTTGACATACGTCCGGATATTTGACCTTGACCTAGTTATGACGTCAGTCCTCTTCCTCCCATCCGAATCCAGCATCAACGCTACTTAACCTCTATTACTACTGACGGTGTAGGGGAAGGCAGACAACCTGGTTAAGAGTGGCTATATCATGAAGAATTGTGCAGAGATATGCGCAGGGTTGACACACAATTCAAGATCTTGATAGTTCTGGAAGAGGTAGCCAAATGCCAAAGACAAGTGGATTATTGGAGCCCGAATGCAGTCAATGGCTTAATGGAGGCGTACGTCCTTGTTTCAGTGGGCAATACCCTTATGATGAGAGGCACCTCGTGTTACCATGACTGTTGCTATGGCGGTGTGTTTCACCCACAATTATTCCTGTTAGTGTCACCATCTTCCGGGATCAGTCACCCACGTGAAACAAACTCCAACAATGGCCGTCGTTACAATTTGAGAAAATGTAATTAAGATAAGCAGATGGTGCCAATTATCGAAGAGGCACATAACTTGTAGGCGATGTTAGTCGCATTGCTTAAAACACAAGTTTAGTTCGTTTTATGGCACAATAGAATATGGGCTACTAATACGGCAATGTAACAGTGTAGCAGACAATTTTACCGAGGAGTTCACTACCGCGGTTACTGGCTTACTAACGTTTCACGGCCAAAATGATGTAACAGTAAGAACTTTAGTAGAATAGTGTTGTGAATACTCCTAGTTAGCAGCGTGTAGTACGATGATAACACCTAAATCATTTATTTGGTTAAGAATAGAATATCAAGATTTAACAAGATTGCCATCCAGAGAATTAACTCTAGATGGCAGGTGGACAAGGAAGCCCTTTGGCTTATCGAGAGTCCAACCCTTTTATCTACATATATCCAGCCCTTCTGAGGTATGTGTCGATTTTATTTTTAAACATATTCACACTACTAGCACCCACACAATCATCAGATAATCTGTTCCACACATTCACAGTCCTTTGTGAAAATGAAAACTTTCTTACGTCTAATCTACACTGTTCCTTTACTAATGTAACTTCGTGTCCTCTAGTCTTTCTATCTTTCTTAACTGAAAAAAACATATTTCTATCAATATTTTCATAACCATTCAATATTTTAAACACTTCTATCTGATCTCCTCTCAATCTCCTGGTCTCTAGTGTTGTTAAACCACATTCTTTTAGGCGTTTTTCATAACTTTTTCCACACTGCTCTGAAACCTTCATGTCAGTACTAATTGTCAGCCCTAAGTCTTTTTCTTTTACAGTAGTATTTAGTACAGTTCCCCCCATTGTATATTCTACATATTCGTTCCCATGTCCTGTGTGAAGACATTTACATTTCCCAAAATTGAACAACATTTGCCACTTTTCAGACCATTTGATCAACCTGTCAAGATCATCCTGTAAATGCTGTCTATCTCCATCACTTTTAATTCTTCTAAACACTTTTGTATCATCTGCAAATTTCAACACCTTGCTAGCTATATCTGTATCGTTTCGTTGTTATATATATATATAACGTAACTTCGGACGCGTGTTTTATAAAGACGAACGGTTTATTTGAACATCTCCATGCAGACCCGCTACACGAGGCTCGGTCAAGGACTCCTGACATTACGTAATGTTGTCCTCTGTCTATTCGATGCCAAGTCAGTGGGAACATAGAAATACAGTAGCGCTACCTAGCGATTATACTAAATTTAAATGACATCTCGCCACATCTCCTTTCTCAACAATGTACGGATGTACTAGACATTAAGTAAGTGCCCTTGAAGTATACTGTGAATACTTGCTATACTTGCTACAGTCCGTAAAGTGTGATAAACGGTAACAAATGTATACACCTACAGTTCGTAGTCTACATGCCACTTGGGGTTAACTCTATCTCGAGTAGATCTTAGTAGCATCGGTATAGGTGGAGTGGGTTGGTTTGGTGTCCCTGGGCCGTCTCGGATGGGACGTCGTGGTGCCGGCACGGGTCGTGGCAGCGTGCTGTATGACTCCGGACCGCAGTGCACGTCAGCTGGTTCGGTCGTCTGGTTTCGCTGAAGTGGCTCGTCCTGATGCATCGTCTCGATGTCATCAATAGCCGTGTCCATGTTTGGCAGTTCAGCTGTCGACCGCAGTTGATGACGGTTGCGACGGTAGCGCGCGCCGTTCACCTCAACCTCGTAGGATCTGTGTCCCAACACACGGCGACAAAGCCCCAGTGACCAGCGTCGATCACCTGGTAACCTCATTCGGATGTTGTCACGAGCGTGTAGCTCCGTGAGCTTCTTCGTGCCTCGGTTGTAGTGTTTTGTCTGAGCTTCCTTCTGTGAGGCCAGCTTCTCTTCTGTTGAAGGTTGTATCGCTGGGCGTAATAGCTCCTCAATTGTCGGCAGGAGGGTCCTTGTACGCCTTCCCATCAGCCGTTGTACCGGCGATGTTCCGATATACTCGCTCGGGGTGTTCGTCCAGTCTAGCAGCGCTAGCAGTGGGTCTTTGTGGTCTTCTCGTGCTTTCTTGAAGAATGCTTTACACGTCTTCACCGCGTTTTCCGCTTTGCCGTTCGATTGTGGAAACCTCGGGCTAGAAGTGATGTGCTTGATCTTCCATAGTTTCACAAATTCCTTGAAGTCTTCACTTGCGAATTCCGGTCCGTTGTCTGTCATCAAAACAGAAGGTATTCCATGTCGAGCGAATTGCACTTTTAATTGGTTTATTACAGACCGTGACGTTTTCTTGTGTAACTCCGCTACCTCGAAGTAGTTGGACCAGTAATCGACTATGATGATGAACGACTGTCCGTTGAAATCGAACAGATCTCCTCCTAACTTCTCCCACGGACGAGATGACAGTTCGTGTTGGTGTAGGGGCTCACGACACTGCTGTGGCGTGAATGTCTGACAAGTGCTGCATCTGGACACGTAGTCTCTGACGTCAGCACTCATCCCCGGCCAGTACAGCACGTCTCTGGCTCGTCAAACGCATCCTCCCATTCCAATGTGGCTGCTGTGTATCTGCTGCAGCATATCCTTTCTCAGTGACCTCGGTACGACCAGCTGCTCGCCTCGAAACACTAATCCTTCGGCTTCAACCAAGCTGCTGCGCTCGTCATAATATGGCGATGCTGCTTGCGGACATTCTCTTCTCGCAGGCCATCCCTGTCGTATGATCTTGATCAGCGCCTGAGTTTCTTCGTCTGCGGCCACTTTCTCCCTGAACTCGTCTCGTTTCGTCTTGGTTACCGAGATGTTCTCGTGGCTCACTGATTCTAGTGCGCGAATCTCACAGTTCTCATGCTGGCCGCCCTCTGTTGTGTCTGTAGGCGCGGCTGAGCGTGTCGGCAATATACATTAGTGGACCTCGCTTGTACTGTACATCTAGGTTGTATTTCTGTAGAGCGAGACACATGCGCTGTAGCCTCTTCGGTGACTTGTGAATCTCTTTCTTGAATACTGTCTTCAGCGGTTCGTCATCTGTTTCAATGGTGACCACGTCTCGCCCATAGATGTACTGATCGAACTTGTCACACGACCACACGATTGCTAATAGTTCTTTCTCTATTTGTGCGTAACGTGTCTCTGTGTCGGTCAGAGCCCGCGAAGCATACGAGACTGGCTGTCTGTTCTGCATTAACACGGCTCCCAGACCACGCTCGAATCACACTGGATCGTGACCGCTTGCTTGACGTCATAGTAGCGCAATACTGGTGCTTTGGTGACAAGCTGCTTAATGGCATCAATCGCTGCTGTGTGCGAGTTTGTCCAGTTGAACTCTGCGTCTTTGTCATCAAGTCTCCTCAGAGGTTCAGTCATCTCCGAGAGTCGTGGCAGGTACTTAGACAAGTAGTTCACCATGCACAGAAATCTCTTCAGAGCGGTCACATCGCCTGGCTCCGGCATCTCTCTGATTGCCAATATCTTCGTTGGATCAGGTTTCAGGCCGTCCGGCGTCAGTATATGACCCATGAAGGGGACGCTTGTAACCGAAAAAATTCGCTAGGGTGCGCTGCGGGTCGACCTATTTTAGTTCCAAAAAAGTCCACCAGATGGCTGTTTTAGTTCATGAGCTATCCGCTAGGTGGCGCTGTTATAGTGATGGAGGTAAATTTTTTAGTTCATGATATATCCGGGAACTATTTTAGTTCACCAACTATCCGCCAGTGGTCGATATTTTAGTACCGAAAATTCCGGTAGGGGGCGCCACGTGACCTTGACCTACATCCGGGTACTTGACCTTGACCTAGTTATGACGTCAGTCCTCTTCCTCCCATCCGAATCCAGCATCAACGCTACTTAACCTCTATTACTACTACCGTCGCATGGACCTTTACCGTGCCTGGCCTCCAGCCACGCCTAGTTGGCTCGCACACCAAATAACGAGTGGAAACGGCCAACCAAAGAGCAGATGAAGCGGTTTCGGTATTGAGAACTTGGAGAGTCGGAAACAAAAAGGATGGTGTTAAGTAACGGCATGATTTCGCGGAGCTCTGACATCGTTGCTTTAAGGAAAGCGAATATTGATGGCACCGAGTGGGGCGTCGCACATGACAGGCCTACGAAACTCAGTACTGCCATATCCCCATCTTCATCTTTGTAGTGCAATACCATGAGGTGGGTGCTTATTTTTGCGTCTTGTCATAGTACACTGACCATATCTCCTCCGTGTATTTGACTTGCTAATTCTCTGCATTTTCCATCTGACATGTGGCTTCCATCACAGGTTTAAGCGTACCTCTGAGATGCCTGATTTCTTCGTATTGTGTGCAGAATCTGCCAATGTACTCTGAATTCTTTCCAAAGTGTTTGATGGAATGATTCATCATCCAATGCTGATATTTCATTGATCTTGTGTCGTTCAAATTATTCAGTTTCTCCCTTGTAATTTTATCACTCATCAAGGATAATTCAGATGAGGACTTTGGCAGTACTTTGGAGCCGGTCGCCTTCATGGACATGTTAGCGTGACGCTGGCATAGACACACGCCTGCCGGGGTGTCTATGCGATGGACAAACACTTGCATAGCCATAAAATGGCAGCAGTACGTAATTTTTGAAATCTTTGATTGGCATACGCTCAGTCTCGTTGTATATATATGCTCGGTATCGCCAGCGGTGTAAACGTCATAACAAATAGGTAAAAAAATTACTATATGTTTTATTTTATCATTGTTACTTAACCTAAGGCATATCTGGTTAATGTGTAAAAAAAAGCGTCTACTAATATTTAAAATCCTGACCAGAATCAACATGTCTATGTCATCCGCTCGGTATCGTCAAAACTACCCCATGTCCAAATATGAATCTCTTAAGTTTACATTTTGGGGGAGGCCAAGTTAACGTAACACTGTACATTTTATCTAAACGACATTATCAAAACATATGGACATTTATTATTTTTGCGTTTTATTATTTACCCTTGCATATGCTTTGTTGAAAATGTTCGGTATCGGCCAAACTATTCCACAACATATGATGTTCTCAGGAAACACCCATTCAATAAACCGCCGAGATTCCTTGAACACTCTATGTTGAACTATATACGGTTATATATGAGAACGAAGCACACACTTGTGATTA